>JAWQUS010000001.1:24435000-25035000 GCA_036365455.1 Macrosoma leucophasiata | reverse complement strand
ACATGGGCATCTCAGCATCAGCAAAGTGTTGCTCTGTCTACTACTGAGGCTGAGTTTATGGCTGCATGTGCTGCCACTAAAGAGGCTTTGTGGTTAAAACAGTTGTTAATAGACATAAGTGCATATCATCAAGATTCAGTGACTTTACATATAGACAATCAAAGTGCAATTTGTTTAATTAAAAATGTGGACTACCATAAACGGTGTAAGCATATAGATGTTAAATATAACTTTATTAAAGAGAAATTTTCTGAAAAACAGATTTAGAGTATGTTTGTACTAAAGAACAATATGCTGATATATTTACAAAGGCTTTGCCTAGAGATACTTTTCAGTATTTAAGAAGTAAAATAGGAGTACTGAAACTTACCTAATTTTTTTTATATAACTGTAATGTTATACTGTAGGATTTAATTTGCTTGTAAAGTTATTGTTAGGTAAGAGTGTCTTTATTGAAACTTATTTGTTATATACAGCATGCCTTTATAAATCATTATTTAGTAAAAAGTGTATAAAATTATTATGTTAAAGAAACACTTGTATGATAAAGGATATGTTGTGCCTATTAATGCGTTAGTAAATTTTGTATTTAATTTTGTTCATTGTTCATATATGAAAGACTGCAATTTGGTAAGAGTGTTGTAATATTAAATTTCAGTCTGCGGGCACAACACTACAAATGTGGAACGTCACTAGACGTAACTTGTATTCTCTGTTATCTATGGAACTCTCTCTCGAATAAACCGCGTTGGTCACAGGTCTGCCTTTTACTAATTTTCTTATATTTATCAATTTTAGTCCTCAGTTTTTAGAGTTCCGTTCAAAACTAAAAACCGTACTTTTATAGAACCACTCTGTGTCCATTTTACCATCACAGATGCTTTCAAAACTACTGGGTAGGTCGGGTTGAAATTTGGTACCTATACTTAGTTAGCAATGCAATAAATATGAACGTGAATGTAAATAAAACAATTTCAAACTCTGCGATAGCCACTTGTACGAGTATAGTCATTTTATGTTTCAATATCTATTTATTTGTAATACCTCACTCATGCGAGTCCGACTCGACTTGGAAGGTTTTTACAACCCTTTTTTTCAACACTCTGCATTCGTCGGTACGCTTCATCAACTATTTTACAAATACACACGCCGTATTTTTTCCGTACTACATATTAAGTATACGTTTTTAATATAATGCCATTGAGCTATTATTAGTAATATTGGTTCAATGTATGATGCAGAGATTTTCGTTTTCAATATACACATGAAACGTAATGACGGGACGCAAATTTCTGTGCCGTGAGTTGGCCGAGATTCAAAGATTTGATATTCGAGCTGGAGTTCAAACGATTTCCCAAATATTAGCTCAGTTTACTCACCTTATTCTGCGATTTTTATTTGCCTTTTATATTTCGCTTCAAAATTTGAGAAAAATTTACTTTATTGTCAGAGTTTGATCACTAACGTACATAGGTCTTAGGTGTTGCGAGCTGCACTCGGGCACATTTACGTCCGGTTTCTGAGTTTGCCCATGACGCTTTCTTATATACTAGCCACGATAAATGTAGAAACGTAGTAGTTGTCAGCTTATTGAATAATAGGGTAATTTCAAAAAACTCCCATAAACCTCCAGAAACTGAGCATAAGACACAAACCTCGTCATTTATGTATCTGTATCTAAATAATAATAAATGCTGCTGGGCACAAGTCTCTCCCCTTTTTGGGGCGAAGCCTGGAGCTTACTCTACCACGCTGCTCCAATGCGGATTGGTGGAGATACGGGTTAGTGGCCAACCCGCTGTCGGATATTTTCGAACCGCCCATAAGGCCTCCGACAAGGTTTAACGACTGCTATCAATTGATAGCAACCGGGACCGACGGCTTAACGTGCCCTCCGAAGCACGGAAACGCGTATTATTAATTTGATACTAGAGGTCACCCATCACCCATCACACACCCGATCGCGCCCGTAACGCTTAACCGAGTAGATCGCAAATGATCTACACGAGCCGCGAGGCCAAGCGCGCTTCTTCTTCGTCTCTGAATCGTAAGTGTTAATTGTTTAGTGATCAAGTGTTATTTCTGGCATAGAGGCAAAATAAAGTTGCGTTTGTATAGACACTGTAGCCTAACACTGTATTCTCGTTGATGATGTATACTGCTGTGAATATAACAATAAATAATAGTAATTAATCTCTCATGGAAATTTCTCTATAATAGATACATAAGGCATAACACAGTAGAAACACATAGCACAACATTTTTAATGAATATCAATCGATAATGTACGATCACGATCATCGGTTTGTTACGTTCACGTTAATATATTCTAGCCTACTAACTCACCACGCTAACTCGAGGCGCCTCAGCAATTGGTATTGATGGTCGGTCCGAACTACAGAGCAACACGGGCCACCGGCCGCGGCGGACTGGAGAGAGCAAGCACGCTACCTAAGCAAGCTTTCCCCTCTGTCAAAGTACAAGTACAAGTGACCTATGCTTGTCGCCGAGATGTTTAAATTCTGGTGAAATTGTTTATGTATTTTATTAAAGTCAAGGTGTGAGTTTCGTAGAAATAGACGATTTTTGTTGTGTGTGCCTGTGACACACAAATTTTCCCCCGCAAAAATTGGCAATCTGTTTTGCATCGGTATCAAACGCTATAGCTACTCCCCTCCGGTTGGCGGGTGGCCTGTGTTGCTCTATGGTCCTAACAAACTCTAGACGTGAATTTCACAACTTAGTGGAAAAAATATAGATAATAAATTTATATTACAAACAACTCCTTGCAATCTATGTTTACTTATAAAAAGGTAGGAGCGGTGTATTCAAATCTGAATTTGATGTTTGTACATCATTATATTTTAATCGGGAGTTCAATGTCAATATTGTTATGATTCATTCCTACCGCTGATAATGATAAATTCCCAATGCTAATACGAGGGGCTTCATAAATGGATAATGATGGTCGATCCCGATCAAACTGCTGACGTACCAAGCTGTTTCCTACATTTCTGGCACTGGCGCACTTCCATAGTTTTCTGGACAAATGTATAAGTTTGTATCACGAAAAACTTCTTGCAATCATTATCATTATTATATCGTGCTGGTGGTAGAGCTCCAGTGACGAAACTCGCGGGCGAAGGTACCACCGCATTACCTTATACTTGGCGCTAAGTGGTAGTGTTCAGCACTATCGTGTTCCGATTGTTAGAAAATTAACAGTCTTGTAAATCTGTTTGCCAAGTGACTTTATTTTTGTAGTGATGTAGTTGTGGCAAGTAAAGGTCTGAAACAAAACCGTTGCGAAACGTTGGTTTTGCAATGAAGAGATTTGAAACGTTAGTCGGTAAAATGAATGGGAACCTTGTTTCCTACATGCCGCACTTCCACAACTTTATGTACAAATGATAAGTTTGTATCGCAAATAACTTCTTGCCATCAATATTATATTTGGCGGCGGCTCTGGGAGACGAGGGTTGAATATTATTCACAGCTCTTTTAGAAAATAGGTTCTGATGAGAGCATTGACATCATATATTTTTATGTCATGATATATTAGCGTCTAACGAAACTGAATTTTGTGTTATTTTATTATCTCTATACTATCACAAGTACAATCTATTTATACTGGCGGTGGTGGTAGCACCACCGCATTACCTAATCTATCTGTCGCCAAGTGGTAGTGTTCAGTACTGTAGTGTTCCGGTTACATGGTTATGAATGGACCCGTAATAATCACAGAGACTGATATTATCATCAATGAGGTGACTTTTACTGATGGTAGAGCTCTAGTGACGGAGCTCGCGTGCGTAGGCTTCACCGCATTACCTAAGATAGTTACCGCTAAATGGTAGTGTTCAGCACTATCGTGTTCCGTTCAATGTACGGCCCTGCAATTTCCGGCACATTGGTCCTTCGAGCCGGATAAAATGTACAGACTGATCACGGTGGAATTACAGATTTAAACTCAAGTGGACTGAATAACTTTGTAATGAGAACTATAACAGAACTTAACCGCAACTACGTACAAACAAAGTATTCAAAGTAAAAGATGGGCAAGCGCGGCCGTGCGCTAAGTCTATTTGTGGCCGACTATGTGGCGGGAATGGCCGACAGCCAATGACAACGCCAGTGTCTCCGCGCCTCTGCGTCCACCCCCGGCAGCCCGATTAAGTGTACAACTCAGTAAAGATAAAAAAGTATTGTAAGGACTAAAGAAAGAAATGTAACGCTGAAACGATGTATTGACTATCTTCATACTCAGTATTATTAAGTTCGTTCATATCATTACTCCGTAACACTAATAGACGCTGGTAATCGGTATTGATGGTCGGTATAAGCAAGTCAGCCGCTGACGGGCTGTTTCCGACGCTGCTAACATCCACAACTTTCTTTACTAGCCATTAGTTCGAAGTCTTACAATAAGAACGTGATAAATTAATTTGCTTAGATTTTGTATATTCTTATGATATATGCCGTTTTATTGATGATGTTATCGATCATGCGTCGGTTGGATGGCATCATCGCCATGTAATTTTCGTTTAAAAAACTACAGCTTTTAAGCTACCATAAAGCAATGCAATAAATGTGAAGGAAAGATTTGACAAATCGGACAGGACTTCAGTAGCTCAATTGGAAGAGCGGCTGGACTAGATTCCCAGTAGGCCGCGAGTTCGAGTCAAATTTTTCTTTCCATTTTTCTTTAAAATAAAATATACAGCTTTTAAGGTTCCATATCGCGAAAGGAAAACTTAAACCCTTATAGGAACATTATTGTCGCCAATTATCATGAGCATACAGACATACCGAAATGGGATATACAAACACACGGTGTCTGTATGTCTTTCGATCTGTCCGTCTTTCATAATCACTTTGCTGCTAAACTACGGAACCTATCGAGTAAAAGATTTTTGACCCAAACATGGACGTAGGTATTATCTTATTCAGATTGCCTAAAATTAATTTGAAAAATACAATACCAGTTTTTTAGATATATAATATATCTACGGTATTTTAAGTCACATAAGGCAGAATAATTATGTATAATGCAGTAACATATGATTTACCTAAACGCATACGAAATTTCACATTTGTATACTTGGCAGGTTGTTTTATCACTTTATAGTATACACGAATATCACAAAGTAGTTTTTGAGCCACAGCCAAGAGCAGGACGCTTCCAATCATAGCAGATCAGTGGAAAAGTGTAAACCAGCCGATTGCACAACGCACTCGTTGGCGACGAGCCACACGATGTTAGAACACGGCTAATATCGACCACAGTCTATCTTATAACAGAAGGTTCACTCTATATGACATGAAGTATCTGTATATTTTTTAAATGTTTATTTGTAACATAACGGTAATAATTAAGTATTTTGACGATTTATTATTATAGTTGTTTGGTTTTTTTCTTCGGTTTTTTTTGCGTTTGTTTCATTTAGTTCATTATGAAATCTCTAACCCGACTGAGAGTAGATATTGTAACACATAATATGTTAAACTATTTGTTGTTCCTAATAAATAAAAAAATAATAATAATAATAATACAGGGGGCAGAGCAGCTTGTGGCGAGCTGTTGGTGAGTAGCGACACCACCCCCTACCATCATCTCGAGTTCCTCCGAGAGAACTGGGCTCCGCCCCGTCCGCCACACAGAGGTACGGCCGGACAGAGCATCAGGTCTCTCACCTCTGGCTTGCCTTCATTGGCCGGTCAGAGTGGGGCGCTAGAGGTATGGCATTTGCAGAAATTTAGATAATAGGCTGTTGTCTAAATTTCTGGAAGAGCCATACACTCGGGGGTAGAAGTGTCTAAAGGCATAATAGCGGGGAAGCCCGCTCCGAGCTCGAGATTACTCGCTCGTGATGGTGAAACCGGGGCCACACCTCTCGACACCCCCAGCCTCTCTCAACAGTGTTGCCCCCCGTCGACCATCGGGTTGGCTGTTTGGGGGGCCCACCAAGGAGAGGCGAGTCACCACCTGCCTAAAGCAGGATTCGATAATGTGAGATGTTGAATATAGGCAGGTGCCGGATCTCACTCTATAGGCCCAGCCAGCTAGTCCCCCCAGTTCACCCACATAGCCCAAAGTTTGGCGAATCACTTATCATTACAATAGTCCCATTATATTCTGCGGGGTCTGTCTGTGTCTGTATTAACTATTGATGCAGCCAGAGAGAGGTCCCGCCGAATATAACCCATTACAAAGTAGATCAAAATTCTCGAAAGGGCCTCTACGTGTTGGACCTCCCATGTCCCCGCGCAAGCCTGACAAAGGTCCGGGGTTCAAATTGGACCCCGTGCTGACGAGAGACATAATAATACACTCCATATTCGCTTCCCGGCAAGTAAAGTGTCCTAATACAAAAAAAAAACTGTTTCGAGAAAATGACATATGTCAGTTAGTTAACTATTAAAATGACATTTTCTCTTAAACAGCTACTTGTATTATGACATTTTTCTTGCCGGGAGGCGGATGTAGTTTGCTTGTAAGAAAAAGATATTATCATTTGCCATTTAGGCCGAGAGCCATAAATTTGCGCTCGCCGATTGTCCGATGGAGTTCACTTGACTGATGGCCGTCTCGAGGCACGTCGACTACGTAACTTCGTATGTAGTCGGCTCGCTCATTTACCGAGGCGGGGTAGTGAACGATTTCACGACAAAAAATCTGACTTCGTGTCTTGGCTGCATGCAAGAGTTCAACGAACATAATATTTAACGCCATGTAAGGACTCAACACACTGAAATCTATTTTCTTTTTCATATTCTCCAAAGTTTTGTTATTTTTTAAGTATCATCAGACTCTGCAAATGTGTAGTTCAAGTTGGCCCACTGAACTTTACTTCTGCTGTGGTCCAAATAAATTAATGCGCTGTGATAGAATCGATCAGCCATTACAATGTTTGTGGAAATAAATAGCGCGATAATCTACGGATAACACACAACCAATGTGCGGATGTCTATGCCATCATTCGTATTCGTTAGGTTGTTTTGAGAACCGCCAAACAAGATCTATGGAGGAATTCCACTCTGATTAATGACCTGATTCCGGAGAGCTCCGAAGGTATATTTAGCTAGTTAGGGAAAGCCCGACCCGACATAGCCATTGTTGATGTAGTGATTAATAGAGAACTATTTATTGGATTGAGACATAATAATTAAGGGGAAGCGGTTTTGTTATGTAATTTGGATGATTTGTACAAAATGCCTTAAAAAGTTAGAAAATAAAAATGGGCTAAGGATGAATTGGACTGCCGTGTAAACAGTTGTGTTTGATTGAGAGGTTTCCTTTGTCACTATGAAAATCTTCTTTCTAAGAGGCTTTCCTGTTTTTTATAGGTAAGTTGGAAATCATTTTAAAGATTAACTTACTTTATTCATGAACTATTAATTCACTTTCAAATATTTCTCTCGCATAATTGATGTTGCGAAAAATAAAAAAAGATTTAAAGCAGGTAATTGGTCCCCAATTTTCAATTTTACTTATATATTTATATAATCGGGCCGGTAGTTAAGAATCAAATTGTCTGTGATATCCATCGATCTGCCTTCTGGACAGATAAACAGACGGACAAATAGACAGCTAAATAAAGAGACACACAATTGATGCTACACGCAATGTGTGTCTCTTCAGTTCTCCTTTTGCCATTCGAACCTCTTAAATCATTATAAAATACTTTTTTTACTGATCATAGAGCTTCACTGTCGGAGCTCGAGAGCGTAAGCACTACTTTCTTAACTAAACGACTTCCTATTCAATGATAGCAGTGTAAATATGATAATAATGATGATAGCAGTAAAATGCTGTCATGTTCTTGGTAAGTGTTATTTTTCCACCCGAATTTTTGGCAGAACGGTTTTATCGTTCATTTTCATCAAATAAATACAATTAAACTTAAATCATCCCAGTAAACTACTTTTCAAAGGTAATTTTTGAAAAATATGAATACAAAAGTTTGTAGATAAAAATCTAAGTCATAATGAAACTTGTAAGATCGTGAAGATTCTTTGGAGCGAAAGAGACGAGACGTCAGCTAATGGAGTGGAACGGACACGGTTCACCAAAACCGAAGATGAGTTAATAGTTTCGTGATCAATTACCCCGCTCCTCTCCGTTCTATCCTATTCGTGTTCCTTGTTCGTGAATAACTAGCATTCACCCACAACATAAGTGATGGCAAAGGGATCATCAAAGGGTAATCGTAGGGAAGCTTATTTACGTTTCGTTAGCCCCATTACTGTTGCCTAGAGGCAAAAGACCTTAGAGCACAACACACAGCGATAAATGCATAAGAACTCTTGTCTGTAAGCTATTGTATGTACCTATTCTATTATCGTGTCGCGGTGCCAGAGAATATGTTATAATACTACATATAGAATGGACACTTCGACGTCCCGCCCGATTTGCCCGCATCTCTCAACCCCTTCCCCTCTTAAGGGCGACGGTTGGTATTTTGTACTTGCTACGCACACAGGTGCGCGTGTAAATACAAGTCACTGATTGATGTCTGTGTAATAGAAACCAAAATAAGCGTTTGTGTGGAATTTTGGCGGAGTGTCTGCGGTGCGGCGGTGCGTCGTGGCGCAACAGTACGGTAGCGGTTTCATAAATTCATTGGGACTAGAATCAAATGAGTAAGTCGCTTTGTGTTGAGCTGGAGTCTATTGAGTGGATGAAATCGATAGCGTGTCACGCCACTACATATAGTACACATCCCACCTCAACACATTTATTTGAACCTAACTTCAATGTTAACTTCTATGGGCTATAGTGTTCATAGAATCATTAATGTTTTTTTTATTATGTAATGGAAATGGCAAACAAGCATGCAGTTCACATTGATGTTAAGTGATGACTGCAGCCTATAGACACTTACACAAAGATCAAGGTTAAAATGCAGACGCGTTACCACTCCTGAGGCCTAAGGTGTTATGCCTCTGTGCCGGAAATTACAAGGCCGTACATTACCACCTTACCGGAACCCCGATAGTGCTGGACACTTAGGTAATGCGGTGGTGCCTACGTCCGCGAGCTCCGTCACTGGAGCTCTACCACCACTAAAAACTTTAGTCAAATAAATCTAAAATCATCGTAGTAAACTGTCCTCAAAATGCAAAAGTTTGAAGATAAAAATCTAAGTTAGAATGAAACTTGTAAGATCGTGAAGACTCCTCGGAGCGAGAGAGACGAGACGTCAGCTAATGGAGCGGAACGGGCACGGTTCACCAAAACCGAAGATGAGTTAATGGTTTCGTGATCAATTACCTCGCTTGTCCCCCTCCCCGTTCGGTCCAATACATCTTTCTTTTTCCGCGATTCACTAGCATTATAAATTGAATAAATCTTATCATCTACGTTATTTATTTGCATGTCTCAAATTTTGGAACCTAACAAATAAAAAAATAAGCAATTTTTTTTAATGTGAGTAAGGTAATACAACTTTAAAGATTGGCTAGTACAAAGTGCAATCGTTTTTCGTAGCGCTATTGCCTCGTAGAGATGCCACGATAACTTATCTCATGGCGGTGACACCTTGAAGCGTATTTTGTTACAAAGTTACAAGCTGGGAGCTCAGATAAAGACGGTTAGATAAATCTTTATACGCGTTACTGTAACCGACCCATTGTTTTGTATAAAATATCTGAAAAAGATGCTTGGATAAAATATTTTTTTGTTTTAAAATAATTTTTCGCTGTCATTGTATTTTAATGATTAGGATTTCAACCACGTTAAGAATTAGCATGTCTGAAATTGACAAAACTAACAAATAAAAAAAATAAAACAAAAGTTTTTAATGTGAAAGTTTAACTTTAAAGATTGGCTAGTACAAAGTAAAATCGCTTTTCGTGACGGTAATGGCTCGTCGAGATGACTCCGCGATAACTTATCTAATGGCGGTGACACCTTGAAGGGATTTTTGTTACAAACTGGGAACTCAGATAAGGACGGTTACGCGTTACAGTTACCGATTGTTTGTTTGTGTTGGGTTAGCTTGGGAAAGACGCTTGGAATTAATGATTTCGCGTCCCGTTGAGCCCCAATTGATAGTTATTAATCCAAATATTTGAATGTCACTAAATATTGTCAGACGGCATCAAGTTTGGTAAAATATTTAACCTGCCTTAACTTTCGGGTCTATCAAAAATTTTGTCTATAGTCTAGTTATTTTAATTTTGTTTTATGCATTACGCTCCAAAAGGGGTTTGTCTTATTGATTATAGACAATTCAGATATATGCGTTGAACTCATCAACGACTTGTACTCTTCATTTAATTAGTAAATCGTTGTGTTTTGCGAAATATTGATACTTAATAAAGAAAATAAGATCTATAAAATATTCTCAAAATTACCAGCACATCCAATTATATACAATTGCGCGTTGTTTACTTCAGACAATTTTTAATCGCTTCCGGAATTTTCATCTAATTTACTACTTAATTGATAAGATGTGCGGCAGCGCACTTATCAAGTATTTAACTAGTGAAAGAGAGCAAGGCTGCTCGTATTGATATAGCTTATAATATTTGCTTTAAAATAAAAGTAACGGCCTGTTTTATTTTCTGCAGATTCCATACGTTCGAGAAAGTCTTCAACCAGTGCGACGAACAAGAGAACTTTTCCAGTCTGGGTAAGTCATAATGTTTCGCTATAGGATTCTTGAGACGTTTGAATCTTATAAATCACCTCTGTGTCACTTTATTTAAGTTAAAAATATTACAAATATATGGATATCATCCAATTTTTACGATTTATGATGATAATTTATTATTGAAAACGCGCATATACCTTCGTCGTGTGAAAAGACGAACAATTGCGTTGATGAACGTGCGGCTTTAAAGGCTATTTCCAATTACATCATTCTTAACGGAGAAAATTCTTAAAAACATATCTTAACATAAGATGAAACAATATTAGTCTTGTAAGCATGTTTGTAATATTGCATTATCTAATTTATCTGCAGCTAAATGCTGGTATTTAATACTTTGGAACATAATAGTGTGGTTGGAAGATAGATCAAGTAAATGGGATAAATAAACCAATTTGGATGAACGGGATACAATTATTTATTTATTTTACTCTTCATTGTACACATTACAAAAAGAAAATACAAATATTTTGAAGACGCTCAAGCTTACCAAATTGCTCCTGTGTTAGATCAAGGTTAGATATGTCAGCATAGTCTAGAATAGGAAATAGGATGGATTGGGCAAGTATAATTTTAGTGGCAGTGGGCAAAAAAATCCTAATTCTTCGTAGTGAACCAACAGCCGCAAACATCTTCCTGCATACCTCGCTAATTTGCGGAGCCCAAGTCATACAATTATCCATTATCACTCCTAGATTCTTAACTGTAACACTGTAGTCTATAAGAGTACCGTTTAAGAGGATAGGTGATAATGTGTTAGAATCAATGTGATGAATCAGCCCAGAGCTTCCGAAAATTATGGCTTTACTTTTAGCAGGATTAACTTCCAAGCCATAGGCTTTACTCCATTGATAAATTTTGTCAAGCTCTTCGTTGATTGTTCTTATTGTTTTATGTAAATCTTGTAAGTTTGTTTGCAAATAAATTTATAGATCGTCTGCATAAAGGTGGTAGAGAGAAGTTAAAGAGAGGCTAATAGAATTGATGAAAATGGAAAAGAGAAATGGAGACAGCACGCCACCTTGCGGAACGCCGGCTAAAACATCGCACCAGGTGGAACACTTATCGTCTAATCTAATGCGTTGTTGTCGTTCAAACAAATAACTATGAAACCATGCAATAACTGTCGGAGATATGTTGAGAGATCGAAGGATTGCCAGCATGATATTGAAATTGACGGTGTTAAAAGCGTTACTAAGATCTAATAAAACCATAACAGTTACTTTCCCATCTTCCATACCATGCCGGATATCCTCGGTTACCTTGACTAAGGCAGTGGTAGTGCTATGACCCGGACGAAATCCTGATTGGAGAGGATTTAGTAGGTTGAATTTAGAGAGGAAAGAACTTAGTTGTTGATGGATAAGACGTTCAAGAACTTTGGATAGAAAGGGAAGGATAGAAATAGGACGATACTCATGAAAAGATTAAGGATTACATTTTTTAGGAATTGGTATTATATATGCATCTTTCCAAACTGATAGAAAAGTGCTACTTACAAGGGAATAATTTAGGAGAGAAGTAATTATGAGGCTAACAATTTTGATTATAGGAACGATCATTTTCCGGCTTATCATATCACCACCTACTGCATCAGAGTCAATAGCAACAATATTTCGCTCAACATCACGATCAGTTAATTGCTCAAGGAAGAAAAGAGGACAGTCAGGAGTAGCGTTATGGCTTAATGAGATTAGTGTTTGCGTCTTGGTATATCCATCTATACAAGAGGATAATGAGAAATGCATATTAAGTGAGTTAAGATCTAAAAACTGTGTGAAAGCTTCGGAACTATTTCGACTTTTGCCAACTCCTAATGTCTTCAAAAACCTCCAAACCTTAGCAGGGTCTTCGTCAGAAACAGAATTACAGACGTGGCGTCGCTGTGCATCCCTACACACCTTATTGCAGCGATTACGTACGGATATATATTTTTCTCGATTGGCGTCACTCGGGTTACGTTTAAACCTAAATTTCGCATTGTTTTTTTTAGTAATTAAACCCTTTATATCCTCAGTGAGCCAGGGTGCAGGCAGATGTTTGATGCGAACAGGCCGCATAGGTGCGTGTATATCGAACAGTAGAGTGAGTAAGGAATTGAACAAGTTGACTTTATCATCGATATGACACGCTAGATCAATAACCGACCAATCAATTTTAGACGCATCTTCTCGCAAGCGATCCATATCCATGCCACCAAAATTACGCTGCATAAGAATTTTAGGTTTAGCCTTAGGGGGACGAATCTTATATGACACATATATTAAATCGTGATAAGAGAAAGCATCTGCTGAACACTGACCATGTTTTTCAACATATTCAAGCGAAGAAACGAAGATTAAATCAAGAAGGGAAGGAGCTGAGTTGGTAAAGAAATGAGTGGCCGAGGAAGGGAGAATATGCAAATTAGCAGAATTTACTAAAGATTTGAGTCAATCTGACCGTGTGTCATTTTTTAAGAGACAGGTGTTAAAGTCACCCAATTATGGAGAAGCTCAGGTGATATCTATAACCTCTATAACCATAGAGCAACACTGGCCACCGACCGGGGAGTAGCCATATGCAGGCTTTCCCCTCTGTCAAAGTACAAGCACAGTGTGCGTGCAATTTTTTATATATTTTGTTAATGTCAAGGTGTGTTTCATAGTAATAGATGATTTTTGTTGAGTGTGTGAGTCACACAAAATTCCTCCCAAAAAAATGACACTGCATCCGTAATAAGCGGTTAAAAAAATCCGTAATAAATGGCTACTCCCCTTCGGTCGGCTGGTGCCCTGTGTTGCCCTATGCCAAGAACGAACAAACAATTTAATACGACGGTGCTTAGTTTATTTTATGAAAATGTAAGTAAGTGCTGCATATTTCTACACCAAAATAGTAGCTTTTAGGATGAAAATTAGGTTTCGTTTTTTAACTAATCCAAACTTGCAATGTCAAATTTTCAATATACTCGTGAATACAAAAAATATCTCCATTGAATACATTTTATCATAACACGATTTTTTCACTTATAACCCAAAAAAAATCTGAAAAGTTCTGATTCTGTTAACAAATTGATGCTGTCATTATCCCGACCGTTATACGAACATAATTGCTCATCACTTAATTACTGTATTCAACCTAATTGGATCACTGCTAATGAAAGAATCCGGATTTTGTGCCGCCATTAATTTTATGTCTACAAAAGTAATTAAAAATTTATAGAAGCCAACGATCGCGTGGAAGGCTTTCGTGACTGCGTCGTGTTGTGTCAACTTAATTAATACTCATTTTATAGGTAGTGATGTCTGTATCAATAAAATAGAATTGACTAGCTTTTAGTTTTGCATGGAATTTTGTAAGCAATTGCTTCCCGTTTTGGCAAAGTTCGGTGTACGGCTGTTGGACAAAAGTCTTCCTCGAAGATAGCAACAACAAACAACAGTCGTGGTCTGACTAAAAGAGCAACATTCTGAGTTTGTTCAGTAGCGGAATTCTTCTCAGTAGTGCCTGCACTTGGAACTCTGTTAAGTGAATGACTATGTTTATGACGAATAGATATCTCTTTTTATTCTATGAAGGAATTGAAAGATTTGATGGGTAACAATTATTTAATTTGAAAATTTTAATTTGATTATTATTAATACCTATTGATTGAAAAATATTATTTTAAGTCATTCGCTATATTTATTTATTTTATTTATTTATTTCGTTTTCATACAGTAAGACATAACATTATAGAACACCCAAAAAACCGATGGGGTTTGTCCTGGGTGTAAGTACCTCATAAAAACTACTTAAACGTACAAAACTATTAAAATCTTATTAAATAGGTACAACTGCGAGGAACTGCTGTGCGATAAGCGGATAAATAAAATGTATAATAATATAATATGTTATGTGGGTACATGTGTAAAACTCGACGAACCTATGATCTATTATCGCAATGCAGCGGCTCGCCCATTGTTTACAATAAGGTGTTTGTACATTAGGTATAGTTAATAACTCGTACGTTGTGCATAGCACACTAGGGTTGAACAAATATTTTAAGTATGTTTTTTTTTTTAGAATATAATTGATATAATTTCTGGGTATTATAATAAAGTGTGTGAGTGTGTGTGTGTGTGTGTTTTTATAGGACTGGGTTATAATATGTCTCCTTGATTATTCGTTTTATATTTTTAGTATTTATTTTAATTCTTTTTTCTAGTGGTAACTTATTAATTAGTCTTGGCAATATATAATCTGTCGTTCTTTCGCCGTAGTAATTTTTGGCACTTGTTGTGCACAATTTTTGTTTAGCTATCTGGCGGGTCTGAATACTGTGTGCTATATAATTATTATATTTAAAATAATTATCTATTGTTAAAACCATTTTTACTTTTTCGTGTATAGGAATACTTTTACAAAATTTGATCAGAGCGTCATTATTACTTTCAAATTGGGTTTAAATTTTTGTAGGCACAATTGTTTTTAATAGTCGTATCTGCAAATTGTATATTTTATGCAGATACGATGGAAATGTGCGACCATAACTACTGAGGCCATAGGATATTATGCTTTCTGCAAGGGCTGTATACATATCTAGTAATATTGGAAAAGGTATTCTGTACTTCAAAATGCTGAATTTCGCTAATATGGCACGCAGTTTACTGCATACTGTGTTAATGTGGGTAGCCCAATTAAACCTGGCGTCTATAGTTAAACCAAGGTAGGTTATTTGTGAGACCTTGTCAATGTATTTGCACTTACAATGCAAATTATTTTCATGTAGGCATCTATGATCGTGTGCAATCAAATAAATATCAGTAGTGGTGTTAATTTTATTATATGCTGATGATATATCCATAACTTTGGTTTTTTGTGTATTAATAACCAGACCTGCATCATGTGACCATTTTAAGAGCATTGTGAAATCGGTTTGAAGGTGTTTTAATGCCACAGATACGTCTCGGTTTGCTGCAATTAGACACGTATCATCCGCGTATTGATAGGTTGTACAATGTTGGATAACATTGTTCATGTCATTCACATATGCCAAATAATGCAAGGGTCCCAATACCGAACCTTGTGCTGTTCCTTCTCTGACTGTAACGGAATCGCTTAAGTCTTAATCGGCCCATCGCTTCGCCAAAATTCCATACAAATGCTTAATTTGGTCTCTATTACACAGACATCAATCAGTGACGTGTATTTACACGTGCATCTATGTGCGTAGCACATAGTCTCATCTCATCTAGTGCCGCGCATAAGGGCCATCGCATTACTAAATCTATCGGCCGTCAATTGGTGGGTTTAATAGCCTCATAAACTGTCACAGAGGCTTAGAACTTATGCCTCGGGGGTGATAGCGCTCAATGGGGAAATTTCATATGCTTTCCTGTAATCTGATTATTTTTTTTTTTTTCTTACAAAGGTGGCAAACAAGCATGCAGTTCACATTGATGTTAAGTGATAACTTCAGCCGATAAACACCCACAGTTATTTTCAAAATTGGAGGTTCAATAGTTTCGGAGACAGGAAATGGAAGGGATGGTCAAATTCTGGCTATTATCTTTAACAGATCCAAAACTACTTACTTTAAAACTATAAAAATATATGAAACTATAGATATTTGAGCTCCACACAAACGCTTCAAATTTGTTATCTCAAGCAATCAATTTACAAAAACCTTTTTCTTCACTTCCTTTAATTCAATCTCAAATTCCCCTACTTCTATACTTCTTATAGGTTTCGTTTTACCTTGCATGTACTCGTTTTAGTCAATGATTTACAGACGCAGAACGGAACCCTAAAAAACTGAAAGAGGCTTCTTTAAGCCTCTTTCCGTTTTTTAGTTTTCCGTAAGTCGCGTGTGAAAATGATTTAGCAACTGAAGCACTTTCCTAATTACTTATGTTCCCGTAATCGTACATCGGGGACCATTGGAGAAATCGATGGGCGGGTCCATTGTTCGGGACTTACCAAATATGAAGAGAAAATAATTTTGTGCTGCCTGCGTATTGATTGGTTCTTCTTTGTTGGCTGGTTGTTCTTATACGTTGACCGAATTATTGATTCACGTATATTATATTCGCTTGTGAATTTGAGTGCCCTGTTGAGCAATCGTAGTATTTCAATGTCGGAACTTGAGCTCGTCATGAGCCCTTAAATCAAGAGACTACTCATCCTAACGTTTTGGAAAAATATGGAATGTAAAACTTTATCTATACGCTTTTCTCACTCTCAAATTCCACAGACTTCTTATAGGTTTTCCTGTAATGTACAGATAAAATTTTACGTATTACATAATCTGTTTACCGATACAGCGCTCAGGAATATTCAGTACATGGCCATTACATCTGTTTGATTTAGTTTTTTTTCAGGTCTGATTTTTCTGTAGATGTACAGAATAGATTTGCAGCCTACAGAGGTTCTATTTACTTATCAACCATGTAAACCACATATTTTTCAAAAACATCAAGTATAAATAAGTAATGTAGATGCACGAAGTAATATTATTATGTCACTATGTCTGCCTTTTAAGATTTTTTCAAGCCAATATTCGGCCATTAATGGCGCAAAAATGTCGTCTGGTACCGGCCTTATGGTTACATATTGCCCTCATTCAGTATAAATAGACGATTGTTTTTCGTCCTTCGTCAATGTCAACGAATAATTTGCTCATGTAACTTTCAAATTGTATTTCTGTAACCGAAAATGCGACGTCGAAACGGAGACGGAGAAAACAATAAACGTTCAATGTTTCAATAAGAATATAACATGTATCCAAGTGTAAGTATAATAAAAATTTGACGTTGTATCAATCGAATTCAAAAAAGGAGAAATAGTCTTCGTCAAGTACGTGTGTTTTTAAAATTGGTCTAGAATATTAGCAATTCTTCTTTCAAATGGTACACTTCAAGGTCCCCTTCGTCACGAAGTGGAGATCTGATGAAGGTTTCCGCAGGAAAGCAGCGGCTTAGCACCGTTCAATCTTTAAATTTTTGTTTAGCAGTGGACGTCTTTCGGTTGAATGATGATGACTGCTTCTTTAACGTAACAATCCAATATACCAGAAATAAAAGGACAGAAAAAGTTTTGCAACTAACTTAAGACTGTTGCTATTATCTGTAGCAACTAACTTCAGACTGTCGTTTTTATCTGTCGGAGTGCCCGCGCATCGTAAAATTTCACTCTCATCATTTTTTTTCAATGCCGCCAAAAGAGATATAGCTTCAAAACCATCTGGATATAAATATTTTTTGAATAGGTGACTTAAAATGTCCAGGCCTGGAATTTTCCTTGCCATCGTAACAGCAAGGACAAAGTGTTTACTTCTAAAACAATATTGGAGCTATTATTTAAATTCATAGAGCAACACGGCCACCGGCCGCGGCGGACTGGAGGGGAGTAGCCATAACATATAATACCGATGCATAACCGTCTGTCATTTTTGCGGGGGGAAATGCGTGCGGAACACACGCACACTACAAAAATCGTCTATTACTACGAAACTCACACCTTGACTTAAACAAAATACAGAAACAATTGCACGCACACATTTAAACATCTAGGCGACAGGTATAGGCCCATTTGGGCTTGTAATTTGACAAAGGGAAAAGCCTGCAAATGGATACTCCCCTGCGGTGTTGCTCTATGTTTAAATTTCATAAAAGCATCCCATTTTACATGCTACGTATTTTCACAATAATGAAATATATTTCATACTTAACGCCTGGCCTTCTTCGATAATTATACTGACTGAATTGTTCCAAGACAGCAGAGTCTTATCACTAATCTTAGACTCGGGACGCAATCTCCGCCTTATAATAACTGCTATCATTGTGTCTCGCACTTTAACCTTTCTTCCATAGAATGAACGTGCTGCCGGTTTTTAAAAGCCACGGTGCTTCTAAAAACCTAATTTTACGGTATCATTTTCATTTTTTGTTTTTATTTTTTCAACTGCCTCGGTAGCCTATTGGTAGCAGGCCCCTACTTCTACGCTGAGGTTCTGGGTTCTGGGTTGGGTAGGGTTCGGACATCCCCTAGTCCGGCACCCAAAGGTCCCTGCCCCGACCACTCACAACGCCAGGCGTCCCAAGACGCCCGGGTGGAGGAGTCTAGGGGCACACAGTCTGGCCCCGGGGAAGCAGGAGTGACAGGGATGAACTGACCCTCAACCGCCTCCCCGCGGCCCCGTCACGGCCCTATCGAGCGGCGGGTCCACCGCTAGGTGGCTTGGGATAGGGTGCAGGGCCAACGAAATATCCGTACACCTCCTCCCCAGCCGTCTCCTGTCCACAGCAGCGAGTGGCGGGCAGAGCCACGCCAAACGCCGCCCCCTCTCTGGGTTCCTCTTGGCTTCACTGGTGTGGTGGGGACAACCACCGGGTACTGAGGCCCCCCGCCACGACAAGGCGGAAACCCTCAGCTAGAATCCCTACCCGGAGTCAAATTTTATAAAATTATCACAACTTTTTATTGCCGCAATATTTTGTTTATCCTGTACACATTGTACACAGCGCGTGTAGGTACAGCAATTGTGTATTCATGTATTCGACAGTCATATCTCAAGATCAGACCGCTGTTTGATGCCCTCGATTTATTTTTAAATGGAGGCACGTGACTTGCCTCTCGGCTATGTCAACAATTTTATAATCTAACCGAAGAATATTGGATTAATTCGTCGTCTTCTAAAAAAACTACCATGCTGAGAAAAATATTACAATATCTACAAAACAGAGGATTAATTCGTCGTCTTCTTCCTCTGTTTTGTAGATATTGTAATATTTTTCTCAGCATGGTAGTTTTTTTTTATGTAATGGAAGTGGCAAACAAGCATGCAGTTCACATTGATGTTAAGAGATGACTACAGCCTATAGACACCCACACAAAGACCAACGTCAAAATGCAGATGCGTTACCACTCCTGAGCCCTAGGGTGTTATGCCTCTGTGTCGGAAATAACAGGGCCGTACATTATCACCTGACCAGAACACGATAGTGCTGAACACTACCATTTAGCGGCAAGTATATTAGGTAATGCGATGGTGCCTACGCCCGCGAGCTCCATCACTGGAGCTCTACCACCAGTGAATAAGTAAATAAATTTAATAAAACACTGATAAGATGAATTCACGGGATGAGGAATAAATGGTAATGGATTTCTTTCAATTGGAAGGATTCTCAGTGACATCCCGGGTATTGTAAAGTTTGTTTTAATATTTTTTGAGTTGGTCCGTCAGTAGTCATTTAATTTTGTTTCTTAGGTCTCAGGATTGGCAACGGATCTGCATTTTGACTTCTGGTTTATGTGTAGATGTCTATAGGCTGCAGTAATAACTTAACATTCATGTGAATGCTTGTTTAAAACTTTCATTTCATAAAAAAAATAGTATAATAGTAAGCGAATACTTGAAATATAAAGAACTAGGTACATAAAAATGCATATTTTTTTCATGTCAAGTGATTGGCAGACAAGTAGACGGGCTACCGAAGTGGTTACCGTCGTTCATGAAGATTTGTAACACCAGGAGAGTTACCAACGCGTTGCTAGCCTTGAAGATCTCTTTGGACGCCTGTTTTGAAGAACCCCATATTGATTCATTTTACTGCGGTGCTAATTCAGAGGTCTTGAATCTAGGTCAAGAGGCTGGAATAAAAAAGTGCTGACCACTAATATTTAGCGGTAACTAGGTAAGGTAACACGGTGGTACCTACGCTCACAAGCTCCGTCACGTGAACTCTACCATTTCATAGCCCTTTGAGAAAATGCAGGCGTGTTAGTGCCGTTATGCACATAAAATAATAATAATATAATAATAGCAACCATTGAAACGTCCCACTGCTGGGCACGAGTCTCTCCCCTTTTTGGAGTGAGGCCTGGAGCTTACTCCACCACGCTGCTCCAATGCGGGTTGGTGGAGATACGGGCTAATAACCAACCCGTTTTCGGATATTTTCAAACCAATATACAAATATTTATGGGCAAGAGGCCTCCGACAAGGTATAACGACTGCTATTAATCGACAGCAACCGGGACCGACGGCTGAACGTGCCCTCCGAAGCATGGAAACGCGCATTTTTTAATATTATGGCGGTCACCCATAAAACACCCGACCTCGCCCGTATAAAGATTTATTTTGCAAACTTTTGCTACTAAATAAATTACCACATAATTTGATTAGTTACTTCCTTTTGATGCTCTCTTTTTAATTTTAAATCTATGAACGTGATTTCCGTCTTGGCGATGCGTCAACAGCTTTATAATCTAACCTGAACGCGGATTAATTCTTACTCAGCTGTGACGGTTTGGAATATTTTTTTATCGTGCTCTGATTTCGAAATGAGCTTCTGTTTATCTAAAAGCCGGCTCTTTCATCTATTTTTCCTGTGACATGGAATTGGCTAGTATATTTCGTGTTAGTTATTTGATACTATAATAGTGTATATACACCACAATAAGGTCGAGATTCAATGCATTTTGGAGCTTCAGATATTTTGATCCTGAGCTAGAAATTATATCAATTCCTATAAAAAGACATTAAAAATCGAGTGTCTGTACATTAAATAGTTTCCCAAAAAACTGATATGGGGCGACTAATCTCTCACGGATCAGGAGGTAAATATTGGCGGAGACAAAATTGAAACGGTTGCCCGCGGCTTCGCCCGCTTGGATGTCGTTTTATAAATAACTAAGTAGCCTATGTTCTTTCTCAAAGTCGGCTCTATCTCTGTACCAAATTTCATTTAAATCGGGTCAGTCGTTTGGATGTGAAAAGGTAACAGACAGACAGACAGACAGACAAACAGAGTTACTTTCGCATTTATAATATTAGTAGGGTTTGAAGGTTTGTTAAAAAAGATATTGGACCCAATCGAACGCATGGTATCAAAAGCGTACGTATATAGTCGGCCGATGCGACTAAACCAGCAACAAATGCATAAAACTTCTGTTATGTACATTTAAATCACATCATGGTTGCTATCTAGCTGGACATATTCCTATGTAAACATATCATAAGAGGAGTGAGCTATTTCCACCGTGGAGATTAATGTATATGTTGCTGTCGACCGTCCTATTATATGTGCATAAATTGTATTTCATGCAGTGGACTCCGCGACTAAGCCTCCATTTTGTGAGGTTTATTAATTTTGTAAATCACTTGTAGTTATTATAAATCGAAAAATCCTAGGCGCTTTTTCATTGGCACCAACATTTTGACATTTCATTTATCATTGTGTGTTTATATTTTTTGTGTTAATTTACCAAAAAATAATAATTACAACTTTAAATTTTTATTTTGTTTGTGTCTATGAAACTATAAAATGATTGAAAAATTTGCCATGTCCTTCCGTGTGTCCGCAGCTATGCTCTCGAGACACCTTAGTAAATTGAAATTTGGTATGATTATAAACATAAGTCACACAAAAAAGTAGTGCAATAAAACATACCGTCGTTACCGTCGTTCATGAAGATTTGTAACACCAGGAGAGTTACCAACGCGTTGCTAGCCTTGAAGATCTCTTTGGACGCCTGTTTTGAAGAACCCCATATTGATTCATTTTACTGCGGTGCTAATTCAGAGGTCTTGAATCTAGGTCAAGAGGCTGGAATAAAAAAGTGCTGACCACTAATATTTAGCGGTAACTAGGTAAGGTAACACGGTGGTACCTACGCTCACAAGCTCCGTCACGTGAACTCTACCATTTCATAGCCCTTTGAGAAAATGCAGGCGTGTTAGTGCCGTTATGCACATAAAATAATAATAATATAATAATAGCAACCATTGAAACGTCCCACTGCTGGGCACGAGTCTCTCCCCTTTTTGGAGTGAGGCCTGGAGCTTACTCCACCACGCTGCTCCAATGCGGGTTGGTGGAGATACGGGCTAATAACCAACCCGTTTTCGGATATTTTCAAACCAATATACAAATATTTATGGGCAAGAGGCCTCCGACAAGGTATAACGACTGCTATTAATCGACAGCAACCGGGACCGACGGCTGAACGTGCCCTCCGAAGCATGGAAACGCGCATTTTTTAATATTATGGCGGTCACCCATAAAACACCCGACCTCGCCCGTATAAAGATTTATTTTGCAAACTTTTGCTACTAAACCTAGTTATGAATAAAAATACTTCTGTAATTATTCTTCGATTTTCGTGAGATATTACTCATTTAAATAAAAATATTATTTGGCATTCACCTCAAAATATTCATACCTGTCAGAAAGGTTACAATGAAAACGTACTTCTAAACAGCAGTCGCGTTGTTTCATTTGAGTTCCACGTGTGAATGGATGGAACGTGTGTTAAAATAATTTCTGAATGCCAGCAAATATAATGTTAAATGTTTAAAGAAGAATAATAATTGGGTAAAATCACCCTTACCATTTAATTTTAGGGATATAAAAAAACAGACTACAACCGATTCTCATACCTACCAAATATACACACAACATTTCATAATGATCGGATTAATAGGTCCAGCGGATGAGTTTTGTTACAAACACTGTGACACAAGAATTTTATGTAATTATATTATTATGATGATATGTTAAAAGTTGCAGTCACAAAAAAGACTACTTTACTTAGAAAGAAAGAAAGAATGAAACCTATATTTGACACACGGATGTCAATGTATTAATACTCGTACTTACACATGGTACAATACATACGGATATAATGCATATAATAAAACCATTAAAATAACATACTTAATAAAATGACAAATGTAATACATACTAGTAGGTACAAACAATAAAAAATAGATCAATACCAAAGTAAATAAAATACTTACAAAGGTGTATGGTATTTATTAAAGTCATTTGGGGAATCTGTCAGTTGTCAAAAAGATAGCAGAAAAACATTAAGAGGAAAAGAACTGTTATAAATGGTAACATCTTTTCAAAGTATCCGTTAACAGAAGCTTGTTCCAATTAACAGTTCTGTTATGAAACGATAACAGCGTTGAAGGTTTTGTCATGATTATTTGGATTTTATTTTGCGAAAAATTTTAATCAACGTCAAGTATACAGCCAAGAATTAACGTAAATAAAGTAGAAAAATCGTAATCTCATGCCTAATTCTCAAAGGGCCGTAGAGAACTAACGATTCGCTAGGCATATTTCGTTAGTTTTTAATTAATGGACCCGTAATAACTACCACAAAGACATGATATGTTCTTAGGTTTTCGCGAGCTACACTCATTGAAATAAAACTATTTTTACGGATTTATCTCGCGTATATGAAACTAAAATGATTTTTAAAATCAACCCGACGTTTCGGTCGCTTTTCAGCTTCCGTGGTCCCGGGCAGACTGAGGTGACATTTGTCTGACAGAAGTTTGATGGAGGTAGCTACATATAATTTTTTCAAACTTCTGTCAGACAAATGTCACCTCAGTCTGCCCGGGACCACGGAAGCTGAAAAGCGACCGAAACGTCGGGTTGATTTTAAAAATCATTTTAGTTTAATATACGCGAGATAAATCCGTAAAAATAGTTTTATTTCAATACCACAAAGACATAACAATTTAGGTCTCAAAATAGAGTCCGCCAAATGGTAGTGTTCAGCACTATCGTGTTCCGGTTAGATGGTAATGTATGGCCCCGTAATAACTATCACAGAGACATAATATTGAACTCTGGTCTTTGTGTGGGTGTCTACTGCAGGCTGCAGCCATCTCTTTACATCAATGCGAACTGTATGCTTGTTTGTCACCTTCATTACATAAAAAAATGAGTCTAGTGGAGAGGAAAAGGTTCTCTTATCACATGGTGTATACTTAATTATAATAAAAACATTGTAGATATGTGCATGTCTGATTGCAGAGTCATATTCCTCTGGCTAGATATACATTCGAACATTTTCAAATTAGGAACTATTTATGTTAGTTTGGAAGTATATACCGCATTCATTGTATGTTTTGACAGTTCTTATGGAGTTTCATTTGTCGATGCATCGGTCGCGATACCGTCCTAATGCATTATTTATAGCTAGCATTCGTGGAATAATAAGTTTTCCGAAGATGCTATTCCTTTGTAAACATTTTAATGGCCAAGTTTCATATGCTTCTTCCCCAAAACTGAGAATTTAGAGTGCAGTTATACCTTCAAATAGTTACCATCCAATCTTTCGATATTGATTTATTGTATACTTACTATTAAAATATCTAACAAGCGTACAGTTCACATTTGTGGTCAGTGTATTAGCAACCAATTGATATACATGTAGAAAAAATTAAGACCTTTTGCCCCCATATCAGCAGTTATGAAACCGTACATTAACTTTGAGCTAGATGCGGTTGGTAGAGTTACTTAATGTGACGGACTGAGGAAGGCACCATTGCCTTATCAAATGTTGGTACTTACCGCGGTAGCATATCAAGCCAAGTTCTGTTATACGTAACTTCACGCCTGTAATCCCCAAAGGGGTAGGCAGAGGTAAATGCATGCATTGAAGCATACATGCAAACACCCACGGTTCGCCGGTTACGTTTTTGGCGCATGCCCAAGTTCTGTTGTAGTTATAGTAATATTATTTTTTCACGATCCAGTTGGTAATTTGATAAAATTTCCATCTTAATATTTTTTAACTCCACTGGACACTCAGACTATGTGTTTGTGCGCCTGTGTGTGCCGAGCGCATTGCTAATCCAGGTCTTTATGCTCGCGGACAATGGCCGACTGTAATCAGATGGCTAGCTATTGTACTGCGTGTGTTTTTCAGGGCCTTCTTAATACTTCAGGCTTAGGATTTGTGATTTACACAAAACTTCTTCGGCGTTAGATTTTTCCGTAATAAGATATAATGCCCGTATACCCTCATAAAAATACTGAGAGCGATATTCATCAGAGATCAAAATTCCGGCCACAATTTTATCAATGTGAATAAACCCAATATTATACCCGAAGAACTCTTGCCTAGTTGTGAAAGGATCGGACCATTGAACTTTCATACTAAAGAGTCCATGGTTTATAAAATACCTATGATAATATGAAATTTTCCAACTGCACTTGATACGTGAGGCCGTATGTTTGCGCGCCAGTGTTTGCCGAAGCCAGCACCGCCGCAAATATTGGGCCTTTAGGCTTGCGAACAATGGCCCGCCGTAATCATAACGCTAACAAGTGTACTGCGGTGTTGTGCAGGGTCTTTCTTATTAGTGCGAGCCTAGCTGCTGTTTCACTTAATATTTTTTTAGTGTTTGGTTATTTCATATTATTAAATCATGTTTGTATTACCCCGAAAGGATAAGAAATATCTTTCATATAACAATCATTATACAATAAAGTTCCGGCATTACAGTAGTACTGTACTTACTAGGCGAGTAGTCTATTAGCAAAATAACAAAACCTGTGGAAACTTGCTTAGCAGTAATGGAATGGTATCACTAAAGTACAATACAGTCCCCGGCTACGGCTAAATAGCTATAAAATCTCCAATAATAATATAATATTTTTTCACTGCACTCGATACTCGAGCCCGTGTGTTTGCGCGCCAGTGTTTGCCGAGCACACAGCTAAGCCAGCGCCGCCGCAAATATTGGGCCTTTATGCTCGCGAACAATGGCCCGCCGCAGTCATAATGCTAACAATTGTACTGCGTGTGTTTTGCAGTCCTTCTGTGATATAACATTCCTTTAGCATTAGGCTATTTCTTGTGCATTTTGTATTTGTTACAGCTGGAGTTTGTATTTGTAAAGCTTACAGTCTGTTGACACAGCCATCAGTGTGCTACTGCTTGGTGGCTTGGATGACTTTATTACACAGTTGGAACAGCGGAAACGAAAGAATATTTTTGTGAGTATAAAAAGCAAAAGAATGGCTATGAAAACTTCCAAAAATATTGCCTCGTGAATTAGATCCTTTGTTTGCTTCAACTCCCTTATCTGGAAATAAGAGATTTGTTGATCTACCTTTACGCAACTGAGTCTTTAAACTATCCCGCTATGACAAAGGTAGGCTCGGAAAGTACCAACTTTCTGATTACGCTACAAGGAACAATTTCAAAATCTGAGGAAAACTGCTCGGTATAGCCAGCAATTATACGAGTCGTAAAGAAAACTCTTCGAACTTCGCCTAAATCCTTTACAAAGAGCACTTACACAAAAGCTCTGTCCCGGACAATGAGAGCCATGAGAGGTGTCGGCAATAAATCTACCTCCCTCCCAAAAATCCCTTCGTTATTAGTTCGCGAAAACAGCCGTATTATAGTAACGCGAGTAATATCGTATTGAGCTATTTTTAAAAATCTTAATTTTATAGCTCAATTCTTCATTTTGAATTTAATGTGACTGTAAAATTATTGGAAAAAGAAAAATATTTTTCATAATTTTATTGGTTGTGAAATTTTAAAAAAGCCTTAATAAAGATTCACTGATTAATTTCTCTGCGGCTAAATATTACATCATAATTAATTCAATGAAAATTACAAATAAACCTTTACAATAATGTCCGATTCATGGCGGTAGGCATAGCTTATTAATAAACATCTCATCGTCAGTCGAAAATCAGTTAAACTTTTCACGTGTGTTACTTGTATTAAACAATATAAACTGACCTAGAGATGTTGAATTTGGAACTTAAAAAAAAATATTCTCAAAATCTCACATAACAAATTATGGTTGAGACGTCCCAGTTAGTTATCGGAGACACTTGCGTTGGGTATGTCTCGCACATAGTCGCTATAATAGGAAGATTACATTTTTCTAAGCTATACAGAGAGATGTCACAGATAAGGTCTACAAATATTTGTACCTAAGGCCTACAGATTGAATCAGAAATTAAAAGATGAGAGAAAACTCTAAAGTAACCGACATAGTCCACCAAATATAATATACGTTCGTTGTGGCGATTTTAGGTAAGGCTTTTGTCCAGGTTTGAAAGAATGTTGGCAGTTACATTTACGTGGAATATTTAGGAGATGAACGGTTACCTTCTTGTTGATTTTCATATTGGCAGCCAAACTATTATACATCTTCTTCCTAATACCAAAAAAAAAAAATGAAATTTGCGATATTATGCGACAAGAAACATATGATAAAAATACCACCAAAATGAATACATTCTTTTTGACGTGAGTTGTCAAACAGTGATAATGGAGCGGCAGGTAAAGAAACAAACATCAACAACAAGCCACGAGGTGTGCGTCAGTGATATCAAGCAACACGCGAGATCTCTCGTCGCCTGACGTGTGGAGCATACAAACATCGTTACAATCATCGCCCTGACCCGCCGCCAACACGTTGTTTATTGGCAATAGATCTACCATTAGCCCGATATTGGTACGTAAGCCAGTTAGCTGCGCTATTACCGTATTAACACGTACTAATCTCAATTGTGCGTACATTTTCTTGATTTACGATGTTGAAGTGTTGAAGATTGTTGAGTCTAGTAATTTCTAGTATCTAAATTTCCTAGGCATGATGAATGGTGGGAGTGGGAACGTATCTAATTGACGTTACATTGCCGTATTGTTCAGTGATTGCCTCAGTAGTCTAGTGGCAGTAGGCCACTACTGCTACGCTGGAGTCCTAGGTTCGATCTTGGGTCGAGCGTAAGTGCTAGTGGAATCTTTATATTTTTCGGAAGTTTCCAATGCCACATTCAGAGTTTTCAATAGGCTAGCCATCTATCACGTAGAACAATGTTACTGGCGAATCGCACGTGTTGGTATGTGCGTTAAAATTAAAGCTTTTTACCACTTCGACGAATACAGGCGTGAAGGCAGTATGAGAATTCTTGGGCTTCAGGAATACTGGCGCATATCCATTATGGCCTTTGGAACTCTGCCGGTGAATGAAAAGGAATGACTCTTTTTCTTTTCAACTTACTCTTTGTTATCAGTTTGTAAAAGGGGAAATGAGACATTCTACTTATATACTTACTTACAGTAGTATATTATATTTAATTTGATCTTAGTGATATTGTCCATTACTTATAATTTTTTTAATTTGTAATTTGACATGTATATCAATCGTTGTTCACTTCAATTTATTTTGTTTGTTTTTGACGTGTCATAAGAGGTGCCTGTCACCCTAAATGAATAAATTAATTTCTGATTCCGATTCTGATTCTATGACCTTTAGTTAAGTAGTATTTAGTTAGCAGTATCTACTCACCACCAATGTAAATTACATTAATGACACTTTTATTAAGTTTTTTTTTTTATTAAATGAAAGTGGCAATCAAGCGTGCACTTCACATTAATGTTAAGTGTTGACTGCAGCCTATAGACACCCACACAATGACCAGAGGTCAAAATGCAGATGCGCTGCCACTCCTGAGGCATTAGGTGTTATGCCTCTGTGCCGGAAATTACAGAGCCGTACATAACCACCTGACCGGTAGACCGGTGACACGATAGTGCTGAACACTAACATTTAGCGGAAAGTATATTAAGTAATGCATTGGTGCCTACGCCCGCAAGCTCCGTCACTGGAGCTCTACCACCAGTACAAACAAATACTTACCAAATCATCATACTCGTAACTATAACTTTTTAAAGTTGTTTCAATGTAGAGCAATATTTTCGGAGCGTCGTTGGTATGTTCAATGTTTATGGTTGGTTGGTTCATGACAACATTCACCTACCCCCAAGATCTTCGGTGGATCCAAGTGAAATATTGTCTGAAAAATGCCGATGTAACGTTATGCTAAGGCAGCACGATTTCGTAATTTTTTCGTAATATTTTCTTGTTTTTCGGCTAAGACCGTGAGTCGGCTGAATATGTGATTGTCATTGCTGGCTGTTGAGTTTTGCGGAGATTACGTTTTTTTAAGCTGTAATTTAAAAAAAACGAGGAAGAAAGTAAAGATTTACAGAATTTAATTAATAATTGCAAATACATTTATTTTCTTTGCGCAAGATCTGCGGTGTATCACTCACCGATCGCGTTTGTAACGAAGATGTAAGAAAGAGGCTTTGTGTGAATGATAGTATCGGTGTAAAAATGAAAAAAGGCATTCTCCGATGGTTCGGGCATATAGAATGAGCGAATGACTAAACAGATATACAATGCGAATGTGGATGGTTGCATGGGCCCAGGAAGACCAAGACTGACCTACCATGACCAAATCGAGTTCTGTCTGATGGTGGTGTCAAAAGTCTTAGGAATTGGCGTGCAAGTATGAAGAGAATGATGAAGGTAGATGAGGCACGAGAGGTATGTCAGGACCGGGATATCTGGCGCTCCACACTCTCTGCCTACCCCGTTAGGGACCTGGCGTGAAGATACACACACATTTATTTTAATGTCATGATAGTTGCCACTACCATCCGTTGTCCTTTGTAAAGGACGTAGTAGAATTCAAAATTTTGCAGCACAGGATTTTTTAAATTATTTTTCCTGTACTGCCCTGCCTTCCTTAAGTAATGTAATTGAAAAAATTCCATAAAAATCTCGAAAAAAGTTAGTCTGGAACTCAGGAGGATACATCAACGATAGAAATGAAAAAGAATTACATACACCTAATATTTTTTGTATCGGATCTAGTAATATTATTGGTTCAGAAACTAGTAATTATTATTAAAGGAGACCTAACCTAAGCTAACCTACTTGTATGTTTTAATGATTCTCATTTCCTATATCAACAAACGTATTTTTCATAATAACACTTGCACATGAATTTCAAGATTCTAATTTTCCACGCAATGGAGTTTGCTTTCTATTCCTTTTTTGCATATACTCGTATATTTGCCTTTATGTTTTGTTTTCCGAGTTTGATATAAATATGTTTAATAGAATTGAAGAAAACAAAAATTCGTGGGTGAAAATAATTTCATTGTACATATGCAGAGAAAAACTAAACAAAGACAGACACAATCCAATAACGATAAAATTTTATCGTCTGTACAAATCTCCCAAAAGTGCCAGCCCATGAAATCGAATGTTTGCTACGTAGGTCTGGAAATGTCCAAATAACTTTGAATCTTCATACTCCATTGATGGACTGATCGCGCAATCTATATATATAAAAATCAATTGCTGTTCGTTAGTCTCGCTAAAACTTGAGAACGGCTGGGCCGATTTGGCTAATTTCGGTTTTGAATGATTTTTGGAAGTCCAGGGAAGGTTTAAAAGGTAAGAAAATATATAGAGAAGGATATTTGAAGGGAAATAGTAAAAACCACAATTTTATTTTCCCATTCAAATAGTCCGTATCTATGAAATCAAACCTTTGACACATTATTTCATTCTGAGGCAATACGAAGTTTGCCAGGTCAGCTAGTTTTGTATAAAATGTTTAGTTTAGTTATAGCACACGTCCGGTTTCGGTATGGCGGACCGAATCCACCGACCAAAGCCACGCGAGGCGGACTTGATGAATAACAATTATGTCTTGTCTTTACACACGGCCAGATTTGGTTCAGAGCGTACAGAATCCGCGGTCCGCTCCGTACCAGTCCGGACGTGTGTTACAACTATTACTGTGGAAAAAGTATGAACTAATGAGGCAGACACTTTTTCAAAATAGATTTATAATTACGTTTAGAAATCTTAACATCCTAATTTTTTGTTCAATTATAGTCTTTGAAGTTGTTAGATACTTACAACAAGTTGTACTAATCGATTTCTGAAAAACAACTTATTTTTACTCGCTGTGTACCAGGCATAGATTTATATATCTTTGAATTCATTCCTGACTCGCTGAATGACATAATCAATGCCCAGCGCTAACTTTTGGATCAAGAACTCTGCGTTTTAGGGTGTAGATAAATAATAGGACAAGGTTCTTCGTAATTTATGGATGATTCGTTTCCTCTGACGTGGTAATAATAGGAAGTAAAAGTTATTTCATAAGTCAAATGTTTGATGTCCTTGAAACTTTGTAAAACTATACTTAATTCTATAAACAAACGTGTTTGTTTGTGTTAACGTCGTCGAATATTCAATCCTAAAGTTAGGAAAAAAGTTTGTCTATTACGAATTCCATGCGAACAAAGTAGCGGTAAAACCTAATGATTTATTATTAAAGTTTTACATAATAGATCGAAGATTGGGATACGTGGCCACACTGAAGATTAAACCGTGTTTTAAAAAGTGTTAATTATTGAAAAGGTAATATAACATTTGCAAAATTTAGGGTGCATAAAACCTCTTGTCTGTGGATACTTTGGAGAGAAATAGATGATTACAAATATATGATGTTTCTTGTTCCTAATATACTTTTAAATTAAAGGAATGAATATCTAATTTTAAATAACATTAACTAGTTAAATAGTATTTCACTTTACACACCAGGAACAGCAAAATAATTGATCAAATTGTCGTGTCTTTATTCTACACCTAAGACTTTGCAAGGAATACAAATTCTCTAGCAGGTAGATAGACTTCTATCGAATACTAAATCCTATATGAGAAGCCGATACCGCGCCGACGAGAGCGTGCCGAGATCATTCGATACCAATTTACACAAACGCCTCTCGATTTCGTGGTATGGATTTATGATTAGAAACCTTACTATTGTACTTGTTCCATTATTTCATTTCGAGTTTGGTTTTAACATCGCTAACATGAGCGACTTCCGTCAATTTTCGCCTGCATTCAAAGCTATTTAAATGAAAATGCGAAAAAAAAATATTTAAATTTTTACAACAAGGCCTAGAAAGACCTGTATCTGATGGCTAGTGTGATGTCGTGAGACTATTTATATCATAAAATACAGTTTTTTTATGTAAAGAAGGTGGCAAACAAGCATGCAGATGAGCTGCATTGATGTTAAATGATGACTGCAGCCTATACACATCTACACTAAAATCAGAGTTCTATATGCGAATGCGTTGCCCTTGAGACCTGAGTTATTATATCTCTGTAATAGTTACTCCGGGGCCATAACATAATATGCCACGTAATAAATATCATGTTTTTCTATTCATCCCCTAAAAGTGGCCTTTTTGTTTCAAATTTACTCAGTTTTGTTACACGTTAATAGGTACTGATACACATACTTTATATAACGAAAAGTCTTTTCGCATTATAGTATGAACGAACTTGTAATAAAATCTCTTTGGCTGTAGTATTTGTATCTGGCTGGTTTTGGTATCATTGAAAGTTATAATTTTAAAGAACATAATTCCAAATTCAAATTAGGCCAATGTGTGATATTCGTTTGTTTTTCGTACTGTCAAGATGAGTTAATCTAATGAAGATTTTAGATACATTTTAAAATTTTACTACAAAAAAGGTAAAAATGCAACGCAAGCCGCTAAAAAAATTTGCGATGTTTATGGACCTAGTGCAGTGTCTGTGAGAGTAGCACAAATTTGGTTTAAGCGTTTTCAATCCGGAAATTTTGATGTCAAAGATGCACCTCGCTTTGGTCGCCCTATTACGGATAAAATGGATACCATTTTTGAAAAAGTGGAGCAAGATCGACATATCAGTAGTTACGACGTAGCTGAAGAACTGAAAATTGATCACAAAACAGTTTTGGCGCATTTGAAAAAACTGGGTACAAAAAAAAAGCTCGATATTTGGGTACCTCACGAGCTCACTGAAAGAAACCTAATGAACCGTGTCCTCATTTGTGATTCTTTATTACGACGTAATGAAACCGAATCAGTTTTGAAGAAGCTGATAACTGGTGATGAAAAGTGGATTACGTACGACAAGAACGTGCGAAAAAGGTCGTGGTCAAAGGCCGGTCAGGCTTCACAGACTGTGGCGAAACCCGGGTTAACTCGCAATAAGGTGATGTTCTGTGTGTGGTGGGATTGGAAGGGCATTATTCATTATGAGCTATTACCACCAGGCAGCACTATCGATTCTGAACTCTACTGCGAACAACTGATGAGATCAAAGCTAGAAGTTGAGAGAAAACGGCCTCAATTGATCAACAGAAGGGGTGTGGTGTTTCATCATGATAACGCTAGACCTCACACATCTATAGCCACTCAGCAAAAATTAAGAGAGTTTGGCTGGGAGGTGTTAATGCATCCGCCGTATAGTCCTGACCTTGCACCTTCAGATTTCCACCTGTTTCGGTCTCTTCAGAATTCTTTATGTAATGTTAGGTTAACATCACGAGAGGACTGCCAAATCCACTGGTCGCGGTATTTTGATGAGAAGTCGCAAAATTTTTATAGCAATGGGATCATGTCCCTACCTACAAGATGGCAAAAGGTTATCGAACAAAATGGTACATACATACTTTAGTTAAATTTAAATAAACTATATCAAAAAATGTTTTGAATTAACTTAAAAAATGCGAAGAAACTTTTTCCCCAACCTTTACACGGTACTAGTTTACATAATTAAGTGTACAATATTTTAAAGAGTTAAAAACAGTATTCTCTTGGTAAATCGGCTATGACAGAAACTCAGACACACATGTGCATGAGTGATCTTAGGTTTCCGTTTATTCCTTTTGAGGCACGAAACCCTAAATATCATTATTATTGAAAGTGAAACGCATTCGAGTTCCTACAGTAAGCACCGTCGGGATCGGTTTAGGAAACAAAGCCACTTAATAGAATTAACTCGGTCGGCTCCTACATTTTATTGTGCGTAGCTACCAAACGCTCATTGTTATACCAGTATATCTGATTATATCGCAAATACACGCTGTTTGCGATATATAATCTGATATTCTATATTTGTATTGTTTGCGGTGTATAAAGTCTTGTAGTTTATTGAAGCGGTTCTGTTTGATTTTAGGATAATGTTCACGTCTGTAATATTTCGAATGGGTATTGTGTCGTGCATGGTTAATGTATTATGCATAGGGATGATCTGAATCGATTTTCTGGAAGATCGGTTCATAGCCGTATGATCTACTGATTTATGATTAAACAGAATCCGATCTTCACCTGAATCGAATCGTATGCTTTTAAGATCGTGGGTATGGGAAGAATTGTATGGCAACGTATCTGCAATTTCACCACTGGTTTTTCTATAGATGTCTATAAGCAGTCATCACTTAACATCAATGTGAGCTGTATGTTAATTAGCCATCTACCAGCCATGAAAAATATGTTGATAGCATTGAACATATTATGATGCTTAATCCTTTTCTCTACAATTTCATCCACTTAAATTATAGGTAATTTCAATTCCGTAAGACTTTTCGAAACGGTTTTCTTTGTGCTCCACACAATATAGAAAGCCATGTTTAAAGTTTCTTGCTTCTATGTCCAAGTATATACGTCGTCTGTCAGTCAGTCAATCAGTTAGTGTTTCATAGTCAGTAGATATATAGAGTGCGTGATTGCACCTCAATCGCTGCAGGTTGACGACAGCTAGCGAACATATAATACATATTAAACACGTTGTATGTCATGACAAAATGGTATGTAAACGAAGCCAAATTGAATTCAATGAATGTATAGCCACACATTTAAACGTTTCAATCCATTTAACTACAAATGCAAACAAACACCATCATTCATTAAATTTAATTAGTGACGCATTCATCTCTGAATTGATGGCTTAAATTCAATACCATGTCATTAGTTTGCCGAAATTAATGCAAAATCAAAAGGGGTACTTCAGTGAGAGATTTTGAGAAGTGAGGCATTAGGATGAGGGTTTTTTTACTCAACTAAATTCTTTACAATGAAAAATGCAATGACATTCAAAAATATACAATTATTTACTATTGTAATAAAAATAAACACACTCCATACTTCACAACTAATATTAGTCTAGCCACCTTGAATAAGTCTAAACCAAACCAGTGATAATAGTCAATGTAGAGAAATTATCATTTCCCCACGAGTAAATGTCTGAGTGGTGGGCAAAATGCAGACTCGTCTGCATTGCTTGTTTGCCACCATAGTCATATAAAAAAGTGAAGAAGAACTATTTTCTTTCATCCTTTATATACTAAGTTGCTCAAAAGATGTACAGAAATGTTTCTTTAAGATGATAAAAATATACGAATCCCGCCGTGGTTAATCGGGCGTGTCAGGACATGTTGTCACGTTCGCCGTTTCCTTCTTCGCAAATAAGTATCTTCTAATCCTTCATATGAAAACGTGTTGTCATCAGTCGTTGACACGGGACACGATTGATCACACACTCCATTACCGATCATGAACCTGTTTATAATACAAAAATATTCTATATATACCTGACCTAAACAGACCTTGTCTTATATATATAGTAGGGGAGTCGACGAGGGGATTATTTGAATTTATTCGAGCGCGTCTGATTAAGTTATGGAAGATCCCTTGCAACCTGTTTTTTTATGTTACGGAAGTGGCAAACAAGCATGCAGTTCACATTGATGTTAAGTGATGACTGCAGCCTATAGACACCCACACAAAGACCGAGGTCAAAATTCAGATGCGTTACCACTCCTGAGGCCTAAGGTGTTATGTCTCTGTGCCGAAAATTACAGGGCCGTACATTACCACCTGACCGGAACACCATAGTGCTGAACACTACCATTTAGCGGCAAGTTTATTAGGAAATGCGGTGGTGCCTACGCCCGCGAGCTCCGTCACTGGAGCTCTACCACCAAAAAGTGAGAGGCACTCTGTTGAGTACTGCTACCAAATCTAAGTTTTCGAAATCATAATCTTTGGTTTGAGACCGCCTTAAAAAACCCGTAAGGTTAATCGAGCGTATCACGACAGGTCACGTATCTCGTTTTATCTTTCGTGTTGTCATCAGTCGTTGACACAGGAAAGGATTGATCACTCACTCCGTTACAAATAAAGTAACTGAGGAGCATGCAGTTTTTATTGATGATAAGCGGATATTACAGTCTTTGGACACAAAATACACAAATATATATATAAATGTTTTGAAAATATTCATGAAATCAATTTGCAATGGAGAATGATACTGTTCCATATATTCCTGGGTCCAGTGTTAGCACTGCACAAATGAGATTATTTTGAAATGACTATAAAATAAATAATTTGATATTATGGCATTTTTGAATTGCCAGTAATTGAAGTATAGGTATATGTTTAAGTAAAAGTTGCGTTAGATTGCTAACTTTTAACTTTATTACAAAATGTACCTCTGTGCATGTATTCACGCCTGTAATCCCCGAAGGAGTAGGCAGAGGTAAATGCATGCATTCAGGCATACTTGCAAACACACATGATTCGCCGGTTACGTTTTGGCTCATGTAACAGGTAGCAAGCTTATTGACATCTCCGGGCATATTACCAAACTTCGAAGTACTGGGAAATTTCCAGAAAATTGATAAATCCCAATAGAATCAGAGATAAAGGATTCTACACCGTTATTTCTAATATCTCCCGATCCGGGAATCGAACCTCAGCGTAGTAGTAGTGACTTCTTACCACTACGCTACCGAGGCAGTTATAAATGATTTTGTAAACTTTAATATTATTTCCAAAGACATCAAACGCGTAGGTTCGATGAACAAAAGTTTTTTAGTTTCAGTTCCAAATATTTAGAACCTCCATATTTTGGTTTTATACAAAATACATCTAGCTACCATGTTTCAAGTATATAGTGTGTTACGTTGCATATATAATATCTACCCCGTAACCGACTTGGCGTGAAGATACATACATAATTTATAAAAATGGTTTCGATTTATGTCGCGTCTAAAATATAACGTTGTCATGTGGGTAACTGACAAACTCACCGCGCGATAGGACGGGGCAGGCGAGGCCGTGGGTGACGGGTTGCAGGCGACATTTTGATCGTGTTACTGTAACACGTTTTTTAGCTATTAATTTGTAAACTATTAACTCCTAACTATTAAACATCCTACTATTATATTATATATAAAGTGTTGTGATCCCCGTAATTGGGTAAGTTGTGAATGTTATATTTAACCTCCTAGTGTAGAAACGTATTGTGTGATTAACTGTTATTAGCAATTTAGTCTAGTGTAAAAATTATTGTTCAGTCCTTCTGCTTAGTGTTTCCGTAAACCTTGACTTCAGCATAGATCGCTAATTGCTACATTTACCACACGCTTTGCAAGTAGCAAGCTTGGGCGGTAAAACGTCTACGCTGGTATGTTGCAGTCAAGGTGAACTTTCGGACATTATTAAAAAGTCCTGAACATGGGTTCCAGGGATCTAGTTTCCGGGTATCAGTACACCTTGAGAGTGATCGTGGTGCACCTGCTGAGGTGTTCCGGTCCTACCCGCTACCGCTGTGCAGTACCTACCCCCAAGTGAACCGCTGCGCTTGTGCACGCTGACCGCATACCTTTTATGAGGAGAGTGAAGACGTGCTGGTAACCTAGGTGTAATCGTGATTGCCTTATAGAACCCCCCCGAGAACCTATGACTACCTACTTCATTTAATTCTTAGTTAAAATAATAAAATTAATAAATAGTTTGCATAGGGTTAAAAGTATGAGCCTAATAACTTAATTATTAAATAGAAATATAGATAAGTAGATATAATAAAACTAGTGTATAGAATTAAAGATAAGTAGATGTAATAAAACTAAAGTAATAAATTATTTAATAGAATTAAAGATAAGTAGATATAATAAAACTAGAGTAATAAATTTCTTTTGTCGAGTGAACAAAATAGAATAGGGATTAGTAGATAAAATAAATAAATAAAATAAATACTTATAAGTTCTTTTTAATTTTAAAAGTTTGTTTTTATTTATTTTTAATAAATTTCTACGTCACTGAAAAAGAAATAGTTTAATTTTAATTTAGGTAACATAAACCAGTTAGAGACTTGCTAACGCAACAATGGCGCCCACTTAATGGTTATAAGGCAATTTCTGATTACTACCTATTTTTTGTAGTTAATTGGCTATCTTTGGTGACGGTTTTATTTTAATTTTGTAAAACGATTTTGTTGTTTCTCAACTAGAGTGTATTTTTTTTTCTCATATTATCACGCTTATTCTTGTACAGGATAGGGTGAAATTATTTTTATTAATTATAGTCATTAAATATATTTTGTTCTTAATTACATCGGTTTATCTAGATTTGTTACACGCTAGTTGAATTTGAAGTAGTTTTATTCATTAGATTCATTTTTGTTCTGATTTTGTTTTGCTTCGGGTTTTTTTTTTTGCAATTTCATCAGTAAACATTATCGTTCTGTTGAGTGATTTTTGTAACAGAATGGATTTTTTTTTCTTTTCATCATCATATTCATCATCATCATCATTTTAGCGGGTTTTTATTGAAGTAATCTGTAAAATTTACAATTTTATTTATTAGTTGTGGTGTGTGTATTTTATAAGGCGTAGTTTTGTAATTAATTTTATCTTTTTATAATATCGCAATTTACCCAATATTTTTTTTATTTAAAAGGTTTTTTTTTCCTTGCATTGCAATCAGAAAAGCTTTACACAAGTTTTTTTTTTTTTTCTTCTATATCTACTAATAAAATCTAAAAATAAAATGTCTCGCATTATAAAATTTCTTTCATTACAAAAGTCTGAACTCGAATACGAAGTCGCCATTAGAGGTGAAACACCCGCCGACAATGTTCAGGACTTGCGTAAGCAAATTGTTAAACAAGCGCAATTTCTACCTTCAGAAGACATTCTTGAATCACATCTTGAACCCATGGAAGATTTGAAAGGTGTAAAAGATAGTCTTATTAAGAATAAAGGTTTTATAACTTCACTAAAATCAAAATTTGACAAAAATTTGTATGCTAGATGTGAAACTTTAACAAATCATATTTATCATAGATTGGCTAGGATAACTCCTGATAGTACTGAGAATTCAATTATGTTTAAGGAATTTAATCAAATTTTGCATTCACAATTCAAAGATTTGTCATCACTAGCACCGAGTAAATCTGTATCTTCCATTTCAAACGACGCTAAACAAGATAGTATTCCAGCCACAAGTATTGCTGTAACTTGTGACAGAGGTATAAGCTCCGATCTTTTTAAATTAAAATTTGATGGTAGGTCCTGTGTTAGAGCTTTTATACAAAAAGTTGAAGAATTTATTATGGCACGTAACATTACCCCTGATCGTGTTTTATCTTTTGCCACTGAAATTTTCGTAGAAAACGCCTTACATTGGTATCGCGGCATTCGGGATAGCGTCTCATCTTGGGATGAGGTGGTCGTTCTACTTAAACAAGATTTCGGAGAATTTGATTATGATTATCGATTAATGAATGAAATTAGATCTAGAACACAAGGAGAGAGTGAAAATATTACTATTTACCTATCAATTATGCATGGCATGTTTTCACGGTTGAGTAAAGTAGTTGCGGAGGAAGACAAATTGGAAATAATCTTACATAATATAAGACCTTGTTATGCTACGTCATTAGCTTGTTGTCCTGAAATAAAAACTTTAGAGGCTTTGAGAAATCATTGTCGCAACTATGAAAATTTCCAGTCCCGTTTATCCCATTTCAGAGAACCCCCAAAAGTTACCCCAGATACTCTTGCACCAGAATTTGCATATGTGAAACCGTTCACCAACTTCCAGAAAAATAACAATAACCAAAATAATTATTTTAAGCAAAAATATTACAATAACAGAAATATAGAGAGTAGTAATACTGTAAATGCTATACAAACATCTTCTTCATTATACTGTCCCAGATGCCGTACAAATGACCATTCATTGAAAACCTGTAAACAACCTAAATTTTTAATATGTTTTAAATGTGGGAAAAAGGACGTTACTTACCCTGATTGTCCTGATTGTGTAAAACCCCCAAACTATCCTAATCATAGAGGGGCAAAAAACTAAGTACTGATTGTAGCAACAATAACCATTTTAATAATGCTGAATGGCAAGATTGGCTTAATTACATTAAAATATTTTTCAATACCTACCATATTGCTACAATCTTAGACTTTAAGCCAACTAATGATCCGCGTCCGTATGTTAGGGTTACTATAGATAACTGCGACGCATATTGCATGTATGGATTACTGGATTCTGGTTCTGTTGTGAGTATACTAGGAAAAAACTCTCACAAGAGCCTGCTTAAGTACAATTTAGAATTGCGTTCCGACGAAACAATCACTGTCACAGCTGCTGGTGGACATATTATGAGCTCATTGGGTTATCTTTTACTTCCTATAATATTTAATGATAAATGTATAACAATAAAAGCTCACATAGTACCTGAAATTAATACTCCCCTTATTCTAGGAATTGATTTTTGGTCTAAATTTCAAATTATCCCTAATAATTTAAATAATGTTTTTATTCTGTCCAGCAATGATCCTAAAATAATTGAAATCCCCTCAAAATCGCCAGACTTACATATATACGGTTATGATAAACTTGATGATATGCAAAAACGACAGGCGGATAATTTGGTCGAACAGTTTAAAGTTATAGCTTTCGACAATAAGGGTATCGGTAGAACACATCTAATAGAGCACCGTATAGACACCGGTGATGCAGATCCCATTAGACAACGTTATTATCGTCTATCACCTGAGAAACAGCGCATTATTACTGAACAGGTAGATGAAATGCTGTCCTTAGATATAATTGAACCCTGTGAAAGCCCCTGGTCGTCCCCAGTGTTAGTTGTAGACAAAAAAGACGGAAAGCCACGTTTTTGTCTTGATAGCAGAAAACTTAATTCTGTCACAAAGAAGGATGCCTATAACCTTCCCTATGTCTCCGAAATTTTAGATAGCCTTAAAGATGCTAGATATCTGTCAAGTATCGATTTATCTAAAGCCTTTTGGCAAATTCCAATTTATGGCCCTGATCGTGAGAAAACTGCTTTTTATGTTCCCGGTCGTGGTACCTTCATGTTCAAAGTTACCGCCTTCGGTTTGTCAAATGCACCAGCAACTCAACAACGTTTGGTTGATGCTATGTTTGGACCGGAATTTGAACTAAAGGTATTTTGTTTTCTCGATGACATAATAATAGTAAGTAAGACTTTCGATGAGCATGTGTCTTTACTGTCGCGTGTCCTTGAAAAATTGCGCACAGCTAACTTGACAATTAATTTGAATAAATGTAATTTTTTCAAGGATGAACTGCGTTACTTGGGATATGTAGTGGACGAACGTGGTCTTCGTACCGATCCGGAAAAAGTCGAAGCCATTGTTAATTTTCCAACTCCTACAACCAAGAAGGAAGTAAAACGATTCCTTGGGACGGCTTCTTGGTACAGACGATTTGTGCCCAACTTTAGTTCTATCGCTGGCCCTTTAAATAGACTAACCTCCACCAAAAAGAATGCCCCCTCCTTCCAATGGACCCCTGAAGCTGACAAAGCATTTCTTGAGCTTAAATCACTTTTAGTCAGTGCCCCTATACTAGCCTGCCCTAATTTTAATCACCCTTTTGAGGTTCATACAGATGCTAGTGACTTTGGTGTTGGAGCTATGCTCTCACAGACTATCGACGGTGAGGAACACCCGGTGGCTTTTATGAGTAGGTCACTGTCCGGTCCTGAACGCAACTACAGCGTGACCGAAAGGGAAGCACTTGCTGTGCTGGTCGCTTTGGAACATTGGCGGTGTTACTTAGAAAACGGTTTAACTTTTTCCGTCTTCACTGATCACTCCGCCTTAAAATGGTTCCTTAAGCTATCTAACCCTACTGGTCGACTTGCCCGTTGGGGTATTCGACTTTCGTCATTTAACTTTGAAATTAAACACCGCCGTGGTAAAGACAATGTGATTCCTGACGCTCTCTCTAGATCGGTACCTGTAGCCGATATTGCCATCAATATTATCCCTTGTGATACTGCCGATAAATGGTACCTCAACGTTTTCAGCTCCACCTTGAACTCTCCTACCAGTGTACCAAATTATCGCGTGGATGGTAATACACTCTACCGGTATATGAAGAGTAATAATGTTTTAACTTCTGAGTTTAGCTGGAAAGAAGTTATCCCTGAGGAATATCGTGCTGATATAATTAGTAAAAATCATTCGGAACCAATAGCCGCACATTTCGGTATATACAAAACCTACAAGAGGCTACTTTTAAAATACTATTGGCCTGGTATGTATCGTGACACTGTAAATTTTGTAAGCAATTGTAACACATGCTTAGCCTATAAACAACCTAATCATGCTGTTTTGGGTAAAATGGGTAGACCAAAACATTGTTCACGACCTTTCCAAGTCCTTTCTATTGATCTCGTTGGTCCTCTTCCAACCAGTAGAAATCGTAATGGTTATATTTTAGTTGTCACTTGCTGTTTTTCGAAATACTGTGTTTTATTTCCCTTGCGTCAGGCAACCGCTAAAGCTATCTGTAAGGCATTGGAAGTCGATGTTTTTCTAGTACACGGTATCCCTCAAACAATAATAATGGACAACGGTTCCCAATTCATCAGCCACGAACTAGATGCTCTGTTAACGAAATACAAAATCCCAAATACACATTTTACCCCTAAATACACTCCTCAGGTTAATACTGTGGAGAGATATAACAAGACTATAATCACTGCAGTTTCGACCTTCGTTAATGATGATCACCGATCCTGGGACTTAAATTTGCCTAAAATTCAATTTGCCGTTAACAGCTCAGTCAATGAAGTTACTGGCTATACACCTAACTTTTTAGTGTACGGGCGCGAACTTGTAGCATGTGGTTCGCACTACATTGAAAATGAAATTCCTAATGAAATCATATTTTTACCGCGTGACATATACGCAGAGAATTTAGGTCACTTAAGCGATATTTTCAACAAAGTTCAGACGGTTTTATGGCATAGTCATCAAAAAACAACAGAAAGATATAATTTGAGAAGGAAAAACTTCGAGTTTGCTGTTGGTGATACTGTATGGAAACGCTGTTTCTTTCAGAGTGATAAAAGCGCCTATTTTAGTAAAAAATTGGCTCCTAAATTCGAAAAGTGTCGGGTAAAAGAAAAACGCTCTCCTCTTGTGTATATTTTAGAAGATATGTCTGGTCGTGATCTCGGCGCTTGGCATATTAAGGATATAAAACTCAAAAGGCTCTAAATCTGTTCTCAACTATAGTTACGTGTTCTTTAAATAATTAAGGTGCGGATTTTACGCAGGCAAAATCCTTGTCCTGGAGAGGGGGTATTGTTACGTTGCATATATAATATCTACCCCGTAACCGACTTGGCGTGAAGATACATACATAATTTATAAAAATGGTTTCGATTTATGTCGCGTCTAAAATATAACGTTGTCATGTGGGTAACTGACAAACTCACCGCGCGATAGGACGGGGCAGGCGAGGCCGTGGGTGACGGGTTGCAGGCGACATTTTGATCGTGTTACTGTAACACGTTTTTTAGCTATTAATTTGTAAACTATTAACTCCTAACTATTAAACATCCTACTATTATATTATATATAAAGTGTTGTGATCCCCGTAATTGGGTAAGTTGTGAATGTTATATTTAACCTCCTAGTGTAGAAACGTATTGTGTGATTAACTGTTATTAGCAATTTAGTCTAGTGTAAAAATTATTGTTCAGTCCTTCTGCTTAGTGTTTCCGTAAACCTTGACTTCAGCATAGATCGCTAATTGCTACATTTACCACACGCTTTGCAAGTAGCAAGCTTGGGCGGTAAAACGTCTACGCTGGTATGTTGCAGTCAAGGTGAACTTTCGGACATTATTAAAAAGTCCTGAACATGGGTTCCAGGGATCTAGTTTCCGGGTATCAGTACACCTTGAGAGTGATCGTGGTGCACCTGCTGAGGTGTTCCGGTCCTACCCGCTACCGCTGTGCAGTACCTACCCCCAAGTGAACCGCTGCGCTTGTGCACGCTGACCGCATACCTTTTATGAGGAGAGTGAAGACGTGCTGGTAACCTAGGTGTAATCGTGATTGCCTTATAGAACCCCCCCGAGAACCTATGACTACCTACTTCATTTAATTCTTAGTTAAAATAATAAAATTAATAAATAGTTTGCATAGGGTTAAAAGTATGAGCCTAATAACTTAATTATTAAATAGAAATATAGATAAGTAGATATAATAAAACTAGTGTATAGAATTAAAGATAAGTAGATGTAATAAAACTAAAGTAATAAATTATTTAATAGAATTAAAGATAAGTAGATATAATAAAACTAGAGTAATAAATTTCTTTTGTCGAGTGAACAAAATAGAATAGGGATTAGTAGATAAAATAAATAAATAAAATAAATACTTATAAGTTCTTTTTAATTTTAAAAGTTTGTTTTTATTTATTTTTAATAAATTTCTACGTCACTGAAAAAGAAATAGTTTAATTTTAATTTAGGTAACATAAACCAGTTAGAGACTTGCTAACGCAACAAGTGTTAATAGTTTCAAAGTAAAGTGGCTGTAACTTACGGACGGGCGGACAGACAGATACAAACATGTGGAGTCCGAAGGGTTCCGTTCTTTTTCATTTGGCTATGGAACCCTAGAAATGTGTCTCATGTAATCACAGAACAATATTTCGTTGAGCGTAGTATGAACATACTCAAACACAATATTAATTAAATCACTTTAAATAATAAAATTTACTTGTACTAGGTCAAGGTACAAAATAAGTTAGAGTGAATAACAAAAGATACAATACAATAAACAGTAGACATATAATCAATAGAAGAATAGAATCATAGAATAAATCAATAGACATCCATTTTCATTTTTACAAAAGGACAAGACGAAACTAAGTGTAATAAATAATAATAATATCGTTTACCGTTTATAATAATGTAGATCTAACCGTAAAATAATATCCATTGGAATAAATACGTACAATTAATTAATCTGTAAATTAAAAACAACCCCTGTTTAATGTAATCTGCAAATACCAATAAGGGAAGTAGCTAACAAATTAATGTTCGTTTACGATTGTACCCTAATTCCGTCAAGCCAAATAAGTCGTTAACATCATCGGTAATTGAATAGCAATTATTTTTCAGTTGCGTCGCGTGTTCATTTCTTTCGCTATGGCTACATGTGTTAAATTGTTTATCATGCCCGTTATAATGGTTAAATATGAGGAGACAATGTAATATATAGTGTCCAGTCTAACATCTAATGTACTATATTTTTTGCAAATAGATAAATCATTCATCATTCATGCATTTATACTTACTTACAGCATCATTTATACAAAAGATCGTAAGTGTGACCGATCCTTAATTATTCAATAAGCGACAGTATTTTAATTACTATGCGCAGGGAACGCTCGAGCTTAACATTATTTCCAACTCACCAACAAAATAAAAGATCCGAAGTTGCCAAGTTGTTCTGAAGCTGCTTTCCAACTCGCTCAGCCATCGCCAAGTCCTGATTGTGTACTAAACTGATACTTCAATGATTAGCTCATTCTAACTTTATTCTCGTTGAATTGATAGATATTTTGTTCAATTTACTTCGAAGTTTGGTTCAGAATTGTTTGTCCGCTGATTTAGTTTGCGTTATAATGCTGGAGTCCAGTGTTCAAGCCCCAGGGCCAAGCTTCCGGTGCTAAGTACTGTTAGGAATTTTCATATTTTTTTTAAGTTCCCCAGTGCCTGAGGAGTTTCGCGATGTGCCCAGTAATATCAATAGGCTCGCCTATATTACATGAGACGCAACGTAACTGGCTCATCGTGGATGTTTGAATGTTTGCTTGAATGCATATTTATAGTTTCATCTGCCTATCCCTTCAGGGAATACAGGCGCGAGGTTTCGTTTACATTTATTTATTTATTTGTGGTCAGCAAACCTCTACCAGAGAATATGTAATAATACTACGTTTAGAATGGACACTTCGACGTCCTGCCCGATTTCCCCGCATCACCCAATCTCCTCCCCTCTTATGGGCGACGGTTGGTATTTTCTACGTGCTTCGCACACAGGTGCACGTGTAAATACACGTCTCTGATTGATGTCTGTGTAATAGAGACCATATTAAGAGTTTGTATGGAATTTTGGCGGAGTGTCCCCGGTGTGCCTCTACTCTGTTTTATACATATTAACGTACATACACGATTATAATGAAAGATAACTGCCCATTTATTTCAGTGAAAACAAAGTGTTAAATTAAAATTCAGTTTTATATCTCTTTTCAACTAAATAGCTTTCAAATTACAACACATCTTAAGATCGTATTATAAAACTAACAATAAAATCATGTAATTTACACAATAACTGATTAAGCTACATAAAGTAGCAAGGGATAAGAAATGTTCTTCTAAATTTCGCCGAAGACCGTTATAAATAAAACATCAACTTGTAATACGAGTATTATTGTAGACAATGGTTCCAGTCCGTCCGTCGGTCGAGTGACCGCACACTACAGAGCCTGACTCGAGGACATAATTGTTTATCCCACAAATTGGTTCCCGAGTGCAGTTCACCGACCTCCGGTTATTTCACTTTATGATATTTGCTCGTAACACTACGTGTACACAGGCGTCGATAAAATTCTACTATTCTATTCTATGCGCTTGATATGTTTGCTAGGTAATCGACCTGAAATGTTTATGGAGTTGAGTTTGTATTGAATTGATATTAATGTGGGTGGTATTTGCTGTACGGTACAGGTATAGATGGTTATGGTAGAATAAGTTACTTTTGCTACAATATTTGTACTGTTGAAACTTAAATCTTTTCAGTCGATTATTTTTAACGGGTAATCGTTGTCTTTAATAGCAACGTTGGATTACGATTAATTTGAAATAAAGACCATTTATTATATTATATTTCTCGCAAAGAAAACTTAAGAAAACATCCAGACCAATGGAGTGATAGTAATTAAATCAAAGAAAACACTTCGCAAATGAGCTTACGGTTAATCCACATTAGTTTTGCTGAATACTACATTCATTAAAACAAATGTGGTGCATGGCAGGTAGATATACATTTAATTGGTACATTAAATTTAATTTACCATAATAATATTATAATAATTGGATTTATATTCCAAATTCATTATCGTACCACATTAAGAGATTACAAATATATTAATTTTGCAATTAGCAGTTAATAATTGCAATCACGAACATATGTTAACCATAATTTAAAGTAAAATATAAAGCGCGTAAATTAGTAACTGAATTGATATTATTATTCACCAATCCGCATTGCAGATTTGACCTATATTTCTTTCACGATAATTTGCAACAGGAGGCGTTAGGGACTTATAGATTACGAAAATTAGGTACGAAACTTTAAACACCACATTCAGACTTGAGACATCACTGCACGCAATCTGTATTTAGACAAACTGTTTCAGTGTCAGAGCTCGAGAGCGTAGGCACCACCCCATTACCTAATTCACTTGCCGCTAATAGGTTAGGATCGCACTGCAGAATTGTTTAGTTCATTCAGATATGCTGCAAACCTATTTTTTACACATATTAATAACATGAAGAATATATGTCCTATCAAAATATGGACGCAAGTATTTTTAATTAAATTATTTTATCTCTAACGGCTTATTAGCGGCCGATTTAATTTTGCTTACGTGTATCATAATAATGAGAAAAAAGATGGCTTTAATTTCATCCATAAATAATAAATGTAGGTACGTAATGAACGCAAGAAGACATCCGGGCGGCAACAAGGTGTTAATATAGCTATTGTCATAAGCTATCGATTTTCATGCAAACATTCAATGCACGCTGCACATCTTCGATACAAGTACAGTACTCAACAATTAATATAGCACATCGAGCCTGCGAAAGAGACGATCGGCTCGTTTCGACTTCATAGAGCGTTATCTCTGTCACACACTGCCTACGTAAACACTTACAGTCCGGTATTGGTCAAGACTAGATCAAAATGGTCGACAAACGTCAAATAGGTACGGGTCGAAAGGGATAACGCTCTACAGACTCGAAATAAGCCAAAGTCTCCTTCCTAGGCTCGATGTGCAATATTTATTGTTGAGCACTGTATGTCGGGTGTCGGACAGCGCGCGTGCCGTCCGGCGCCCACACCGGCTTAGCGGCACATTCCACTAATCCGATGCAGCACTGTCGGTAGTCGTTTCACACATTTTGCGATCATCATATTATTATAAGAGGAATGCATTGATTACAAAAATTAAATATTCGTACATTAAATCACCTTACTAGTTTTTATCACCCTTGTAATTAACGGCATTTTCTATCATAAATTTCATTGTCAATGATGTTGGCAACAAAACAATAAAAGCAAAAAAAAATTAAAGAATTTTATTGAAAAACCGTTTCGTAGTTTTTAGGTTTGATTAGTGTAATTAAACAATATATATAAATATTTTCTATAGAGTTGTTCAAAAAATTCGAGTATTATTACATTTGGTCGACTATTACTCGCAACTCGCAAACTTGTTAAGCCAACTTAGGTTTTTTTTTATGTAAAAGTGGCAAACAAGCATGCAGCTCACATTGATGTTAAGTGATGCCTGCAGTCTATAGACCCACACTAAAACCAAGGTTAAAATGCAGATGCGATACCACTCCTGAGGCCTAAGGTGTTATGCCTCTGTGCCGAAAATTACAGAGCCATAAATTACCACCTGACCGGAACACTATAGTGCTGAACGCTACCATTTAGCGGCAAGTATATTAGGTAATGCGGTGGTGACTACACCCGCGAGCTCTGTCACTAGAGCTCTACCACCAGTAAAAATCAGGGATGTCATGTGTCATCAGGTGTGATAGTTTTCCTTCTAATTTCGTTATATGTAGCTACTTATCTAAATAGCTACTTATAAACAAAAAGACTGGTTAGATAAGGCAAAAAACATTAAGGCATTGTTATCGCAATTAAACTTTAATCCCCTTGATCATAAACGTACATTAGATACGTTTTTTTTTTTTATGTACCAAAAGTGGCAAACAAGCATGCAGTTCACATTGATGTTAAGTGATGACTGCAGCCTATAGACACCCACACAATAACCAGAGGTCAAAATGCAGATGCGCTGCCACTCCTGAGGCATTAGGTGTTATGCCTCTGTGCCGGAAATTACAGGGCCGTACATTACCACCTGACCGGAATACGATAGTGCTGAACACTACCATTTAGCGGCAAGTATATTAGGTAATGCGGTGGTGCCTACGCCCGCGAGCTCCGTCACTGGAGCTCTACCACCAGTAAAAGCAATAGAATGCTTTGTCTTCTCAGTCAGTCAGTTGCATTATCAAATGTGCAGGATAGACAAAGATAAAGGAGATATTAGTAAGACTTTAGCTAATATACGTTTATGAATATGGGGGTACTTGTAACTTTAGTGCAATATATTCACACCTGAACTGAAACACATAGCAAAAGGTCGCGTCGCGTGCCGGCTGGCAGTTATAGCGGATCAGCGATACGTGTCGCTAATCCGCGCGGCACTATTGGTGATTGTCTTCAAATTTTTATATCACATCGCGTATGAGAAATCCATTGATGTTACTTATACATCTATACAAATAAATAAAATTAGAGTGTCTGTTTGTAATATTAAAATAACCGCTTTTTACTAAATGCATATGTGTCTTATACACGATACAGATACCAAAACAAAATTTTTTTTTGTCTGTCTGTCTGTTTGTTCCGGCTAATCTTGGGAACGGCGGGCCCGATTTTGACGGGACTTTCACTGCCAGATAGCTGATGTATTAGGGAGTAACTTAGGCTACTTTCCGGTCAGGTGGTTTTGTACGGCCCTGTAATTTCCGGCACAGAGGCATAACACCTTAGACCTCAGGAGTGGTAACGCATCTGCATTTTGACCTTGGTCTTCATGTGGGTGTCTATAGGCTGCAGTCATCACTTAACATCAATGTGAACTGCATGCTTGTTTGCCACGTACGTAACATAAAAAAAGTTATTTTAATTTCGTTGCTAAGGGCCTAATTGTTCGTATAATTAATATAACTAGTATTAGTAGTAATTGTCAATGTTAAGTCTATAACAAAGAGCCGTGGTCTTACTTTTTTTGTGTTTTGTATGAGAGTTACACTTCTTTTAGTGTCACGAATAGAAAAACGTAAATACAAGAAAGAAACGTATTCTTTGCAAACGATTGTTTTTCGTAACGCGGTATATGTAAAAATATTAATGATTGAGTTTTTTTGAAAACTCTTTAAAAGGAAATTGACGAAAAGACTTCAAATACGGAAAAAATCCGTGAATTAACATTTCCAGCGCCCGACATGAAGAATAAAAAAAAATACACTTTACATTTTCGATACATACATGAGTTCTGAATACGGTTTCGAAATGTATAATTAGTAATGCATATTTCAAGTTACCATGTGAGTGGTCGGCTTAAACAGACCTGTTTGTGGGGCAGTCGAGCTCAAAATTGTAATTTAACGAATGAAAGGTCCCGAATGAAGTACACTCGTGACGAAAATTGTGTTTGAGGCAATGAATGTTTTAATGTGTGTTCAGTCAGTATTGTGAAATAAATCATGTTAGAACGTTGAGTAAATTTTGTACTTCTTACAAAAACGGATCCGTTTCTGAGAACTGTAACATAATAATATTATTATTTTTACTGTATATTTTGTGTTTATTATATTACTCCTTTACAATATTTTCTTATGTTTGCGAAAAAATATACTCAAAAGTTAATATTTAGAAATAATATAAAAACTAGTAATTTTTTGGATTCCGTACCAAAAGGGTAAAAACGGGACCCTTATTACTAGTCTGTCATGAACATGTATCTCGTAAAAAAATTCACACATGATGTTTTTATGGGGTGATTTGCCATAACTGATGACCTGATAAAGGTCGCGGACAATCGCTGGATGAGGGTGGCCCAGGACCGTTCGTTAGGACAATCTTTGGGGAGGCCTTCGTCCAGCTGTAGACGTCTATTGGCTGAAATGATGATGATGATGTATTTCTGTTGCAGCTAAAACAAAAAAAGAAATAAAAACGGAATAAAACGTCTCCATGCCACAAACGTGATGTTTTTTGTTAATATTAATAATGGTAACAGACATACGCTTTCAAATGTTTACAGAGTATTTAAAAATATATATTCACTTAAAAAAAAGACTGACATACCATGACCAAATAGGTCGAATTCTGTCTGATGTTGGGGTCAAAAGTCTAAGGAATCGTAATACATGTCTAAAAATAATACTTTAGTTATGCCCATATTTATAAATAACTTGACTTTTTTTTTTCCATCATTTATAGAAAATGATTCGAAATCCATCGTACGCGAGTCCAATTTGCACTTGGCCGGTTTTCATAGTTTTTAATTCGGTCTTGTTTTAAAGTTCCTTTTTTGTCCAGATATTTTAACAGATACTGTATTTATTGAAGTCTAGCTATAACGCGTTGCCACATGATAGTTCCAGGCAACAATTAAGGCGTAAGGCCCCAAGGCGCCAACATATCGCATTACTTGCCTCATTGTACCACTAACGCACAATCAGGGGACTTATTCTGGTAACATCAAACAACTTTCTTTAGTCCCTATTTAATTTGTTAGGTTTCCTTGCCTCAAAAGAAAAGATTAAATTTTAGTGACGTGCTTATGTCTGTCACAGTCAATTTGCTTCAAAACGACTAGGTCAAATGCGTTGAATTGTGATACTCATAAATCAGTGACCGAACAAGGACGGGCAACGTAAACAATTCGACTGTTTAGCTGGCAGAGGAGGGAGGGGCCACTAGACTTTTAGAAAACAAGACACTTTGTTACTTATAATAATAATTTACGAACCGTTTTTCTCCCGTGTGGTTTCCGGTCAAGAATATAGAACCACCCCATCTCTTCCCGTGGGTGTCGTAAAAGGCGACTAAGGGAATACCAGGAAATGGGCAGCAGCGTTTACCTGTGTACTAAACATCAACATACTGCGGTTACCAATCCGCCTGCCAAGCGTGGTAACTACGGCAACTCCCCCCCAACATGACAGACACAACTAGATAACGGCCCTAGTCCCCGGTAGCTCTACTAGTCCAGGCTACGGTAGCAGCCTCGGGAACGGTAGAGTAGGTGGTGCTAAGAATCTCCGGGAGAGATCGGGCTACCAAAACCGACGACTGGACCTGGCAACCTATAACGCACGAACACTGAAGACCGATGATAAAATACTAGAGCTGGAAGAAGAATTAAGCAAGTTGCGTTGGGACATCATAGGACTGTCCGAGGTCCGAAGAAAGGGAGAGGACACTATCATCTTGAAGTCCGGCAACCTGTTGTACCACCGAGAGGGAGACTATCTGTCCCAAGGTGATGTTGGGTTTATCATTCACAAGTCTCTCATAAACAACTTCATTAAGATCGAGAGTGTGTCCGCCAGGGTCGTATACCTGATACTCAGAATAACCAAACGTTATTCGCTGAAGGTTATCCAGGTATACGCACCGACGTGAACGGAATAAAGGTTCCAAAGTGTTCTCTGGAAATTTGTCTATTGGGAGAAGTCTGTTGACAAAGCTGAAGACCAAAGATGGCAAAATCATTTCGTCCAAGCCTGAGATTTTGAATGAGATCGAGAGTTTCTATCGACAGTTGTACACATCATCAACTCAACCTGCTCTTCGTTTAGCTAATGACCGTAGAGCTAAACTAACTCGACACTATACAGAGGACATCCCGGACATCAGCCTGTGCGAGATTAGGCTGGCTCTCAGACAACTTAAAAACAACAAGGTACCTGGTGAAGATGGAATCACAACTAAACTCTTGAAAGCGGGTGGAACACCGATACTTAAGGTCCTTCAAAAGCTGTTTAATTCCATCTTGCTCCAGGGTACTACGCCAAAGGCATGCAGCAGAAGCGTGGCTGTTCTCTTCTTTAAGAAAGGAGATAATAGTCTTTTGAAGAACTATAGGCCGATATCGCTTCTGAGCCATGTCTACAAGTTGTTTTCGATGGTCATCACAAATCGTCTCGCTCGCAGGTTTGATGAGTTCCAGCCAGTCGAACAAGCCGGTTTCCGAAAAGGCTTCAGTACTTTGGACCATATACACACATTGCGTCAGATTATACAAAAGTCTTACGAGTATAATCGACCCCTATGTATAGCGTATGTAGATTATGAGAAGGCCTTTGATTCCATTGAGATCTGGGCTGTGCTTCAGTCTCTTCAGCGATGCCACATTGATTACCGATATATCGAAGTGCTGAAGTGTTTGTACAGTAACGCTACCATGTCTGTCCGAGTACATGACCAGAGCACAAATCCAATCCAGCTACAGAGAGGTGTGAGACAGGGAGATGTAATTTTCCCAAAACTGTTCACAGCGACTCTGGAGGATTCCTTTAAACTCTTGGAATGCAAAGGTCATGGCATCAACATCAATGGCGAGTACGTCACTCACCTTCGATTTGCGGATGATGTCGTAATCCTAGCAGAATCGCTGGAGGACTTTAGTAACATGGTCAGTGACCTCAATACAGTCTCTCGGCAGGTAGGCCTAAGAATGAACATGGAAAAGACAAAAATTATGAAGAACATCCATGTAGCGCCAATGCCGGTAAATGTTGAGAACTGTACCCTCGAAGTTGTTGACCACTATATATATATACCTAGGACATACAATCTAGTTAGGTAAGTCAAACTTCGACAAAGAGGTAAATCGAAGAATTCAACTCGGCTGGGCAGCGTTCGGCAAATTGCGTAGTGTTTTTTCGTCCAATATTCCTCAGTGTTTAAAAATTAAAGTATTTAATGCATGTGTGTTGCCAGTGATGATATATGGCTCTGAGACGTGGTCTTTTAGTGTTGGTCTTATTAAAAAGCTCAATGTCGCTCAACGAGCTATGGAGAGGGCTATGCTCGGAGTTTCTCTACGGGACAGAATCCGGAACGAAGATATTCGTAGAAGAACCAAAGTAACCGACATAGCCCGGCGTATTAGTACGTTGAAGTGGCAATGAGCAGGCCACATCGCTCGACGAACTGATAACCGATGGGTAGGAAAGGTTCTCGAGTGGCGACCACGTGTAGGAAGACGCAGTACAGGACGGCCCCCCACGAGATGGACCGACGACCTAATCAAGGTTGCGGGGTGCCGTTGGATGCAGACCGCCCAGAATAGGTCATTGTGGAAGTCTCTGGGGGAGGCCTATGTTCAGCAGTGGACGTCTTTCTAGAAATAAGTTTTTTAACCCACTTACTTCTAAATATATATGATAATCTAATATTTTAGTTTTTCTTCTGCACCTTTTTGATAAATCTCTTAACTACCCTATGGTGGACTGGGAGAGAATGCCATATAGCATTAAGTCCGCCATATGTACATACGTTCCATGTGCATTAAAGATTAAATAAATAAATAAATAATCTTTAAACGACGTTTGTTTCATAAAACAGTAAAGTAATTATACGGATAGTGCTTAACACACACAGTACTTACTAATGCGTTGCCACATGACAGTTCCAGGCAATAATTAAGGCGAGAGGTCCCCCAGGCGCCAACATATCGCATTACTTGCCTCATTGTACCACTAACGCACAATCAGGGGACTTATTCTGGTAACATCAAACAAATTTAGTCGCTGTTTTCTTTGTTAGATTACCTTGAGTCAAAACGAAAAACGGAACTTAAATTATCACTACCATTTGGTGGTATGTTTAATAATGCGGTAGTGCCTACGCCCTCTCCCTCCAAGTCTGTACGGGAACTCTACCACCCGTAAATTTATTTGATGATTTACAGTTTGGAAGTAAAAAAGATTAAAATAGTAAAATAGATTCTATCTCCTTCATCTCTGAAACCGTTGAGGCTTTAAATTGAAACAGTAGAAAAATAATACTTTATCATAATAAAGCTCATAGAATAGAATAAAATAGAATAGAATAGAAATATAATAGAATGGGATCCCACAGCAGAATCATTTCGTTCATCCAGATATGCGTAATACGCATATTTATAATCTAGAACTTCTGGAGAATATATATTCATTAGGTCTACGCTTGGTTATCAAAATTTGGCCGCAAGTATTTTTAATTTAATTATTTTATTTTCAACAGACAGCAACTCTTATGCGGCCGTTATTTGGCTCCCATATATATTACAATAATGAAAATAAAAAAAATTGCTTTAATTTGATTTATAAATAATACGAGTACATGTACTTATTAAAATTTTCGTTCCGCCCCAATAACTTTTTATTATAAAAATATGTAGGGGCGGCCAAGTGCAAAACGGTAGAATTAATTTTTAGACTTTATTCATATTGCTGTGAAGTGGACGATATTTTATTGAAACAACAAGTTAAAAAAAAAATATTTCCCAAAAAAATAATAAAAAAACTTGCGGTCATTTTTCGATAGGCAACCGATTGGATATATATTCTCTAGATTATAAATATATATATATGCGTAAAAATAAGGTTTGCAGCATATCTGGATGAACAAAATGATTCTGCAGTGGGATTCTAACCTATAACGAGAAAAATCTGCAATGAATGTGTGGTGTGTTAAGTTGAAATTATATGGAACTCGAACTCAACTTTTTTGTCTTACTCTAACATCTTTGGTTGAAGCGGTAAGGCCAATTTAGTTACGATTCATCCACTGTAAAGTCACAAGAATAAGACTCCTGTAGCAATTATTTGATTGCCAGTACCTCGTGTTTACGTAGAGACTCTACGGCGTAGCATTGCTACGAACATTTGCGGTTAAGTCATTGTAGGTTATTTTTAGGATTCGTTTTGCCTTTTTTGGATAATTTGTTGCTTAAATTACGATAAACCGGATTCGTTAAAGTAATATGAGAAATAAAGATAAATATAAAGTCAATATTGTATGAAAAATTAATAAATAAAAGTACATAAAGTGAGGCTTAAGCAGGAAAACATTAGGCAGTTTTTGATTTTAAACAAAAATGCAATTTATATGAGTTATTGCATTCATGCTTGATGACGATTGAAGCGCAGATGGCCCCACAGCAGGTGTAGATCGTAAGCGATCTACTCGGTTAAACGATACGGGCGCGGTCGAGTGACTGATGGGTGACCGCTAGTGGCAGATTAAAATGCGCGTTTCCGTGCTTCGGAGAGTACGCTAAGCCGTCGGTCCCGGTTGTTATTGATAGATAGCAGTCTTTAACCCTTGTCGGAGGCCTTATGGGTGGTTTCAAAATATCCGACAGCGGGTTGGCCACGAGCCCGTATCTCCACTAACCCGCTTTTGAGCAGCGTGGAGCTTCACGCCTCCCACCAAAAAAAGGGAGAGACTCGTGCCCAGCAGTGGGACGTATAATGGGTTGGCATTATTATTATTTTGGGATGCTAAGTGACGACTCCTGCTTCTTGACATCTACATGAAACCCAGAGGTAAAAATGTATATACGTTGCTATCTCTGCGACCTTAGTGGTTGTCTCTGTGATAGTTATTACGGGGCCATACATTACCATCTAACCGGAACACGATAGTGCTGAACACTACTATTTGGCGGCATTGTCCACGCCCTCGAGTCCCAACACGAGAACTCTACTGTCAGTAAATTATTAAAGTGTTAAATATCGTGTTCCACGCTGAGATATCCACTGAACTTATGGTGTTTTTTCTGTATTGGAAGTGGCAAACAAGCATGCAGTTACATTGATCACATCATCACATTGATATTAAGTAAGATGACTGCAGTCTATAAACACAAAGACCAAGGTCATTGTGTGGGTGTTTATAGGATAGGTATCAAGGAAATTACAGGGCCGTACATTACCACCTGTCTGGAACACGATAGTGCTGAACACTACCATTTAGTGGCAAGTATATTAGGTAACGCGGTGATGCCTACGCCCGCGAGCTCCGTCACTGGAGCTCTACCACCAGTAAAAAACCAGTATACATTTGTATCAGTCTCGAACAATAAACATCAGGCAGTGTAATTCAGGCCGCGTCATCGCTGAAATGACAAATATATCATTCTGTATCATTAATATTCCTTATGGCGCAACAAATGAACCTCCCCTCATACAATTGTTATTTTTCCCCATTTATTTTGTCTTTGAAGATGTTTTTCTTACCTATTGTTCATTGTATATGAGTTATCCTGAATGGGAGTCCTCGTGCGTGCCGGCTTTTGTGTTTCACTCATGTTTTTTAAATGGACGTCAATTTAATGATGACTTTTGGTTTGAGATTCCGTACCTCAACGCAATTCATATAGAATTATCTTTTGTGTCTTGTTGTATGTCGCTGTGTCACAGCTAATTTACTTTAAAACTATTGGGAAATTTAACTTGATGGTACACGTATTATGTTAATCATTGACCAAAACATAAGTGGGTAACAAAAACAACAAGCACCTAGGTAACGAGGTAAGCATAAACTTGGGAACCACAGAAAAATATAGTTATAAAAAAAATATATTTACTGTTTTAAGAATCACACTTTCAGCCTACCTCGTTACGCAGGTAACATTTTTATTTATTTATAAATTTGGTGTTTTCTAAGAGATAAGGCATATAATATCTAAGATAGCATAACGCAAGCATAGCTACAGTTCCCGTATGCGTCATTACCACTGGATTTTTTTTTCTGATATTTTAGATGCTTTTCTGTATGCCAGCCACGGGGATAATTTTGTTCTGAATGAAGTAAAAGGGATGATAGAAAAAATACTACAACTCGGTACTGAGTTGTTCCAGACCCGCCCACATATACTGAGGGCTCGTAGCGATCCCCTTTTGACCTTTCATATCTCATAGTACTACACTTTCATTATAAACCAAAAATTTCATTCATAATTCCATTCATACGCTTTTGTAGCTTGAAGGCAGGTTTTTGTCCGAATATCGTTTGTTTTGAACACTAAAAACGTCCTTCAAAAGATATCAAAATTAATTTTCTTGTTGATGTATCAAAAACGGTTTTCTATCTTTTTAAAATCTGCTTATATGGCTTAGATTAGATAGCAACAACTTCTGGACTTTTGAATAGCAGGTTCAAAATCCAATTGGGTCGAAAAAAGAGTCATGTAGTGGATGATGAAGAAAAAGGGTATTATCGGAGATAAAGAAACAAAGTTGTATAACTTTTACTGGTGGTAGAACTCTGGTGACGGGGCTCATGAGCGTAGGCCCGCATTACCAAAACTATCTGCCACCAAATGGTAGTGTTCAGAACTATCGTATTCCGGCTAAAGAATAACTTAAACTAATATAGTAATGCAAAGCGCCCTAACGCACTAGCGGCAGAGGATATGTAATAATACTACGCTAGCGGTTAGCCGCGCCGCGGGGCTATTATTGTACGCACTACACATAACAGGCGGTTGCATATTAAATTGTAAAATCAGTTAGCCGCGCGACTACCCGCTCGCGCGGCTAACCACTAGTGCGTTATGGCGCTTATTGTTTGCATGTATGCTTGAATGCCTGCATTTTCCATACCTAGCGCTTCCGGGAATACAGGCGTGAAAATTTATTATTTACGTACATCCAGAAATCCGTTTAGCATGAAGGTAGCGGCCATCACTTAATAAAAACTGAATGCAAAACAAAGCCATGATGAATGAGGGGCAGTTATCATTAGGATTATTAATGATGGGGCGCCTTCGTGAGCGATGCCACCAAGATGGCGTCGCTGCAGAACGCAAGCTGAGAACTTGTTTCATTATTTTATCATTTAGGTACTTGGCTTTGGACTCTAGAAGATACAATACGATTTTTTTTATGTACCTACGTTTCGTCCATCTATTGTTTTTATGTCGGCTCTACACTAAAATAATAAAATTGTTTATTTATAAAATAGATCACAAAGAAGATATACATGAAATTTCTCAACTTTATAAAATAAGGGATGGCTTGTATTCGTACCTGAACTAGGTTTAACCTGTGTTTCAGGCGGCAGAGTGCTTCACTATACTGTGAGATTAATTAACATTAGAGTAAAACTATATTAGGTAAATTCATTAAAGGAACATTAACAGTGAGTGATTGTTTTTTAAGATTATTATTTACATATAGCAAGTAATTCTTCAGTATATTCACGTGTATATCAGTGAACGCCTCCTGAACGGCTGAACAAATGTAAATGATTTTTTTTGTATGCGTTTAGGTGACGCCCTGGATGTTTTAAGTTCACAAATCAGCAAGACAGGTGGCGCTGCAGTCGGTATATCTATATATATAAAAATCAATTGCTGTTCGTTAGCCTCGCTAAAACTCGAGAACGGCTGCACCGATTTGGCTAATTTGTTTTGAATGGTTTTGGAAGTCCGGGGAAGGTTTAAAAGGGTAATAGTAAAAACCACAATTTCATTTTTCCTTACAAATAGTCCGTATCTACCAAACCTTTGACACAATATTTCATTGTGAGGCAATACGAAGTTTGCCGGGTATTAGGTTATAAATAATATTGGCAACCCTTGATACGTCCCACTACTGGGCACAAGTCTCTCCCCTTCTTGGGAGGAGGCCTGGAGCTTATTCCACCATGCTGCTCCATTGCGGGTTGGTGGAGATAAGGATTAGTGGCCAACTCGCTTTCGGATGTTTTAAAACCACCCATATGGCCTCCGACAAGGTTTAGCGACTACTATCTATCGATAGCAACCGGGACCGACGGCTTAACGTGCCCTCCGAAGCACGGAAACGCGCATTTTAATTTGCCACTAGCGGTCACCACCATACACCCGACCGCGATATCGCTTAACCGCGATATACCTATAGATTGCTTGCTTGCATATAGGTTATCATGTCTTGTATTCTCATTCTAGGCCAATACGAAGTTTGCCGGGGTACTTTTAATTAAATGTACAATTTTAATGTTCTTATGATTGTGAAATTATACTAAACTAATAAATAAGGGATTTGTTTAACTCATGAGCCAGAAAAATAAAATGGTAAACTCGAAGCACTTGTCTGAATTCCGTGTACTGAAACTTATACGGCATCAGACTCGACTCCTATCCATTATATTAATACACCGCTGTTTTTCAGCACTCGAAATACCAAAGTCTTGTGTTGTTGTTTGAAACTCTCCAAGGCAGAAGTTTGGGAAGAATCCGCGGGGGGCATTAACAAAACAACTCGATAAATATTACAACAGCACTTATCAGATCGGTTTCAGCGAAGTGCCTACGGGAGTTTTGAGGGGTTGCAGAATAGGGGCTTTAAAAATATTGTATTGATTATTGATAAATACACATTTTACATGTATGTTTCTCATGTAGGTAGGTACTATATTTGTTGGAGTTCACTCCTTAAGACGCATGGCCCTGCGGCTGGTGATAAATCGGAAGCGATCTACTCGTTAAAGCGATACGGGCGCGGTCGGATGTGTGATAGGTGATCGCTAGTGGCAAATTAAAATGCGCGTTTCCGTGCTTTGGAAGTCACGTTAAGCTATCGGTCCCGGTTGTTATCGACAGATAGCAGTCGTTAAGCCTTGTTGGAGGCCTTGTAGTTTGAAAAAATCCGAAAGCGGGTTGGCCACTAACCCTTATCTCCACCAACCCGCATTGGAGCAGCGTGGTGGAGTACGCTCCAGGTATCCTCTCAAGAAGGCGAGAGACTCGTGCCCAGCAGTGGGACGTATAAAGGATTTCCATTATTTATTTACTCCTTAAGAAACGATTTGTGTTATAAGGCCCGGTATGTAAATTCGTAAATTTAATGAGTAGTAAAATCAAGTGTAACACGAAAGTTGAGGCATTACGCGCGATTCCCCCGCGAGTGCTGCCACCGAGCGGACGTGTTTCACTCCTCCGCCCACTAGCGATCTCCTTACGCACACCGAGTTAACTCCCGTCATCTCTCGGGGGTGACGCGCACGCTTTTTTAAATTGGCTTATTTAAAAGTTCATTGACTTTAATACAATCGATCCTCTCTCATTATTCACACTATTTCCGCACGGGATGGACCGCAGTCCGTGACTGTCTAGAGATCGACGATAGGGGGGAGAAATCGCAGCAGCTTATCGCCACTGCGATACCGCGCTAACGCTAATCCACCACTCGAGCCGCGCGCGTCTAATTAAAAACATTTGTATATCTTATCGCTGGGAGAAGGGAGCGCCTCATTTTTACAAGAGTGATTTTGCTAATGGTCAGAATATGAAATTGGTCACACGTGTGATCATTCTGCCGTGAACTGATTGTGATTTGGTTCGCTGGGTCACGAGGTTTTCTTGGATCCCGGCTATTACACACAAGTTATTAAAGTTATATACTCTTGTATAGATATCGCAGTATGATAGATAAAGCCGTAATATAGCTATATCCCTAGGAATATAATTATATACCGGAACATATCAATTCATTACTATCTTACTAGGAATATAATTATAATTGTACAGTCTCATAAAAAAAAAACTAACACCGAACGGTCTGGTGGGCGAACTCTGATCGCCCGCCGCATCCTTCGACCTAACCTGGTTAAGTCGGAAACGCCCATGGTCCCAACCAAAATGAGGTAAGATAGTACGTATGACAATGTCCCGATATATAATTATATTCCTAGGGATATATATAGCTATATTACGGCTTTATCTATCATACTGCGACATATACACAGAAAGCCCCACCGCCACCAAGTACATTAGATAGAACTATACTTCTATTGTCGTTGTAATATACCTTTTATATGAACGAACGAAAATAATCTCGTCGAATCATATTTCGAAGAATCTAGTTTTACGAAATTTTAGTGTGTGAGTTGTCCCCTAAGCCGACATTTTTGTCTATTTTAAATTTAATCTACTAAGATCTATCTTTACAGGAATATATTAAATATATTAATAATAAATAAATAGCTATGACCAAATAATTTATAAATTAGTACACGTTACCGAATCATACTCTGGTACTACCGTGGTCACAGGCAGACTTTGCTCGTGACCATAATATTTATTTCATCGTGACATTTTCATGTCTTAAAAAAATGTTGAAAAAATTACAAAAAAATACTGTATATCGGGTCCGCAGAGAATTTAAATCACTCGCCTTCGCTCATCCAGACGAGTTAACATTTCAATTTCTTGTTAGAAAAACAAACTGTTAAACGCTTTTTTAACTTTTTTACAAAACGCGTTGCCGGACGAATGCTCACAGCTCAGTGTTTTCTTTATGAGATTCCAAATTGTACTTTTTAAACGAACAATATTAATGTCAGGGTATAATATTGCACGTTTTTGGGGTTCCATATTATCTCCATTAAGGTATTGGGGCTTAGGATTTTTACTGGTGGTAGAGCTCCAGTGATGGAGCTCGCGGGCGTAGGCACCACCGCATTACCTAATATACTTGCCGTTAAATGGTAGTGTTCAGCACTATCATGTTTCGGTCAGGTGGTAATGTACGGCTCTGTAATTTCCGGCACAGAGGCATAACACCTAATGCCTCAGAAGTGGCAGCGCATTTGCATTTTGACTCTGGTCATTGTGTGGGTGTCTATAGGCTGCAGTCATCACTTAACATCAATGTGAACTGCACGCTTGTTTGCCACTTTTATTACATAAAAAAAACAAAAAAAAAATGGGATGTGGACCCCAAATGAAACAGAATTCTTTCGCTAGTCAGTCAACCGAACAATGGTGAACCATTCGAATAGGACGGCAGTAAATGCAATTGCGCTCACAAGGTAGCAGCGTCCCGCGATAACACTATCGCAAATGCGTATGTATACCAAGCGTGGCGATTATGGCACATTCTCCTCAAAATGACGTACAGGCTTATGTTTGCATACATTGCGTCATCAATATCATCCTAACAAAACTACATAAGGACTACACACATTACTCAATTACCCATGTAATTGCGTGCGATGCGAACAGTGCATGAACGGCGCACGGGTTCCTTTTTCCTTCACACAAACTTTACTATTCTGATGATCACTGATCACGACGATCATAACTTATTTATTCAGATTTCAGAACTAAAGTAGAGAATAGAGAAGCGAAAGACCAGCGAAATCTAATTTACTAGCTATCACTATCAAAAAGTATTAATAGCGTTGAACACTACCCGTAGACAGTTTTTTACAGGTAGTTTACATAGGTAACAATTTCAGAACAGTCGTGACTGTATACAAAATGAGAAGAAGTTAACGATACGGTGATGTAAGTACAGGCAGCGCCATCTCTTGGGCTCTACGAACAAGCTCTATTTTACGGAACAAGTCGGCTCGTTATAATTATAACAACGAGTTCTCGTATACTCTTATTCATAAACATACATTATAATATCTTTCGTCTTTGTCAATTGCATTGTATAAGGTTGGGGAAAAAGTTTTTTCCCATTTTTTAAGATAATTCAAAACATTTTTTAATACAGTTTATTTAAATTTAACTAAAGTATGTATGTACCATTTTGTTCGGTAACCTTTTGCCATCTTGTAGGTAGGGACATAATCCCATTGCTATAAAATATCGCGACAAGTGAATTTGGCAATCCTCTCGTGATGTTAACCTAACATTGCATAAAGAATTCTGAAGAGACCGAAACAGGTGGAAATCTGAAGGTGCAAGGTCAGGACTATACGGCGGATGCATTAACACCTCCCAGCCAAACTCTCTTAATTTTTGCTGAGTGGCTATAGATGTGTGAGGTCTAGCGTTATCATGATGAAACACCACACCCCTTCTGTTGATCAATTCCGGCCGCTTTCTCTCAACTTCTTGCTTTAATTTCATCAGTTGTTCGCAGTAGAGTTCAGAATCGACAGTCCTGCCTGGTGGTAATAGCTCATAATGAATAATGCCCTTCCAATCCCACCATACACTCAACATCACCTTATTGCGAGTTAACCCGGGTTTTGCCACAGTCTATGAAGCCTGACCGGCCCTTGACGGCCGGTCAGGCTTCATAGACTGACCTTTTTCGCACGTTCTTGTCGTACGTGATCCACTTTTCATCACCAGTTATCAGCTTCTTCAAAAATGATTCGGTTTCATTACGTCGTAATAAAGAATCACAAATGAGTACACGGTTCATTAGGTTTCTTCCAGTGAGCTCGTGAGATACCCAAATATCGAGCTTTTTTTTGTACCCAGCTTTTTTCCAATGCGCCAAAACTGTTTTGTGATCAATTCTCAGTTCTTCAGCTACGTCGTAACTACTGATATGTCGATCTTGCTCCACTTTTTCAAAAATGGCTTCCATTTTATCCGTAATAGGGCGACCAGAGCGAGGTGCATCTTTGACATCAAAATTTCCGGATTGAAAACGGTTTAAACCAAATTTGTGCTACTCTCACAGACACTGCACTAGGTCCATAAACATAGCAAAATTTTTTCGCGGCTTGCGTTGCATTTTTAACTTTTTTGTAGTAAAATTTTAAAATGTATCGAATTTCTTCATTAGATTCACTCATCTTGACAGTACGAAAAACAAATGAAAATCACACATTTGCCTAATTTGAATTTGGAATTATGTTCTTTAAAATTTTAACTTTCAATTATACCAAAACCAGCCAGATACAAATACTACAGCCAAAGAGATTTTATTACAAGTTCATACATACTATAATGCGAAAAGACTTTTTCCCCAACCATTATATTACTTAAGATAGATAAAGACAAAAGAGTGATTAGCAACCCTTACCTGAAATACGCTTACGAGTAAGAGAGGTAACCTTTATGAACCGGGTCTTGTGAACAGTAAAAGGTTATGTCACGCTGGCATTTAAGTTAAATGTGACGATAATAACTGATGGTCGTGAGCTTGAAAAACGGGTCGCATTCTCTTTCCTATACGTGTCGGAGCCTATTAGCGAGAACGGTGTCAAATCCCTTATCTCTGGTTTATTTTGACGATCCGGTTAGTCCAGCGGTGTGAGACGAACGTTTGATTCGAAGGGTCGCGGGTTCAATCGGGACAATCCTTCACCAGGACAAATATTTGTAGGGGTTTTCGCGAGAAGCTTGAAAGAGGCGTATGGTCCTCTTATTTTATTTCATTAACTTGGTGTATTTTTGAGTTTGTTTTAATAAAGTTGATGGCATTTTGTTTGATATAGATTTATTACGGTGCCCGTGTATAGTGAAATGGCCCTGTAATTTCCGGCACAGAGGCATAACACCTAATGTCTCAAGAGTGGCAGCGCATCTGCATTTTGACCTCTGGTCATTGTGTGGTTGTCTATAGGCTGCAGTCATCACTTAACATCAATGTGAACTGCATGCTTGTTTGCCACTTTTATTACATAAAAAAAAAAAAAAAGAAATAGAATAACAGTGCAAAAACACAGATTTTCATGTTTCCTCCAAAACTTCGTTGTAGGGTAGGTAAAGTAGCCATCGCTTTACTCGAATTACTGACTGCGACTCTGCCTGACTGACCGATAAATGACCGACTCACCGACTGACTCTGACTTTTACGCTACATGATGAATATGAAATATCGTTTTACTTGATACTGGCAATATGCGAAAAAGCGATGCCATTATATTAAAAAAAAAATCTGTAGGCAAGGTCGGGTTGTTTGTGTATATGTTATGTGTGTACAACGGCACCCACGACACAGGTTTATACCTTGTGAGGGGCTGTGAGTGTTAACGTATTTATTTATTTATTTATCTGGTACTGGTGGATTTTCCCATTTTCCTCGGAGTTTGGTATTATGCTCGAAGTGTCCAAACGTAACTGGCGAATCGAGGCTATTTGCATGCATACTTGTATGGATGCATTTACCTCTGCCAACCCCTTCCTGATATTATTATTTCATACATTATAGTCGTACGTTATCGTACATTACCACCTGACTGGAACACCATAGTGCTGAACACTAACTACCATTTAGCGGCAAGTATATTAATTAGGTAATGCGGTGTTGCCTACGCCCGTGGGCTCCGTCACTGGAGCTCTATCACCATTACCATAATACATTTTACATCGTGATAGAGTCCCTACACTGAGACTCTACCACCTCTACCTCTACCACGATGAAAATCTGCAGTCATCACTTAACATCAATGTGAACTGCATTCTTGTTTTGCCATTTCCATTACATAAAAATTAAAAAAAAATCATGCGTGTAGCATACTTGTAAATAATCCTTCCAGCTCCTGCCCGCGTCTATGGGCGTTTTGTTTACTATTCAGCCAGTAGTTGGTTTGCGGCAAAACGATGACACATTGAAACGCGAACTATTTACCTAATGAGGTCGTCGCCTAAAGCCTGTAATAAAAGTATTAGAGAATGAATATGAAATGTGACCTGCTTCAGATGTTTTATGTCGCAATGTCACAAAGTAAATTTGACCTGAATGACGTTTTATAGTGTGCCGGAGTTTTATCGCTTGTTAAGGACCCAGTAAACCATCTTTGTGACATATTTGATGTTTTAGTTAATTAATTATTTGTTAAATGATTGCAAAATATTGGAGAATGATATATAAATATTTACCCCCTTATTCATAAACGTATATTAGATACGTTTTAGCTATAGAAATCTTTTTCTTTGTCAGTTGTATTGTCAAATGTACAGGATAGAAAAAGACAAAGGAGAGATTAGCAACGTTTATGATTAAGGGGGTAAGTTTTTATGTTATTTTTCGAATTAAAAAATGCTAGTGAAAGATATTGAGGGTAAAAGCGAATTTCTATAATCATTTTAGTTTAATATACGCGACATAAGTCCGAAAACTAGTTTTATTTCAATAAAAGCGATTTCTTTAGGATATTTAATAAACTCCAAAGTTTATTAAATCGTTGCCTAACTAGTATTGTTGGCAATAGATGTCGCTACTGCCGCCATAACGCAATGCATTAAAATGTGAAGGAAAAATTTGACAAATCAGGCATGCACTTCGGTAGCTCAGTTGGAAGAGCGGCTGAACTACATTCCCAGTGGTCGCGAATTCGAGTCTCGTCTGAAGTCAAATTTTTCTTTATAAAATCAAAAGTATTTTGTTTATTTTGTTTTTGAAGTATGTATGTATGTATCTTCACGCCAGGTCCCTAACGGGGTAGGCAGAGAGTGTAGAGCGCCAGACATCCCGGTTCTGACAAACCTCTCGTGCCTCGTCTACTTTCATCATTCTCTTCATACATGCACGCCGATTCCTAAGACTTTTGACACCACCATCAGACAGAACTCGACCTATTTGGTCATGGTAGGTCAGCCTTGGTCTTCCTGGGCCTCTGCAACCATCCACATTCGCATTGTATATCTGTTTAGTCATTCGCTCATTCGACATTAAACGTAATTTCACGATGTCACTAAATACCTACTTAACTAAAATCACAACTGACGTACGTACTAGGTTTTGTAAACACAAAGCTTAGCTATAGGTTTTCCAAGAATAGTATCCAGACGAAGTTTTTAATAACTAATTAGAAGCCATTAATGTTAACAAAAGAAAAAAAAAAGATGCAATGTTTAAAAAAACATTTATGAAGTCTTGGAATGCATTTCATTAAACAATCTACACTTATAAAAATCAATTGCTGTTCGTTAGTCTCGCTAAAAGTCGAGAACGGCTTTACCGATATGGCTAATCTTGGTTTTTAATGATTTTTGGAAGTCAAGGGAAGGTTTAAAAGGTAAGAAAATATGAAGAAGTTGGAGGTAAAAACCACAATTTTATTTTTCCATACAAATATTCCCTATTTATCAAACCTTTGACACATTATTTCATTCTGAGGCAACACGAAGTTTACCGGGTCAGCTAGTATCGTATAAAATATGTCCAATCATCTACGTTCTTAAGTTTTTCGCCAAACAGGTAGACAGTTAAATTCTCAAGCGTATTATACACAGTGAATTGTCACCTAAGTTCAAATAATTTGGTAAACATGTTAAATGTTTCCAGAGCACTTAAAGCTCGGTTGTTTGGGAACTGGGCCTCGTTTGCATTTCGTTTGGTCACTTACGACAATTTTATGTTTTAGTACCCGTGTGCCCGATATCTCGTCGCGCGTATGAATTTGATGACGGGTATGAATGACAAGATGTAGCACCGTTTTATAGGGGTAATATAGTAAATTGTTTTCTTTATTAAATGAATCTACATAACCAAAACATACCATACCTATGCATGAGTGATCTTATACCGGTTCCATATTTTACCAAGTACGAGACTCTCTCATAAAGGCTTAGATAGGCATATTGTTTTTATTTAGTGGAAGTGGCAAACAAGCATGCAGTTTACATTATAAACACCCCCACAAAGACCAAGGTCAAAATGCAAATGCGTTGCCACTCCTGAGGCCTAAGGTGTAATGCCTATATGCCGGAAATGACAGGGCCCTACATTACCACCTGACCGGAATACGATAGTGCTGAACACTACCATTTAGCGGCAAGTATATTAGGTAATGCGGTGGTGCCTACGCCCGCGAGCTCCGTCACTGAAACTCTACCACCAGTTAAAAACCGTCTACTACCAGTACTTTACAGTACTTATGGGATATAAGTATAGGGAGTAGGTAAAGGGGCAGCTGCTCCCCTCTGCCACCCCCTGGCAACGCCCATGGGCGCATAAAACAAATGTTATTTTCTTGCACATAATGTTTAAAATATGTCAATATTACAGTTTATAAATAAACACGATATTAGTGAGTTAAAAGACTTTCTTGTCTCTCAACAAGTGAAGAAAATAACTAAATATAAACTTAGTGAACTATAGAGATATGAAGAAAGACGAAACATAAACCCGGCAAAGCGCACACAAGGGACAACGATACGAAACTTTATGTGTGTGTTACGACCAACAAATTATTAAGTGCCATACAATATTTAGTATCGCTTAACCGCCCATTGATGCGTTAACGTTCGCAGGGAATGAGAAAAGTTGTGTTGTGTACAATTACAAACTACAAGATTACGGAAATTATCTCTAGTCTATTATGAATTCCTGGTACTCTTGTTTTCAGGCGAAATTTATTTATTACTAGCTGACCCGACAAACTTCGTATTGCCTCAGAATAAAATAATGTGTCAATGGTTTCATAGATACGGACTATTTGTATGGGAAAATGAAATTATGTTTTTTACTATTTCCCTTCAATTTCTTCATATTTTCTTACCTTTTAAACCTTCCCTGGACTTGAAAAATCATTCAAAACCAAAATTAGCCAAATAAGTCCAGCCGTTCTCGTGTTTTAACGAGACTAACGAACAGCAATTGATTTTTATATATATAGACGGTAATGGGTAAACGCTCCATGTGATAGCCTAATAAAGCATACAGTCCAAATTGATGGTAAGGGAATACTGTAACCTATAAGCCAGAGATTTCGGTGTAGAGACGTTGTCACTCCTGAGGTCTTAGCGGTTAAGCTATTATACCTCTGTGTTGGCAATTGCGGAGACCTCCATTACCACCTGACTGGTACATGACAGCACTAAACACTTCCATTCTATTGACATAATCACCGCATTGATAGAAATAGAAAATATTTTTATTCCGAATAGATCTTAACAGATACTTTCAAAACGTCAATAAATCATAAACTACCTAGAGTGAATAACCATTACACATAGTAAAAGCAAAATCATATATTAATAGTAAATTAAAAATTAGAATTTAAACTACTTGGTTAAAACATAATAATCACAAAACTTTTCAATTCCTTCAATGATGATAAATGAAGAAAAAGAAAATCTTATTCGTCAAGATCAAAGTTATTCACTTAGCAGAGTTCCAAGTGCAGTCACTACTGAGAAGAACTCCGCTACCCAACAAACCTATTAAGAGCTCTTTTAAATGAGAGCTTAAATCTAGTACAGATTATCGTGAAAAATCAAATAATGTGAACGTCCATAGCATAGATGCAAATAAACTGATATCTACTAAATGTGATGTAGCTCCTGTAAACCAGAACAGACCAGACCAGTCCTCACCAACAGCACCCGTTCACGAGTATGACGCATGTGACAGCCATTGCCCTCCTCGACCATTTTAGAGGAAAGTGAGCAACCAAAAATACACTGTAGTACTGGACGCTACCGTTTGGCAGTGGGTACTTTATGTAGTGGGGGGGGAGGGTGAACCTTAGGCTTTATACATAACTCTATGAATCTCTTCGGAATAATGGAGGCATGGTGTCCTGAAGTTATCTATGTTGCGTTGAAAGTGTTCGTATGTATGTATCTTCACGCCAGGTCCCTAAAAGTTCGTAATACATGTTATTCAAGTAGTCATTTACTTAAATTATATGTCATTGTGTCAAACAAAAATGAATACGTCGAAGATCTACTCTAGATCTATCTGTCTATATTTGACTGCTATTGAGGACTTTTCCATTTTTTTGGAAGTTTCCCCTGTGGCTGACCTGAGAACTTTTCCATTTTTTGGGAGTGATCAAATTCCGAGGGTGGCACTCTCTTAATCACATAACTATTATTTTTACTGGTGATAGAGCTCCAGAAACGGGCGGGCGTAGGCACCACCGCATTACCTAATATATCTGCCGCTAAATGGTAGTGTTCAGCACTATCGTGTTCCGGTCAGTTGGTAATGTGCGGCCCTGTAATTTCCGACACAGAGGCATAACACCTTAAGCCTTAGGAGTGGTAACGCATCTATATTTTGACCTTGGTCTTTGTGTGAGTGTCTATAGGCTGCAATCATCACTTAACATTCATGTGAACTGCATGCTTGTTTGCCACTTCTATTACATAAAAATAAAATTACTAAGATCCTGAAGATGTAAATAGATTCACAAAACGTAAATGGCGGTTCATGGGTGTTTGCATGTATGCTCCTATGCTTACCTAAATTTATCTCTTTCTACCTCATCAGAGAGAACAGACGTGAAGTTGAAGAACTCGGCTCCGAAATAACATTTTTTTGCATTAGTTAAGTTCTAGCGACCGTAGTAATAACAATAGTGTATTTTTCCAAATATTGCCAACATGGAATATTGGCGTATTGTTTGATGTTGTGTAAATAGGCCCGTATTTACTTTAGGTCAAAGTAAAATATTATTAGACGATTGTATGATTTACTTTGTAAATTTACTCAGTAATATGTACGTAGCGATAACGTTGGGAAAATAAAAATGCCGGATGGTAATAATACATAGAGCAACTCGGCCCACCGGTCGCGACGGACCCGAGGGGAGAAGCCATAGCGTTTATTACCGATTTATCGATGCAAATTGTCTGTCATTTTTTGCGGGGAAAATACGTGTGACACACACACACTGTACAAAAATCGTTCTTTTACTACGAAACTCACACCTTGACTTTAACAAAATACGTAAACAATTTCACGCACACATTTAAATATCTGGGCGACAGGCATAGGACCGTTTGGTCTTGCACTTTGACAGAGGGGAAAGCCTGGATATGGCTACTCCCTTTTGGGGTGCTACCGCCTATCTGTATTGCTGCTGACATAGTCATTGCTGTCAAATTTTGAAGTCAATTTTTACTTTAACTAAATAACAATAATCGAAATAATCTACCATTATTGCTTGTTTATTTCCTACGAAAACGAGAACATCAATCAGATTATCAATACTACTTTTAAAGGAGCTATAAATCGACATGAAAATTTGACAGCAATGACAATGTCAGCAGCAATACAGATAGGCGGTAGCACCCCTGGTCTGCCGCGGCCGGTGGCCCGTGTTGCTCTATGGGCTAAAATGATGAATAATATTTGTCAAGGTACTTATAATTAAATAATACATGCGATAAGTGTTCACTAAGCGATTTATTACAGGAAAATAATTTGGGGTTTGACAGTAATGACGTTGTTAGACGAGCAAAACCTTTGTTTATTAGTTTTTAATGATTCAAAATGATGTTTGTCGTACAAAGTTTGTCTTATTAAAATTTATAATAACAGTGTAATAATACAATTCGAAACACAAATTTGACTTTGTAATGTTTCATGAAACACATTGATATTAGAAGAGATCTTGTTTGGAACTAATTTTAAGGGCGTAACATTTTTCGTAGCGAGTCAATTAAAACTTTGTTTGACGTAATGAAGCGCACTCATAATGGGTGCTTAATTAATTATAGAATATTTTTCTACGAATTATGTAGGAGAAAATTATTGTCTTGCGAAATGAATGAAGGTCTATAGGTAATTCTGTATGGCCCCGTTATAACTATCATAGAGACTTAAAGATCTTAGTCCTCAGAGGTTGCAACGCATTTGCACTTTGACCTCTGGTTATTGTGTAGATGTCTATAGGCTGCAGTCGTCACTTAACATCCATGTGCGCTGGATGCTTATTTGACACCACTATCACAGTAAAAAAATTATAAAATACTGCCTCAGTAGCGTAGTGGTAGCAGGCCACTACTACTACGCTGGAGGTCCTGGGTTCGATTCCCGGGTAAGGCGCTATCAGAGATAACGGTTTAAAATTCCTTCAGTGGTTCTATTGGGATTTTTCCATTTTCTGGAAGTTTCCCAGTACCTCGGAGTTTGGTAATGTGCCCGGAGATGGCATCAAGTTTGCCATCTGTTACATGGGCCATAACGTAACCGGCGAGTCGTAGGTATAAATAATAATAATAATGGCAACCCATTATACGTCCCACTGCTGGGCACGAGTCTCTCCCCTTCTTGGGGGGAGGCCTGGAGCTTACTCCACCACGCTGCTCCAATGCGGATTGGTGGAGGTGGGTGGGTTAGTGGCCAACCCACTGTCGGATTTTTTCAAACCCATAAGGCCTCCGACAAGGTTTAACGACTGCTATCCATCGATAGCAACCGGGACCGACGGCTTAACGTGCCCTCCGAAGCACGGAAACGCGCATTTAATTTGCCACTAGCGGTCACCCATCACACTACCCGACCGCGCCCGTAGTGCTTAACCGAGCAGATCGCTTACGATCTACACCAGCCGCTGGGCCATGCGCGCTTCGTGTCGTGGGTGTTTGCATGTATTCTTGAATGCATGCATTTACCTCTGCCTACCCCTTCGGGGATTACAGGCGTGAAGTTACGTATGAAATAATTGTGTCAATCGTCTGATTAGAATGGTTTGACCGCCAGTGTTCGGTTGACTGACTGCATTAGCGGTAGAACTCTCCTCCAGTAGATAGCGGTGGGGTCGTCACGTCACGGTCAAGTAGGTTTTTGCGGTAGTAAAAATAACAACGCTACTGATAATCATCATCCCTTCCTCCGCACGTAAAGCGCAACAGAGGAAGGGGATGGTTATCCCGGGCCTATCTGCCCCCGAAGCGTCGGGGGTGTGTTCGAATTGTGCACGTGTAACATCAATGTGAACTGCATCATCTTAAATCTGGTACAGATTATCGTGAAAATCAAATAGTGTGAACGACCATAGCAGATAAACTTCTATTTACTAAATGAGATGTAACAGATGTAGAGACAGAATGACACACGAATGATTTACTAGTACGGATACCTAATAACTTATCTAGATAATTAAGCAGCGTTCAGGTTAACTAAAACTGACGAAGGTTTGGATAATCTTAATAATATAACCTTTGATGAAAGATGAAACGAATTATTAAGCATTTGACTACATAATTAAGCTCTTTGTAGTGTAATGGATTAAAAATGTACGCGTTTTCGCATATTAATATGTAATTTTAAGCGCATTACAAGGCGTTATAAGTTAATTATTAAGTTCTTAAGACAACACACATAGACGTAATATGAAGCAAGGCTGGCTGACACGTGTAAGTCTCGCGTCAGTCAACGTGTTACTTTGCCAGATACTCGTCCTTGGCTAAGCTTCTAATTAACTTATCAAATTAGAAATCTCTGATGTTTAGTTAAATTAATTGCTTTTTATACTCATGCATGTTTCATTTGTGAGTCTTGGCATAATACAAATGTGAAATTAGGGCAAAAGTGATTGAAATGTTAAGAACTAACTATGATACGTAACGTAACTCTTAACTTCACGCCTGCAATCCCCGAAGGGATAGGCAGAGGTAAATGCATGCATTCAAGCATACATACCAACACCCACGATTCGCCGGTTACCATCTCCGGGCACATTACCAAACTCTGAGGTACTGGGAATATTTCAGAAAAGGGAAAATCATCCCAATATTATACTTATACATAATTATGAAATATTGGAGCAAAACTCCAATTTTCATTGCTATGCCGATGATAGTACGGGAGATGCACACTACACTGGCCGTGCAAATGCCTCTCGGACACTTATCGAGGAAAGCAGGACTAGACTTGTGTCTGAAATCGAGCACTCTTTGGAGCGGGTCTTGGATTGGGGTCGACTTAATTTAGTACATTTTAACTCCTCGAAGACACAAGTCTGCGCGTTCACCGCTAAAAAACCCCATTCATTGTAGCACCACAGTTCCAGGGCATTCCGCTCGCCGTTGATAAGAGTATCGGTATCCTGGGCATTGACATATCGAACGAAGTGCAATTCGGGAGTCACATTGAGTTTAAGACCAAGTTGGCATCCAAAAAGTTGGGGGTGCTTAACAAAGCGAGGCAGTATTTCACATCGGGGCAGCTACTACAGCTTTATAAGGCCCAAGTGCGGCCCCATCTGGAATACTGCTCTCATTTGTGGGCGGGAGCCCCCAAGTACCAGCTTGGTCCACTTGACTCCCTACAAAAACGCGCCGTTCGTATTGTTAACGATCCGGGACTTACAGACAGGCTCGAACATCTGAGCCTGCGCAGAGACATTGGGAGTCTGTGCGTGTTGTACCGTCTCTACAATAGTGAGTGCTCTGTCGAACTGTTTGACATGGTACCACCGTCTCTTTTCCTACACCGTACTACCCGCCGAAGAGAGAAGTTCCACCCACACCGACTGGACACCTGGCAGTGCTCAACGGTGCGGTTTTCTCGTTCGTTTCTGCCCAGAACGTGTAAATTGTGGAACGAACTTCCCTTTGACGTGTTCCCTAGGTGCTACAATATGGGGTTCTTAAAAAATGGCGTCAAAAGAGTCCTTCAGGGCTGGCAGCGCGTTGGCAACTCCCCTGGTGTTGCAAATGTTCATAGGCGACGATGACCACTTTCCTTTAGGTGGCCCGTTTGCTAGTCCGTCAACCTTCAGACATAAAAAAATAACTAACTATACCTACATACCTCGAAAATACCAACAAATTAAATAAAATCAAAAATCCACAACTATCATTTCTAAAATTACGAACAATGTAATGCAACAATTACCGGAAAATCATATAAAATTGATAATTATGTGGAAATTGATAATAATTCCTGCTCAAATTTGTTTTTAAGTAGACAAATCAGAAGCCAACCAACAAAATTCAATCAATAATCATATAACTGTAATAATTTAAAAAAATAATTACCCTGAAACTGAAACAATGCCAATTTAAAATGTTGTCTAGCTTTTGTATTCAAATTGTGATCGACGTTAATAATTTGAACAAATCCAAACCATCAGTTGATGGTCTATCAACACTCATTCTGATTCTGTCTACGACTTTTTCATCTAACAACATGATATCTGATCTTATGTTTTAATCCATCTGAATCAGACTTTACCTTGACTCTGAAAAGCCGATCATTATCGTTATGACTTGTTTGATCTATTACATCATTAACAGCTTTAGTTGTAGATCATGTTAAACCCATATCAGATTTAAATTAATGTAAGCTCAAAGGCACGTTGATATAAGGAGTAGCAACAGTAGAACTTGTATAGAACCCTCGTATTTTTCAATTCGTGGATTTATTGCAGTACTTATTTATTTATAAGTAATAATAATTTTTTTTGGTGGTAGAATTCCAGTGTAGGAGCTCGAGGGCGTAGGCGCCCTAAATTTATCTGCCGCTAAATGGTAGTGTTCAGCAATATCGTGTTCCGGTTGGATGGTAATGTATGGCCCTGTATTAACTATCACAGAGTCATCAAGTCACTAAGGTCTCTGGGGTGGCAACGCATCTGTATATATAACTCTGGTCTTTGTGGGTGTCTATAGGCTGCAGTCATCACTTAACTACAGTGTGAACTGCATGCTTGTTTTTCACCTAAAAAAAGCTGGAGAATCCATTTCAACACTGTAGAAATAGAACTTGAATTAGGAGAATTATTATGATACTAGCTTGTAAGCCTGGCGGGTTACCTGGCTAGCAGAATATTTATATATTACTGAAACCCAGTTGACTTTTTGAATTGAAATAAAACTGCAGAGTTTGGCACACTGATATTTATTGTTATTGAGACTTATTAATTGTACTGATTATCTTACTTTTATAACAATGATTTTATGAGATGGTACCAAACCCCACAATACAGGGTCGTGTCTTTGAATTTGGGTTCGAGTGGTGAAGATTACTGCTCCTTTACTAATTAATAACAAATAACTTTACTAGCTTTATAACCCTAATATAACCTGATCACTTTAATAACTTAAGCTGCATTATGATGGCAACGCAGGTAACCCTAAACTGGTTACACGATGATCTCGTACCTGATATAACCGCTTACGGTGAGTGGGGTGTAAGGACTCCTCGATCTTCTTCAACCGTCTTCGGGGTATCAGGTCCTACTGTGCATCGTCATCATTCAAGCGACATAAGCTAAGCAGGTCTTCAGAAGTTCGTTAGTTTACCGACAGAAAAAGTAAACTATAAAAACATTTTGATTTATTGAAATTTCAGAGAGTAAAAGCATAGAAAATATGAAGATAAAATTGAAAATTGAAAAAAATAAACCCGCATCTGAAAGGAAATACAGACACTTATTAATAAAACATTCCCGGTTTGCTCCATGTTGAGTCCAGAACCAACTCAACATAAATCCAACTATGGAAAGTGGTCAAAAAACTACTTACGAGGACTTTTAGCTAAATATCATTGCTATCTAGAAATAAAAGGCCTCAGCATCCCAGCTCCTCCCGGTTTTAGGGAAACTTGCTGTAACAAAAACCAACCATGTTTTATATCACTCCATTTGACAATCGATTAACGAATCCGAAAAATATGAACACCATGTTTGAAAAACTCACCTCAATTTAACACATTTAAGACTTTTTACAAACTTTTGGCCATGATGGCCTAGAAAATTAGCGCTTTGCCTTGAAACACCGCACTGTCTGTCGGCACGGGCCCATGACCTCTAGTTACCTATGATTATGAACTACTCCGTCGTCCTTCTTTCTCGAAGGTTCCTTAGCACGACCATAAACACCCAATTCTATACTACCATAATGTTCAAGATGAACTTTCCCAAGTAATGTTATTATTTATTAATTTAAACTTTATTATATTTCTTTAAATATTTATAGTAGTAGGTGTATGAATTAATTCTTATTATTTTTATATATTAAATTAATTACATACATAATGTACCTATTGATTATGTCAACGAAGTACCTCAGCAAACTGCTAGATGGCGTGCCTGTCTACTTCTTCTAATCGACATGAGTAGCCTTCGACATACTCGTAGTTGGGTGAAATAACACTAGGTGTAAACCCAAAAAATGCAACGTTACAAGCTGTTCCCGCGGCTCCGCCCACGTGTAGGTCGCTTTTCGAGATTACACCCGTAATACATATTCATGAAAGCATATCCATGAGGTAAGCTTTAAGGTTCAATTCCGTGGATTGCGATCGATCGCGATCCACGGAATTGAATCTTTAGGCTATAATTAAGGCGCCAACTAGTGGAATACAATGAAACCTCACAGTACTTATCTAGTACGGTAGATGGCGTGCATTCGAATTACATCGCACATACGAAGATTTTTCAAGAGTTGGCATATATACAACTTCCCAACGTCAACCGTTGGGCCGCGGCCCGCCAGGCGCTATCACCTCGCCTAGTCGGAGGATCCTCCCTTTTCGCCGGAGGAACAAATCCAACCGTTCCTCCACAGTGGTGACCCCCGACATGATTGGAAGCAACCTTCTCACCAGCCACTCTCTACAGCACCTTCGATGACGTCATCCCTCACATTACCAGCACTTGATCGAGCGGTAATCAAGTCACGCCAGCCAGCACCCTCGGCTTCATCAGGGATACTCCACACGCCTGCAGCGACCGCGCATGCCTGGACTACCCTGCAGCCACATCAGCGTCAGTACTGCGTGGACGGACGCAGTAGCTACTACGCAGCGACTACCTCGACTCAAAGGGGACTTTCGCATCACCGCAGCAGCGACTACCTCGACTCACTGAGGACCTTCGCACCCGACTCACTGGGACTTGCGGCATAAGACTACATGGCATTGGCACAGCTCCGCGAGAAGTTCTGACAGCTGCCTCGATCGTATCAACCTCCGGTCTTGTAGGGGAGTCATGTAGCGTCCACTACATTAAAGCGCCAGCTAGTGGAATACAATGAAACCTCACAGTACTTATCTAGTACGGTAGAAGGCGTGCATTCGAATTACATCGCACATACGAAGATTTCTCAAGAGTTGCATATATACAACTTCCCAACGTCAACCGTTGGGCCGCGGCCCGCCAGGCGCTACCACCTCGCCTGGTCGGAGGACCCTCCCTTTTCGTCGGTGGAACAATTCCATCCGTTCCTCCACAGGAGCATGGAAATGGCCATGCTTAAAGTGAGCAGGTCTACACTCTAACTGTGAAAATAACCGTCAAGCTTCTCATTTGAACGGACTAAATTTAATCGGATAGATTACAATTTATATAACACTAGCTGTTGTCCGCGGACCCGACCGCGTGTGGGTCGCTTTTCGCGTAACCTATGAAAACTCATTAAATCATCTCATGGCATCCCACAGGAATATTTTTCGGGAAAAAAATCCTATGTTTTAATCCTAGTTACCCTCTATGTGTGTGGCAAATTTCATGAAAATCGGTTCAGCAGTTTTTGCGTGAAGGAGTAACAAACAAACAAACATACAAACTTTCACATTAATAATACGATACATAAAACACATGGCTAATGATTGAAACGGATGGCGCCCATAATCGCAACGTGAGAAATGACCAAACAATGGACGGCAATATTGTTGCAGATCGCTATTGGAAATACAATTAGAGCGTGATTGTTCGTTCGGCACGTAATTGCGGTTCGGTCGAACAAATGAACGCGTCCAGTTGGAAGCTTTTGTTTATGGAACACAGTTTATATCGTTATTTGGTTGTTTCTGTGACAATTTATCAACTCAGAAACTATTCTAAATCGATGTTGCGAACAAACCTAATGGTTGAAGTTTATTCATATGCCACTTATCTTTATCGTTGATGACTGATGAATGGCACTGCATCACAGGACTCATCAGAATATTAGTCTTGCAGCACCAGCTGCTATGAATAGCTGAGCCCTACTCACCGATGGGCTCTGAGAAATGACCAATGGTCCGCAATGTAGCGAATCGCTATTGGAAACACAATTAGAGCATGATTGTTCGTTCGGCGGGTAATTGCTGTTCAGTCGAACAAATGAACGCGTCCAATCGGAAGCTTCTATTAACGAAACACAGTTTATATTGTTCTTCAACTGTTTCTATGACAGCTGATTGAGGTGTTCGAAAGCATTTAATAATTCAGTGCATTAGGGTAACGTATGGATGTATCACGTCAAATCCCTCGCTGGGTAGGCAGAGGGCGTATTATGTAAAGTCACATTATACTTTTATTTATATTTATTTATAATTTATTAGGTCAGACAGAGTTTGTCCATTATTTGCTTGTAAAAAATTGATTGCTATATTATTATTACATTAAACAAAACACATAAAAAATACACATTAAATTCCATCAAATATAACTACGTATTGGAGCATGTAGGTCAAACCAGTAACGTGTAAAAGGACCATCAAGTCGGTCGGCGACCACTGCCAAAAGGCTGTTGCGACTGTCTTGCGTTCGCAGCAACATCGAGGCAGCTCTTTTGCGCATTGATCCATAATTAATGATAATGTATGGCAAAACGACTTTTGCCTCAGGGTTGACAATATATCTGTACGCATGTTCGTTAACTACCATAATAACATTTTAAAAGACATACGCTTTCACTCACAACCACACTCTATGTATGAACTTGTGTCGTTGGGGCCGTTATACAAATATAACACATACACAAACACCGAGACCAGTGGGCCGACCGCCTAACTAAAATGCTTTCGTTTAGCTTTCGATTATGACAACATCTTATCAGTTTCGGACCGCCTAACTTTTTCCTGGAAGCGTTTTCGTCCGCAGGTATATACTTAAGAGCAAAATGTTTTAATAGGCGGACCGAAACGAACAAGATAACGTTCTTAACGAAAGCATTTCAGTTAGGTAGGTGGTCGGCCCCTGAAACAAATGTTTGAAGGCCATACAAACATTTGTACCGGTACGGGGATCGAACACGTCCATCACCCAACCACCCCTCGGTTGAAACAGTCGTCACACACCGTTGGACCAACTGGCCATTCAATACACACTATGCAACCTTTTAAATTGTGAATAATACTCATCTGAGATATTTCTGAATTTATATAATAAAATCATCTTTGATGGTATTTGCTCAGTAACCCAAAAAAACAATATCTATCGGGCACCTCATAAATACGTGATATTGAAGTCCGAGATAGCAGATAGCTATCAGACATACCATTCATCCAGTTATGTTTTACGAGCGACGGAAATAGCGGGCGACTAATTTTGACAGTATTGTGTTTATGGACAAACATAGTTATTGTTACGGCGGCATCGTTAGTGATAAGATTTTTTTATTGTGTTTGTTGTATCTAAAAATATTCTAGTTGGTCGTTTATTGGTGATAATTTTAGTGCATCAATTAGCGTTGATCTTGGAATAATAAAGATCAAAGCCAAACCCGACGTAAAGAATGTCTCTATGAATTTCGCATTCAAAGCAATTTGAGATATTTTTATTTTCCATTTCGTTTTCCAGTTTTATGAATAAAGTGTCCAAGATTTTTTTGATTGGTTTAGTTTTGGTAGATTTGTGAAAATGATAGGGCAAACCTCATCTTCGTATGTTTTTTCATAATTAACTTTGAGAGTTTGTCGTTTAAATTTATCAAAAAAAAAGATATTATTTAGTTCATATGAATGTTAAGTAACGCCTGCAAGCCAAAATACAGATACTGCTTTCATTTGTTGTACAATTTTTAATTCAAAAACTAAAGCGACCATTAACGACCGGCAAGCACACAAAGAAAAATTAAAATGCCTTTCTCCCAACAAAGCTATGGAGACTAAAAGAAACCCCGCAAGTTGCTATTGAAACACCGAGATGTCAAGTGCAGCGACCCCGCACTGTCTTGCAGTGAAAGCGACGTAGGATTTAATAATTCCACGTATCTAAGTTTAATAATTCTACTAATTAATGTTTAACGCGATTGTACCGGGATCGAAACAAAAGATGTTTTGTACACGATGTTACTCGATGCAATGTGCATTGTCATATTTTAGTTTCCGTGCGTTCCGTGCTGTTTTGCATGTTTTTTTACCAGTAACGGGTAAAAAGTGGAGCTTATGAATAGTACATAATGCATGCTTTGTTTTGAGGAAATCCTTCCATATCGGCGAGATAATTTTTAACAGAATCGTATCGTGTTATCCTTTCATACAACCTTATTAAATGAAAAAGTTAATATTTTTAGAACTTCTGTTTAAATAAACATAAAGCATTGCAACAGTTTTGTTTTAATTAGTCTCGTTAAAAATTAAAGCATCTATTAAAACGATTGACAAGTACACAAAGAAGACATTAAAACGCCATTCTCTGAACAAAACTAGCCAGACCGGAGGTAACCCCGCGAGTTGTGATTGCGACATGAAGATGTCAAGTGCAGCGACCCCAAATTTAGTTTTGTAGCGAGCGCGACGTAAATCAGAATTAGTTTTTTTATGTTGTGAAATGGCAAACAAGCATACAGTTTATATTGATGGTCTTCTTCTTCTTGTGTCAGCGGCTCGACTTAAATTTTATTAGCCCAATATTTCGCCACAATTATTGCTGCGTCGTTTGCAGTACTTAGATCTTCTATTGTGCAAGAGCTGGGGCAGAGCGGGCATTGGAGCATGTGTTCCATCGTTTGAGCTATGGCTCCACAGTCACACCACTCCATAGTCGGAGGGATAAAACCCCAGTTGCACAAGTTTTGTCTGCAAACGCCCTACCTGAGTGCGAAGTCGGTTGAGTGATCTCCAGATCGGCGATTGCAGATCATGACCTGGGAGGAGCTCTTCTCGCAGGTTTGCGTGTGGAGGATGGGGATGTTTTATTTTTCAACGTATCACTCTTTCCTCAGCAGGACTTTTTGAAGAGGCTTCCGTGCTACGCAGGAAGCTTTTCCGACTTTTGAGTCTTGCTGGGGGCAGAGAGCATAGAGTAGAGTCATATAGGGGGTGTCGACGGTCAGACTCCTGTTTTCTCTTCTCAACGCAACAGGCGACGTCTCTTTTGACATCGGGAGGAGCAATACCAGCTAGAGGGAAGAGTTTATCTAGTGGGGTGGGTTTGAGACAACCTGTAATTATGCGGCATGTCTCGTTCAAGGCTATGTCGACCTGTTTTGCATGGGCGAATCGATGCCATACAGAGCACGCGAATTCGCCAGCCGAAAAGCACAAAGCTGAGCCTGCTGTCCGCAGCACATGCGGCGCTGCTCCCCATTTTGTGGTGGTAAGGCGTCTGAGTAGGCTATTCCCAGCGGACACTTTCTGCTTGGTAATCAGGCAGTGCGCTTTGTAGGTCAGTGATCGGTCGAGAGTGACTCCCAAGTACTTTGGGTATTGATAGTGCTCGATTCTGACCTGCTGCCAGGTAACATTAAGTGTCCGATTAGCAAGCCCATTGCGGAGATAGAAAGCGCAAACTTGGGTCTTCGAGGGATTTGGTCGGAGTCCATTGTCACTATAATATTGGCCCATAACCTTAAGTGAATCTGTAAGAATGTCCTCTACAGATTTAAAGGTAGACGCTTGGGAAGTCAGAGCTAGGTCGTCTGCGTAGATGAAGCGATATGTATTGACAGGGCAGGGTTGGTCGTTCGTATATATATTGAAAAGGATTGGGGCCAAAACACTGCCCTGGGGAAGACCATTTTTCTGACGTCGCCATCTGCTCTTTTCAGCATTCAGACTGACTTGGTAAGAACGGTTCGTCAGTAGGTCGCGAAGGATGTTAACAAAACCCTTATCATTGGTCAAGTTGTCAACTTTGACCAGCAACCTGCGAATGTTTACTGTATCATAAGCAGTTGATAGGTCCACGAAAACCGCACCAGTGACTTTATTTGCCTCAAAACCGTCTTCTATGTATTGCGTGAGTTTGAGTTCTTGGTTGGCACAAGATTTGCCCGGGCGGAACCCCGCTTGTTCCGGTATTAGTTTTGAGTCTATCACTGAGGTAAGACGGTTTAAAAGTAAGCGCTCGAAAAGCTTATAAGTGTGGCAGAGCAAAGATATTGGCATGTAGCTCTTAGCGTCGTCTGGCGATTTACCTGGCTTTAGAAGGGCTACTGTAATGTTGCGGAATTGGAGGCAAGAAAATTCGAGGTTTTGGTGTAACGTATATTCCGTTCATTGATTCGATTGCGATTACAAAATTACAAAATTACAAGACAATAGTAAAGATGGCGCGAGTGTCCCGTCGTCCTGGCCGCGTTGGCTAATCACAATCAGGCGCATGACGTAGGCGTCCCCATTGGTCCGATTCCAAACGAGGCCGTGTGATTAGCTATATGCACGCGCATGCACAAGGCGCGCACTTTCAAATGCTAAAACAGCTACTAGTTTACTGGTGTTAGAGCTCCAGTGAAGGAGCTCGTGGGCGTAGGCACCACCGCATTACCTAATATACTGTAGCCTATTAACATTTACATGAAACCACCTTACGTTTAAGTACAGGGAGCCCTGCTTAACGTAAGCTCAGTAACAAGAAATCATGATTTGAATCTTTCAAATTATGATTTCAAATTACCGGTGGTAGAGCCCTAGTTTACTGGTGTTAGAGCTCCAGTGAAGGAGCTCGTGGGCGTAGGCACCACCGCATTACCTAATATACTTGCCGCTAAATGGTAGTGTTCAGCACTATCGTGTTCCGATCAGGTGGTAATGTACGGCCCTGTAATTTCCGGCATAGAGGCATAACACCTTAGGCCTCAAGAGTGGTAACGCATCTGCATTATGACTTTAGTCTTAGAGTGGATATTTATAGGCTGCAGTCTTCACTGAACATCAATATGAACTGCATGCATGTTTGCCACTTCCATGACATAAAAAAAATATGATTTGCAGATTCAAATTCGCACAAATACTAACCCCCTTATTCATAAACGTACATCAGATACGTTTTAGCTACAGAATGCTTTGTCTTTGTCAGTTGCATCAGGTTGTTGTTATTGCATCTCGGAGATGTCAAGTGCAGCGACCCTGTAGGTATTGTTTGGAAGCGAACGCGACGTAAATTATTGTTTCACATGACTGTACCTACACAGGATTTTTTTTAATGTAATTGAAGCGGCAAACAAGCATGAAGTTTACTTTCATTACATAAAAAAACGAACATTTAATTAAGTTATTTGAACACCCTCTAATTTTACTTAACGTATCCAATAAAAGTTTATACCTTCTCTTATTTGTAGCGTAAATAACAAATAGTTAAACGTTGGCTCTTATTAATTTCTCAAGACACGAAGGAGATGCAAGAAAGAAATAAGCACATTTGAAACACCATTCGTAAATTAGTAAAGAGATTGTTTTAATTGAAATCGTAAATGGAATCATTATATTAAGGCAGGGCATAAAGCGAGCGTTAATTAAACATTTTCAGAAGGGACAAATAGGCTGTTTGTTTGTTGTTAAAAGCTACACTTTTTATTTTGAACTTCGTAAAATATAAGATGATTTTATCTTTGTCAACATCTCATTATGTACCAAATGTTTATTGGATTAATCAACGTTTGCACTTGATTGACAAAGATGTAAATACATGATATCTTTTACACTGGTGGTAGAGTTCCAGTGCAGGAGCTCGAGAGCGTAAGTACCCTTAGGCCTCTTGTACACGACAAGAAAAATCACTGGGCCTATGCAAGAATTCGTGTCGTTTCTACAAACGATCCGTGTACACTAATACGGCGCTGACTAAGAAAAAAATCTTGTTTGCTATAGACACGACGCGTAAACGTTGCTGCAGTGCGGTGGGGGGTGGAGTAGAGTAAGGTAAGGTGGTCGGTGCCAGAGAATATTGTAATAATACTACGTATAGAATGGACACTTCGACGTCCCGCCCGATTTCTCCGCCTCACCCAACCTCCATCCATCTTATGGACAACGGTTGGTATTTTCTACGTGCTACGCACAGAAGTGCACGCTTAAATACACATCACTGATTGATGTCTGTGTAATAGAAACTAAATTAAGCGTTTGTGTTGAATTTTGGCGGAGTCTCAGTGGTGAGTCGGTGGTGAGCCGTCAGGTAGTTTTTGTATATTTATTTGTAGGTAAAATACCTATTATGAATGAACCCGAGTTGTCTCTCACACCCTACGCACGACTGCCCGAAAACAATCTTAACGTGTACTTGTTTCTATTTGACTTGTCTGTAGTAGACATGAAAAGTTTTCGTCTCTAGTTCAGACAAGATTCTTGTCAGTTTGAAAGCGATATAAAGGCCCATAATAACTTTAACTAAAGGAAAATAACTTGATTCCCAAATGTGGGGCAGTGGTGGTTTTTGGAGTAATCCTAATAAAGCCTCTATATAATATTTAAGCTCGATGTTCAGATTGGAAGTTTGAATAACTAGTTTGTGCATGTTATTAACAAAGGACTGATAATATATTAAAAGTATGAATCGAAAAAACGTATGACATTATGTTGCAGATAAGAGAAATGTAATATTTACAAAAAAAAACATTTAGAAGAGAAGAAGAAAAATCCATATTAGCAATGTACTGCCGGGGTCAAAGCAATATGACGTTGGAAATAATAATAAGGTTTAATTAGATCTTTTTAGAGATCTAACTAAACACTGATTTAAATTCTTGAAATATAACGTTATCATCTCAAAGCTTCAAAAGTCTGAAGTTCTCAAATTATAATTCACAGATTTTATACTCATTTTTTCTTTTTATCAGCACAATTAATTCCAAATGGATTCCTCTTTTGTAGAAAATAATTATTATCTGACGAGCTGAACCTTTTATGTTGACCGACAATTTTTTCACAAACCTTAGTAACATCTACCGTTGACAATGTGTGTTTAAGAGCCCTTGTTGTCGTGTAAGTACATAAGGAATTAGTCTTATCTGCAGCAGACACGGTGAAATTTCTTAGCGTGTACAAGGGCTCTAGGCTGCAGTCGTCACTACACATTGTCAACGGTGAATGTTACTAAGATTTATGAAAAAAGTGTCCATTCTATACGTAGTATTCTTACATAATTTTCGTTTAACAATAAAAAATACAGATATAAAATGAAACTCAAATGTTTATTGTCAAAACAAACTTTGAACCTTTGAACTGCTCTGCTGAAAGAACTCCCTTTCGCTAATTCAACATTGTTAATTGAGACCATTGAATTTAATCTCTAACATCAATAAATAAATAAACAAACGCAAAGGAATACGCGAATAAAAAGTCATATGCAGACATATAGATCAGCCGTGGTCTTATTGGTGCAATGAAAACTGTCTGATGGTGAAATAATGGCATCTCTCTACGACGACGCATCCGTAAATAACGCAGTTTATGAGACGAAAAACATTTCATTTGATTTTAATGGCGCGCGCTCGCTGCAACATTGAGCGGATTTTTTATACGACGCCACTAACTGCCGGACGAGTGGTGGTTAAAATATTTGGTTGTGGTTATTGTTGTCTAGTGATTGTCTGGTTCAGCATAACATGGATATCTTTTCTGACTTCTCGATTTATATCTTATAGGTATCTTTGCTATATTTGAACATACTAATCACAAAAATTAAAACAAATTTGTAACAGCGCTTTCTTACAGCCACATACCATACATTCCGTCCCATGCCCATGTTTAATCATGTATGTGTTTCTATGGGCGTGTTAAGTGTGTTCACAAGAGTACACTGTTGCAGTATTGCGGTGCCAGTACCAAACCCTGCACATTGGCACAGCGAAACATAATAATTATCGTCAGAAACCGAATACCTGTGTGAAAGGCTCTTGAACTTATGACTTCGTATCTAAGCAATAGAACAATGTATATTGAAGTTAATCGAACGAAATCTCCCGGGGGGTCAATGGATATGAGGGTCCCGCAGGGTTCTATTCTAGGACCGTTTCTCTTTTTAGTCTACATCAATGACTTACCCTACATGATCAACGATGGTCAAGATATGGTATTGTTTGCTGACGACATTTCTTTAGCATGTAAAATTAAAAGACAGTAGGTAGATTTTGACGATGTAAACAATATTCTCTTAGGTATATTGCCTACCTTCAAACCACGATATAACCACGAATTCAAGCAAACAAAAAATCGCATGCAGACATATAGATCAGCCGTGGTCTTATTGGTGCAATGGAAACTGTCTGATGGTGGAATAATGGCATCTCTCTACGACGACGCATCCGTAAATAACGCAGTTTATGATACGAAAAACATTTAATTTGATTTTAATGGCGCGCGCTCGCTGCAACATTGAGCGGATTTTTTATACGACGCCACTAACTGCCGGACGAGCGGTGGAGAATATTTGGTTGTGGTTATTGATTTGGTGATTGTTTGCTTATCAATTTTGTGAACATAACTGTTAATTAAACATGGGTATATTTGTTGACTTCTGGATTTATTTCACATACTTATCTTTGCTATATACTAATATAATTTGTCATTCAATGTACGGTCGTGCAATTGCCGGCACAGTGGCACAACAACTTAAACTCAAGAGTAGTAACGCATCTACATTTAAATATTTGAATTTTATGTAGAGGTCTATAGGATACAGATTCATTTTTTATATCACCAATGTATCGATATTGTTGACTTTGAAAAGCATGTTGTTATAATAATCTTTATCGTATAATTATCATAAGTAACTAATGCAGCCAACAGAAATCTGCACAAAAACCATAGGTCTAAATGAAGATGCGTTGCCACAACTGATTCATGTGTTTATTTTGTCTTTGTGATAGAGGGTCCATACTTAAACTACCACTTGGCGGCAGAAGGATAACATATTATGATGGTGCTTATATCCTCGAATATTGAAACTCTATGACCTCGAACAAATCTAAATATTTTTATTTTACCAAAAAAATGGCAATGGCAAAATATAACTTCAGATTGCAAAATAATCGAATACAGATTTAATCCCAAAGAGCTATGTCCGTCAGCCTTTTGGAAAGTTCAAAAGTCGGGCCATGACCAAAATATCCATGCCCAACATGCACTGTCCTCTGCCAACACCTTTGCGAAATATAAGAGTCAAGTTACGTTTATGATATTAAGAAAAGTCGTCAGTCGTCGTCTCAATATGTAAGAATATGTAAACGAAAACCATCGCTAAAATCATTCAAAAATAACACGCATAAAAGAATAAAGTGAAACACATATTTCTATATAATTTCCCATTCCAATAGTTTCCAATACTCCTCTCGAAGCAAGTCCTAACGCTGACTAACCGCTTCCCGCAGCGCTCCATTTTCCAGCTGACTTCGCGGCGACCACACTTTACTGTGTCGTGAAGTTGAAGCAGCAGTGCACCATGAAATTCTATAAAATCGTAGTCTACGCAATCTGCCGCAATCTCATGCATTTAAAGCTAAAACGAAAAGTGTGAGGGTGTATTCAGAAATGCGAAAGGATATTTTTGTCGATTTCAATAATGTTATGACGTGTTCTTCGTCATTCTATTTTAACACAACAATGGAGACGGGTAATTTTGGATCCACAAAATCGTTACTGGCTGATCCATTACACAGTACATTTTGTAATATAGTTAACAATTAGCAATCTAATCCAACTTTTACATAAACATATATACTTCAATTATTGGTAATTCAAGAAATGCCCTAATTATTGTAATTTGAAAATAACATAATTTGTACACTGTTAGCACTGGGCCCAGAAATGTATGAAATAGTATAATTCTGAAATTTAACATGTTGTTTGTTTGAATCTTTAAAAAGGACATCAAGACAAAAGGTCGCAGTGCCTTGTAACTACGTTCACGGACCCATTTAAGTTTTGCGTTTGCCGTATTTTCCGTACCAGCAATCAATTGAAACCGAACAATTTCACTAGGAATCTGAATTGATCCGCTCACTATGTGCCGACGGGTTTAATCTGCAGTTAAGTTGAGCATAACATAAACAGCGACCGTAAACGAGTATACTGGCGCGGGGTGGGGGAGGGGGAAGGGAGGGTGTTCTCATACTTCTCGTAAGCCAGTGCGGTTCTAAGGATTTGTTCCCGTTTTATTGTTACTCGTGTTAGCCTCGTATGATGCACTAGTGTATTGTTTTCGCCTTGTTTATTTTCTTTGGGTGTGATGGAAATGTTTTGCAATACAGTGTGTACTTAACCTGAATATGTTATATTCTACTGATAAACTTGCATAACATTCTACTGATATACCTACTTAGATTAGTATATTATATTTAGTTTTATCAGTTGCAATGTCCAACTGATAAAACTAAATATAATATACTAGTTGTACCATGGGTCGGGATCGATATACTTGACTATACAATATCCTCCTTATTCATAAACGTACATTAGATACGTTTAAGCTATAGAATGCTTTGCCTTTGTCAGTTGCATTGTCAAATGTGCAGGATAGAAAAAGACAAAGGAGAGATTAGCAACACTTTAGTTAAATACATTTATGAATATCAACCGTATAGCCGCAGCATAATTTCAACCGTAATCAGTGCGGAACAGCACCTACTGGACCGAACTATTTGCTGCGTTCAGCTACGCCATCGACGCCATTATACGTGTCTCGACTGCACTGGTCTACGGGAGTCGAGAAAGTCAGTGACTTGATGCACGGCTTGTCTGCAGGCAGTTGTCCCTTGAACCTCCGGAACACAACTTGCGGCCAGAATTCCTCCTTCATAAAAGTTGGTAGGTGGTGCGTCGGTATTCTAACCAGAAAGGAGTTGAAATTGACCTTGCGGCGAGACTCCAACCGCTCGACTCTCAGAGTAAAATTCGTCTTGACACGGACGTAGTCGACGAGATCTTCAACTTTCGTCGACCAGTGCAGCCTGGACACGTACAGTTGCGTTGATGGTACAGCTGAGCGCAACAAGTGTTTCGGTCTAGTCGGCACCGTACCGCATTGGTTGCGGTTGGCGGGCTTCTTCTTCCTCCTTTGTACCACCGTAAAGCCATCCTCGTCGCACCAAAATTATAAAAATATTTAGACAAATATTAATTAATTAAAGTACCTATCGAACGAGCGAATGACTAAACAGACATACAATGCGAATGTGGACGGTTTCAGAGGCCCAGGAAGACCAAGACTGACCTATCATGACCAAATTGGTCGAGTTCTATCTGATGGTGCGGTAAAAAGTCTTAGAAATCGGCGTGCGTGTATGAAAATAATGATTTAGGTACTCGTAGGTGAGACACGAGAGGTACGTCAGGACCGGGATATCTGGCGCACTACACTCTCTGCCTGCCCCGTTAACAAAATAATTCCGTTGACAAGTAACAATCTGATTTGTAGAATTTGACATTATGTTGAATATCTAGGTACGCTTGGGTATGCTGGAAATAGAAAATTTCTTATAAATATTAATGAGAAAGAAACTCAAATGTTTTTGTTTAGATTTAGGGACCTGGCGTGAAGTCTGTTCTACTCACTGGTTGACTGGGAGATAATGTCTAGGGGTATTAAGTCCGCCATATGTACTTCTCATCTTCTTCTCATGTGCATTTAAGTATAAATAAATACATACATACATACTACGATACTTTTAGAGCATAAGTAGTATCGCAAACTAATTTTAATTCTGATTACTTTTCACACGAACAGGTTTATTTTGTAGTATCGGAACATTTACTTTAATATACGCGAGATAAATCCGTAAAAATCGTTTTATTTCAATGAGTAAAGTGAAAATTTAAGAACACATCGAAACATTCCAATTTACGCTTACAACCGCTGGCCCCTTTCTCCATCTTGCGCCGTCCCCATCTTGCCCCACTTCCCGTTCTTACCCCAACCCGCACCAATATGTGCAGATTGTGATTCACTCACACGCTCCAGTTGCTCGCTATTTGAGTTGTCACCCTAAACGGATTCTAGTCCGATTTAGGTTACAGTTATCCAATTTGGATTTCGTAGGTCTTGTCACTTTGTTAGTTAAATTTAACTCGCTTCCATATTCCTTTGACCAGTAACAATTTGAGCTCTAGAATTTGGTAGTTGTTCAATTTTATGCAGAAATTTGAAAATATTTCGTAAAAATATAAAAAATGACCTTGTCAAAAATGGTTATGCAATGGGGATGGAAACTACGACCTGTATGAAAAACTAAGCGCACATGAGAAATAAACAATCTTACCTCTCAGCCAGAAATTACGTAACCATACATCTTCACGTTAACGCAGTACTGACAGCTGAATACATTTAGTATTAGTAGTAATAAATACGTAAGGTTATTTATCTTAAGTTTTAGTCATTATATAGTTTATATTAATTTAGTTCAATTATTCGCGCTTTTAACTTCGAAATCAGTCACTGAAGCTCAATCACAAGTAAAGGATGTTTTAAATTAAATCCCTTTTTTTAGGTTTCTAGATAATCTAGACATATTATTATACATGACATTAAAACTTTAAATAGATACTGAATCAAAAAACCCACCACTATAAAATGAAAAATAACGGAACATAAACATATTTTAATTACTGGTGGTAGAGTTCCAGCAACGGAGCTCGCGGGCGTAGGTCCCGCCGCGTTACCTAATTTACTTGCCGCTAAATGGTAGTATTCAGCACTATCGTGTTCCGGTCAGGTGGTAAAGTACGGCCCTGTGATTTCCGGCACAGTCGCATAACACCTTAGTCCTCAGGAGTGGTAACGCATCTGCATTTTGACCTTAGTCTTCGTGTAAGTGTCTATAGGCTGCAGTCATCACTTAACATCAATGTGAACTGCATGTTTGTTCGCCACTACATAAAAAAAAACAAATTTTATTCCTCAATTGCTCTGTGGTAGCAAAACGCCAACTTGTAGATGGCACGTCATGCCAGGTTCGTTAGTGCAATTGGGATATCAGGCTGTAGTGAAGTTTTATGATAGCCGTCAACATACGAGTTACGTAAACTAACTAACGAATGATTGATGTACGAATATGTATAAATTTAACTTTGCCTACCACCAAAAATAATATTAGAGGATTTCGAAAATGTCCTTTGTTAATATAATGTACCATAAGCAATTGATTCAAAATACAATCTCTATTACCTCTAAGTGGTTCAAAGTTTCATAGCCGAGCTATTGACAGAAACTCTCCGAGAACTTTGAAAGTGAAAACAGAGCAAGTTCACCCTGCACCCATGCCAGCAAACTTCCTACATACAATCATGCATTACCCATTGTTGGCGTAGCTACCTATATGCTTCCGGATCTGTACTCAAACATTTCTTAGTTTTAAATGCTTATACCGGTATATTGTAGTCCGATAGATTAAAAAGAAAGAAAATATTTTTATTTCGAATAGATCCTTACAGATACTTTCAAAACTTCTACAAATATAAAAACCGGTCAAGTGCATGTCGGGTCACGCGCAGTGTGGGTTCCGTAGTTTTTAGGTTTGATTAAGGCAATGAAAAAAATAACTAAATATTTTCTAAGGACTTGTTGTAAATATTTTGTATGGACTATTACTCTCAGTAAAGCCAACTTAAGTGTAATAGTTTTCCTCTTAATTTCGTTATATGAAGCTACTATTTCCGTAACGTTTGAATTTCTAACAATAACCGTTTAGTTGGTAGAGTGGGGAGACACTTGACTCTAACAAAAATTGGCACTATAAAGCTTAATAAGTCAAAAACCGTTAACTAAATCGAAAAATGATACTTGCACACCCCTAACCTTTCTGAAAGACCTATCCAACGATATCCCACACTATATAAATAACAAAAAATTAAAAAAAATATTCGCGCGTTACATGTAAGGGTGGTAAGTACCCTAAATAAAAAACATGACATGTTTTTATTCTACCACTTTGTCGGCGTAATCAAGATGTATACTTGTACCAAATTTCTAGTCTCACATAGTCCGTCCGCGGTTTAGCGGAAAAACTCTCATATTACCACCTGACCGGAACACGATAGTGCTGAACACTACCATTTAGCGGCAGGTATATTAGATAATGCGGTGGTGCCTACGCACGCGAGCTCCGTCACTGGAGCTCTACCATTAGTAAAATTTTACTTACAATGTATAATTATACTTACCGGTACCTTAACAAATTCGATAAAGTAAGATACTATAACCAAAAGTTAAATCTGTGAGTTTTATCGGTCGATCTCGGGATACAAGATCCCTTTAATAGCTTTAATCCGACACAAAGCGAGTTAAAATTTTGAATAAAGATCGCGAAGTTTCGCTAAAAATTCTTTAAAAAAAAAAATCTTTTTGATGCAATCAAATTAGCGAACTGAAACATGAAACTTGAATTTTACAAGAAACAATTATAAATTTGATAAGTTATATTGAAGGTTGTAATATTTTTTACTGGTGGTTGAGCTCCAGCGATGAGGAAGCTCGGTGGTCTCGAATGGAGAAATGGTAGTATTCAGCGATACAGTGTTCCAGTTAAATTGGTACTTCCAACACAGAGGCGTCTCTCTGGTTTCGATGTAGATGTTTATAGACTACAGTATTACTTACCATCAATGTTAACTGTTTTTTTTAATGTTATCGCAGTGGCAAACAAGCATGCAGTTCACATTGATGTTGTCACATTGAAGTGATGACTGCAGCCTACAGACACCCACACAAACACCAAGGTCAAAATGCAGATGCGTTACCACTCCTGAGGCCTAAGGTGCTATGCCTCTGTGCCAGAAATTACATGCTTGCTTGCCATTTTAAGAGAAAAAAAAAACAAAATATAATGTAATTACAATTTTTGTTTTAATTTTGCAGTCGAGTCTAACCTAGTCCTTTCATCATCATCATCATCATTTCAGCCAAAAGACGTTCACTGCTGGACAAAGGCCTTCCTCAAAGATTGCCATAACGAACGTTCCTGAGCCGCCCTCATCCAGCGATTGCCTTCACCAGGTCGTCGGTCCATCTTGAGGGGCCTGCCTACGCTTCGTTTTCCAGTACGCGGTTGCAACTCAAGAACTGCTCTGCCCCAAACTTGTTTTATAATATGCAGAGATAGTGTTATCTACCATTCAGTAACCACTGATTTATATACTGTTGTGCGACTAACACACTCTTATAAATGATTATATACCTATTATGTGATTCCGAGATTAATAAACAGACTGTGGACATCCGCAACGGATAATAACAACCCACTCGCGGTCACCTCTATCACGTCCTTTTATACAGATACAACACTAAAACGATAAATATAATATAATGTTAAAACCTCACGAGTGCAATAACCGAAAGGGTAGATAGGGGTACATTCCCTACTAATATTATAAATGCGAAAGTAACTGTGTCTATCTGTCTGTTACCTTTCCAGGTTCACACAACTGAACCGATTTTAATGAAATTTGGTACACAGATAGAGCTGACTTTGAAAAGAACTTTTCGACATCCACGCGGGCGAAACCGCGGGAAACAGCTGGTAATAAATGTGAAAATATGTCTCTCTATGTGTTTGTTACACTTTAATGGCTAAAACGTAGAAGGTATTTTAGCCATTAACGTTTTAGCCATCATTTATGAAATTTGAATGAAAAAAAAAACATACAGGCGAATTGAGAACATTCTCCTTTTTGAAGAAGGTTAAAAATAATTAAGGACTAGGGTGAACTTTTTAAAAAAAATATTTTACTCATTCATACAATCTTTAATTCCTTATTTGAACCCATTACATAGAGGATATTTTTTGTGTATGAATTGGCACGAAGAGAATCGAAAGCCCTGGATAGTACATTAATTTAGTCATTTATTTTTCAAAAATCAACCCATATTACGATAAATAATGGAAATAGGCGATGGAAGTTTTTATAAAAAATATAAGCCGCTTATCCGCTAATGGATGTTTATTGTAAACAGTGATACACGTGTTTCAGATTTTTGAACATTGAATCCTTAAGGTTGAAAGCAAAAGTTTGTATTTTACAAATCCCACGCGGATATTATCCACTTTCAGGTTTAAGCGGCTCAACGGATATTGATGAATTTTTGGAATGAAGATAATAATAATAATCTTTATTAACATACAATACACATGTTACATTTTGAATTTATAATCAATGATCCCCAAACTAGGTCGACCTGTATCTTGAGGATCACCTTAACATAGTTCAAGAGCCTAGGCAGGACTTAAGAGGAATAGATTAAGATGAAATAAAAAAGGTAAAAATGCTCACAAAGCAGATTGTAATCACATGAATGTACCTTATTGTAATCTGCTTTCAGAGCTCTATTAAATAAATAAAATAAAAGGTTTAATTATACAAGGAATTAAACTTTGTATTTAACTGCGTCATTTTTGGGTAATTTTGAATCATCAATGACCCAGGAATCACAGATTGACTCGAAGATCTGAGTCTGCGCAAAGACATCGGATCTCTGTGGATTTTCTACCGCCTTTACAATGGTGAGTGCTCTGATAAACTGTTCGATCTGGTGCCATTGTCTACATTTCTACATCGCACCACCCACCGAAGAGAGAAGTTCCACCCGCACTTATTGGATACTTGGAAATGCTCAACGGTCCGATTCGCGCGTTCATTCCTGCCCAGAACGTGCAAATTGTGGAACGAACTTCCCTCTGAGGTGTTTCCCCGGCGCTACAATATGGGGCTCTTTAAAACTGGCGTCAAAAGAGTCCTTGGGGGCTGGCAGCGCGTTGGTAACTCCCCTGGTGTTGCAAATGTTCATAGTCGACGGTAACCACTTTCCGTCAGGTGGCCCGTCTGCTTGTCTGTCAATCCTTTGACATAAAAAAAACGTGTACAGAATAAAATAAATTGAACTGAAATAGTCTGCTCGTTAGTAACCAATGATAATTACTGGACATGTACAAAAAAACAAAAGCTTCAATAAAGATTCGACGACCTGCAATGATTGCAAAATGACCGCTTGTTCAGAATTTAATTCCGTGCCAGTATAAATCCACGTTTGATTAAATGCGTCATACAGAAATTGCTACTAAAATAGTCTATATTTATGCCATATAGCCTGCCTAGAAAGGTATATTCCTAATCTGAAGGAGTATTAAATATTATGTATATATTATAACCTCTCAGCACCTATTCATATATTCTCAACACAACCCAAAGGTTGGCTGGTTGATAATGCCCTGTAGTTGCATTAGGTCCGCCTTATGTGCCTATCATTTGAGTGCATAGAAGTTATATAAATAAATAAATAAAATATTCGTATTATGTACTCGGTTGACATAATTTCGATATCCACTTTGTAGTACATTGCTGTAACGAATATTTACGATCATTTTAGGAAAACAGCAATGTATAGTAAAGTAGCACAAATTGATGGCCATAAAAACAGAATATGTCCGCTATTTTTAAAAAAGATGAATTCATGCATACGCATGAATGCTCCTGAAATCCAATATATATTGTGAATTGTACCCAACAGCCAGCAAAAACATTATTGTTCCGCCGTATTCGGATAAGATTCGGTTCAGATATATAGATACATACCTACGCATTCGAGGACTATAAATGCCTAGGTATGAAGTAACGGTATAGCATTCACTGATGGTAGAGCTCCTGTGACGGAATTGCGGGCGTAGGCACCACCGCATTACATAATCTACTTGTCGATAAATGGCAGTATTCAGCACTAACGTTTTGTCCCTGTCATGTCCCTGTTATTTCTGGCACATAAGCATAACACTTAGCCCTTAAGAGTTGCAATGCATTTACATGGAAATCTCTGGTTTCACGTAGATGTTTATAGGCTACAGTATTACTTATCATCCTCAATGTAAACTATATTATGCTTCTTATAAAGAAAAATGGAAAGAAAAATTTAACTTCAGGCGAGACTCGAACTCGAAATAAAAATTATTAATTTTAAAAGTGGCTTTGCTACGATATTTTATAAGCTGCAAAGTTTATAATATCGGTTGCCTACTGGCATTGATGGCAATGGATGTCACTACTGCCGCCATGAAGCAATGCAATAAAATGTAAGGGAAGAAGTTGACAAATCAGGCGTTTTGTTCCTGTTTAAGATGTTGCAAAGAGGGTTTTCTGAGAAAGACATAACTTATCAATATCGTATTTATACTTACTAAGTAATCACGGTTTTTGTCAAAGAAGTCGTTCAAATACTGTTTGAAGTGCCGTTTTTCGCGTGCACATAATGTAAGTCGATTTAACTTTGATAAAAACAAAAAAGACGATTGGCCATGCAAAAGGCGAGCGCGTCCTCACAATATAATATATGCTACCCGTGCGAAGCCGGGGTGGGTCGCTAATAAAAAAATAAAGCAGCACTTTACTTTAAGGTACTTCGCGAATTGAACTAACGCTTAAAATGCGCAGTTTGCAGTATCTCCACTACACGGCTATCAATCTTGGACATGACCGTCGGAGTTGCTTAGTATGCGTGATTGATTATTCAGAGCGTGGCTCTTGGCCTACTTCTCAAGTACAGATATAAACTTTGATACTGAACGAAGTATAAATGGGAAAACAAACATTTATTCGATGCGAATCCTGATTTATAATGAACTAGCTTATACTCGCGAATTCGTCCTCGTGGAATCTGTAACGAAAATTACAGGCTTAAACATAAACTTTCATTTCTTACTTAAACCCTTTTGAAAATAAGTAGCCGTTGCCATGTTCGGTCAGGTTTCGAACTACCTCCACTCCAAATTTCGTTAAATAGACTCAAAACAACTTTACGAGTAATAGTCGATCGAGTATGTATGTATGTATCTTCACGCCAGGTCCCTAACGGGGTAGGCAGAGAGTGTAGAGCGCCAGATATCCCGGTTCTGACAAACCTCTCGTGCCTCGTCTACCTTCATCATTCTCTTCATACATGCACGCCGATTCCTAAGACTTTTGATCCCACCATCAGACAGAACTCGACCTATTTGGTCATGGTAGGTCAGTCTTGGTCTTCCTGGGCCTCTGCAACCATCCACATTCGCATTGTATATCTGTTTAGTCATTCGCTCATTCGACATTCTTTCTATATGCCCGAACCATCGGAGCATGCCTGTTTTCATTTTTACACCGATACTATCATTTACACAAAGCCTCTTTCTTACATCTTTATTACGAACGCGATCGGTGAGTGATACACAGCAAGTACAGCATTATGTACGGCTAGTCGCGCCCGCTGGCTGAGATGTTTAGATTCTAGCAGCTTACCCAACGCTCCATTCACGCAATTCCCAGCAAGCACTCTTCTTTCTATGTCAGTGGTGTACCTACCATCCTTTCTAAAAGCACATCCAAGACATACAATTTCATCCACCTGTTCTAACACTGCATCATCTACTTCATCTACTACTACCCTTGCATTTGTTTTTTTTTCTTTCAAATACTAATACTTTAGTTTTATCCACATTCAATTGTAAGCCTGTGTGCTTAAAGCCCAGATGGTGTAGAGCTAACAATTACCGCATCATCTGCGTAAAGCAGACAGTTCACCACTAAGTCACCCATACGCACTCCCACATCCATCAACTTCACCCTCTGGAGGTATTTGTCCAGATATATGATAAACAGCCTAGACGAAAGCACGCAACCCTGTCTGACACCGATGTTAACATCAAACCAGGGTGACATGTTACCATCTACCCGCACACATGCTTGACAGTCCACATACGTGGACTGTATTGCACGGAGCAGACTGCCATCAATACCATACTCTGGCAAAATGTCCCACAGCTCCTTTCGTAATACCCTATCAAACGCTTTCTCCAAATCCACAAAACCGCAGAAAACCTTCTGGCTCTCAGCCAGATGCTTCTTTACGATGTTGCGGAGGGAGAAAACTTGATCCATACATCCTCTTCCAGTTCTGAAACCACCCTGTGCATCCCACAACAACCCGTCGGACTTCGCTTTCATTCTTCTTTCTAAGACTTTCCCATACACTTTAGCTGCCAAACTGATCAAACTGATCGCTCGATAGCTGGTGCAGTCCATACGTGAATCCTTGCCTTTATACAAAGGCACGATGACCGCACACCGCCAATCCTTTGGGATTCTTCCAGATCTCCAGCAAAGGTTGCACAACACCCAGAAAGAATCCCAAATCGATGGAGTAAAACCCTACATTGCGTATGTCCTGACACGCACTTAAATATAAATGTGAACAAAGTTATATTAAAAGACAAATTTAAATTTAAATAAATACAAAATTGACTAATAATGTCTCGTCGTTCACTAAGCAAGGAGTTATTTTAACATCTCATGCATCTATACGATTATCGCCTTAGCTATGGCTTCTTATCGTATGTTTGTATGCAAACTACGCAGTTCCAGGCACGTTGTGTAGTCGCCGTAAATATGCGAACTTTATTTGATATGGAACCGTTGGTTAAAGCTTATTGAGCGAAACTGGTTCCTCAGCAAAATTGTGTACACCACTTCTTGGTCTATCCGTATATGAATTTAATTCCACGTATTGATAGAACTTCATTGTACTTGCTTAGTATAGGCGGAATAACATTGCCCCATTTGGGCCTCTGCAACCATCCTGAGTTATTTTAGTTCAATATAAGCGAGATAAATCCAAAAAAAAAAGCTTCAGCTTGTTTGCCACTTCCAAAACATAAAAAAATATATATCAATGAGTGTAACTCATGAAAATCTAACATACAAATATTTATTTAGAAATCACCTATAGGGCATGAATATCACGTTACCTCCGTACTCGATATGATTCTCGGATAATTTCAGACTTCAGACTTTGTAGAGAGTAAGCGCGGGCTCAGGTACTCAAACACAGACAACCAATATTTATTCTGGTTTTCCAAGATTAAAGCTATCAAATCATTCGCCAATATAAATCGCAGTTTGACAATTTTCGTCGCGTCTGCACAAATTCAGATAAAAAGTAGCGTTTGCTCAGGTTGACTCGTAGTAATTTTATTGAACTCTAGCCGGTGGTTTTATGCGAGATTTTTACTATAGGTACAACCAGACAATCAGATAGCAAATTTATAAGAATGAGTTTCTTTCGGGAACCTCCAAACAGGTTGCTTGTGTGAACCCAGGTATTGAAAAATTAAAATTTACACCACTTCACATCGAGCCGATCTTGACAATCCTGGCAAGAATTCAGACCTGTGTGACCTGCGACAGATATAAAGGTCATCGTTATCGTCATAAATTCAACTAAATGATGACCAGTGAGAGACAATAGCAAATAAACAGTCAGATCATATTGATGTTAAGTGATGACTACAACCTATAGACATCTTTACAAAAAAAAGAAGTCAAAATGTAAATGCGTTGCCACCCCTGAGACCTAAGTTGTCATGTCCCTATGATAGTTATTACGCTGCCATACATTCTTATAAGAATTTTTATGTTTTGAAAGAGGCAATCAATTCAATCACACAACGACCAATGTCAAAATGAAGATGCGTTACCACTCCTGAGGCCTTAGATTTTATGCCTCTGTGCCGGAAATTACAGGGCCGTTGTAACGTTGTATGTTTTCTGGTTAAAAATGGTCACAACGCCATCTAGTTAATCACCGCCGTACTAGGTCAACAATAGCAATAGTATCCATGTATTCCATATGACGCATAGTTTGATTACATAATTTATCTAATACTTATAATTTGTCTAAAAATACAATTTCGATTATTCCAAATTAAATATTAAATATAACGACAAGAACATAATTAAAATATTATTCGGTGAATTTCATTAGCATTGTTGCTCTGAAAATGACGCGAATCCAGGGCCGGTAAAGGGGAAAGTCTGTGAGGTTATTAGACGTCATCGGTCATTTGATTTTTCTCTGTCCAACTAGATAGTGGTGACGCACTCGAGATTATGAAAAGGCAGGAAGCCTTAAATATTTTAGCCATCATGGCCTAAATGCCTATTAAATATGTTTTTCATCATCAATTGAGATAAGATCTTCAAGAATCTTTGGATATTTTCTCGTTCACATGTCAATTTGAGAAATGGCGTGATGATTTCATGTTGGGTTGTTTGTTGCAGCCAGTTTCCCTAATGTCGGGAGGAGTTGGGATGCAGAGGCTTTATTCTGTTATGAGATATTAGCGAAAAGTCCTCGTAAGTAATTATTTCCACTTCTTTCCGTTTTGTATAGGGAGGCTGTTTGATTCATGTTGAGTTTGGTACTAGATTCTTCATGAACCAAACAGAGATAATGCAGATTGTAACCAGTGTGATTTTGTATCAGATGCGGGTTTTCTTATTTCTTTAAATTTTTCATTTTTATTCTTTTTGTTTAGGTCTCTTATTTTAGCATTGGATATATTTAACATGGGAAATTCGTACCTTAAATTTTAGGTACAGTTCTTTATTGGAATATATTTTCCTTCCCCAATTATGGTGTTAGATACCGTAGATTTTAGGCATGCTTAAATTATGAGGATTTCTAACTGACCTATGGATGCGGGGTGTGACCGGTTACCCTGAAGCCTAGTGGAGGAGATAGATACTGGACCCTTCCGTAAGCTGTCTATTAAGGTACCATCTTAAGGATTTGTAGAAAGGATTAGGGTTACCGGCATTACCATGCCCGGGGACAGGTAATTAAGTAAATTATAAATTAATTTAAAAGGGAGCAGTAATCGTCACCACTCGAACCCATGTCATATTCACGACCCTGTTTTCTTGACAGTTTGGTACTTGATAACATTGGTAAAAAACATGTAATAATAATGTGTAAGTTAAAATTTAAAAAACATATATATTAAATAACAATAATGAAAATCGGTACCAAACAACAGTTTTTTATTCATGCTCACATTTACAAAACTGGGTTTAAGTAATTCATAAATATTCAGCGAGCCCGGTTACAACACCGGCTTTCACCGTCCATTACCACCCGACCGAAACACGATAGTGCTGAACACTACCATTTAGCAGCAAGTATATTAGGTAATGTAGTGATGCCTACGCCCGCGAGCTCCTTCACTGGAGCTCTACCACCAGTGGACCTTCAAAACAGATACAAAAATCATCATCATTACTCCAACCAAAACACGTCCACTGCTGGAGAAAGCCTTCTCCAAGGACGCCCGACGCGGACGCTCGACGCCCACACCAGTGATGCGCGTCGATAGGGGAGAATATGCCATAATCGCCACCCTTGGCAGGCGGATTGGCGATCGCAGTGGCGGTAGTTTTCATCCCGTTTTATTACATTTATTACCGCCCTAATACCGCCATTGTTCGGTTGACTGACTGCACGAATGGAAGAGTGACCCATCGCCCTGCCCTCCAATGCGAGGGCAGGGCGATGGGTCGTCACGTCCCGATGCCTGCGATACGAAATTGTGTGTAGGAAAATTCCAACTGCAAAATATACAAATACTTCTTGCGAATAACCGTTGAAAGGGATGTCGATACAAATCAATCATAAAGCGGGGATCATGTTAGCTTTTACCGTAAAAGTAAAACGATTTCCCTCCCTTTACCCTTTGTGGACTCAAGGTCTCAACTTAATCTCTCGAATGTTGGGATAGTGTTAAGAAGTGTCAGTGGAAGTAAATAAAATCATTGAAAGTGTTTTCCCTTTTTTATGCCACGAAAGAGGCAAATACGAAAAAATCGGCGCTCGGATTTGGAGTTTCGGTAACTTGGTGGTAAAGTGGATGGGTTGGTTACCCAGAAGGCGCAGATTCAGCGTCAAGTAAAATTTTTCGTTCGATTTTTTTTTTATAATTTAATATTTTAGTTCACTCGCATTTGTTGTTGTGAATAAAACGAGACGGCAAATCATTTAAATTTATGACACAAAAATATCAATTTAAATATGTGTAGGTGATCCCAACTGAAGAATATACAAAGACAATATATGAATAACCATTTTAAGGCCCATCGTTACATATCAATCATAAAGCGGCGATCATGTTTACTTTTACCGTAAAAGTAAAAATTTCCCGCCTTCTACTCGTTGTGGACTCAAGAGTGCTCAACCACAGTACAAATATGAACAGTGTGGAAACTACGTACTAAACGTTGAAACGTCACACTCCCACAAACATGCGCATCGACGAGGCCTCTACGCGGTTCCCGCGGTGCTGCAGTACTGAGTCACTCGCTACATCGAGCGTCGATGCACATTTTTGTGTGTGTGTGTGTGGTGTTTCGAACATTTTGTACGTAGTTTCCAAACTGTTCATATTTGTACTGTAGCTCAACTAAATCTCTCGAATGTTAAGATAGTGTTTAAAAGTATGAAAGTTAATACAGATATTTTATAAAAAGTGTTTCCCTTCTTAGGGTGCCGTAGCCTACAAGGCACCCTTATAGTTTGCTATCCGTCCGTCTGTTCACAGCTAACGTAAGCGTAAACTATTAATACTAGAAAACTATAAGTTGATACAAATATGTATATTACCTACCCAAAGAAAGTCAGACAAATAAGATTTTAAAAAATTGGAGTAGGTACCTCCGCTACATGAAAAGTGTGGCTGTATTTAAAAAAAAAGCACCTCGAAGTTTGGTAATGTGCCCGGAGATGTCAATAGGCTCGCCACCTGTTACATGAAAAAACGTAACCGGCGAATCGTGTGTGTTTGAATGTATGGTTGAATGCAAACATTTACCTCTGCCTACCCCCTCGGGGATGATAGGCATTAAGTTACGTTAAAAAGTCGTATTTTTCCTTTGCTTTTCTACGCTAACATTATAAAAAACCACAGATAAAATTAAATAGAAGTGTGTAAACACACAAGTTACATAGTGATGACGCAGCCCCTTCGTGGGTCAACGTACCCCATCAATCACTAGACGACGAAACTTAAAGCCTCTGATTTAGCGACATCTTCTTAAATAACGAAATAAAATCCTAGCCTCAAAAGAAAGCGTAAATAGGAAAATGTATTAAGATATTCAGCTTAATTTCAATATGATTGATGTGTTGATAAAATAGGTTATAATGAGATTTTTAACCGACTTCGAAAAAAGGAGGAGGTTCTCAATTCGTCCGGATCTTTTTTTTTTTCATAGGTTTGAAGTCGGTGCCAAGCCAATAGTGCGGCCCGCGCGTTAGGACTAATGTTGTGGTGTTGCAGTAGGTACCTACTACGTTAAGTTATCAAATGCGGCTATTTGAAACGCAGTGAAATAGGCTTCAAATTTTTTTAATTAACTTGGCACCGACTTCAAAGCTATGAGTAGGTAGGTACGTAGCCTATATTAAAGTAATTGTCTTATTATAATTAATAGGTTACGGATTTATTCCCTTCAAATGAAAGTATCAGGTCAAAATGCTATTATTATCGGAACAATTCTATAATCTAGACATACAAATACCAATAGCTCACGAAAAAACCACACGTAAAATAATACAACAAAAATTATACATACCAAAGAAAAATAATTACTAGGGTCAACGTTCCGCGGAATTCCTAGTGCCTAAACTTATTAATAAAATTCCTTTAAACACAAGAAGAAATGAACACTAAAAATTATAAACGGAAAATTAAAATGCATTATATGAAACGACTACAAGATATATAAATTAATTATTTATATTCTCCAATAAAAATAAAAAAACACTGTTTCATGTCAATACATTAAAACTAATTCACAAATTATTTACAACAACCTGTATATGGTTAAGAGACCCCACTACCGGCCACTGCACGCATTGATATTAAACCGGTTCTTATACAAAGCGCACGCACACTTTTATAATAATATGATGTCGAGTATTGAGCGATGCGACTACGCATCGACGTGCAAGACGATTTTTTTGTATAATGATAACTAAACGTACCCACATAACTATAATTTACAAAGTAAGTTGCGCTTATTAGGTAACCGATGTTAGACAGTAAGTGAGTGTCAAGTACTGATACAAACCTCATTTGTTTGGTTTAACAGTACTTTTTTTATTTTAAGTTTTATTTTTTTTGTAATGAGAATAAATAAAAAAAAAATCAAATTGAGTTTAGCGATTTTTATAATTTTTAAAGCATATTCGTAGGTTTTTGCGAGCTACACTCTTTGAAATAAAACTAGTTTTCGGATATGTATCCCGTTTATTAAACTAAGAAGATTTCTTTTAAATCAACCCAACATTTCGGTCCCTTTTCAGCTTCCATGGTCTATATAATACGAACACAATATTTTGAAACCCATTAGGCGCGAAGTATAACTATCGTTATCTCTTTCAATGTTCAACTTTCTCATTATAATCTATGCATATTCACGCCAAGTCGCTAATGGGGTAGGGAGACACCTCCCGTTACTTCTTCTACATCCATCGCTCTATTCTTTGCCACACGCCGATTCCTAACTCTTGACCGTATTCAGACAGTGTTCGACAGGTCAGCCTTGGTCTTCCTGGGCCGTCCTCCGTCTGCAACCGTCCCTATTCCTATATTTGTTTATCTGTATATATATCAGCGCTTGAAGCACTGGCAGCATATACAACCCCATTCAAATTGAGTGACGTTTGGAGATCACTCAGGCGGAGTGTCGTGTTGATGGTAGCTAGCAAAGAGTATACAAATACAATGGTAGCTATAGACTGACCATTTAACTCGCGTATCGCCTGCGCGGTACTAGGGGAGCGGGGGCGGGTAACGCTACATACGGACTCAATAATCCAAATACTTATCTCGAGATATCTTCTTGGAAAAGCATAAAATATGATTATATACAAACGTGTCTGTATTTTTTAAGTAAAAAATAAACTTATTATTTTTCAAATCTTTTAATAAAAGCTTCTAAGGTACGAAATAATAAAATAACAATAGCTGCTTTCACCAAACATTTAACTACAGATAAAAGTTATGTAGGATTAGGACCATTCATCACTAATAACACACTCCCGATCAAGCCGGTTTCCGAAAAGGCTATAGTACCATAGACCACATACACACGCTGCGGCAGGTTATACAGAAGTCCGAGGAGTATAACCGGCCATTATGCTTAGCGTTCGTGGACTATGAGAAAGCCTTTGATTCGGTTGAAACATGGGCTGTGCTGCAGTCTTTACAGCGTTGCCACATTGACTATCGGTATATCGAAGTGTTGAAGTGTCTGTATAAAAACGCCACCATGTCAGTCCGAGTACAGGACCAATGCACGAAGGCGATTCCTTTGCAGAGGGGAGTAAGACAGGGAGATGTCATCTCACCTCTGCTCTTCACCAATGCAATGGAAGACGCCTTCAAGCTCCTGGAATGGCAAGGACTAGGCATCAATATCAACGGCGAATACATCACTCACCTTCGGTTTGCCGACGATATTATAGTCATGGCAGAGTCGCTGGAAGATCTCAGCACAATGCTCGAAGACCTCAATCGAGTGTCCCAAAGAGTGGGCCTTAAAATGAACATGGATAAGACCAAGTTCATGTTCAATAACCTTGTATTGCCCACTCCAGTGTCCGTTGGGAACTCGATGCTCGAAGTTGTCGATGACTACGTCTATTTAGGACAAACCATACAACTAGGCAGGTCGAACTTCGAGAAAGAGGTCATTCGCCGAATCCAACTCTGCTGGGCAGCGTTCGGGAAGTTAAGGAGCGTTTTCTCGTCAAACATCCCGCAGTCCTTGAAGACAAAAGTCTTTAACCAGTGCGTTTTACCGGTGATGACCTACGGTGCCGAGACGTGGCCTCTCACTATGGGTCTCGTGCGAAAGCTCCAAGTCACTCAGCGGCTATGCTCGGCGTTTCCCTACTGGATCGAATCAGAAATGAGGAGATCCGTAGGCGAACGAAAGTCGCTGACATTTCCAAGCTGAAGTGGCAATGGGCAGCGCACATAGCTCGGAGAACCGATAGCCGCTGGGGCAGAAAGGTTCTCGAGTGGAGACCACGTATCGGCTAATGCAGCGTAGGACGTCCACCTGCAAGATGGACCGACGACCTGATCAAGGCTGCAGGTACCCGCTGGATGCACGTCGCTTCCGATCGGTCGGCATGGAGGTCCTTGGGGGAGGCCTATGTTCAGCAGTGGACGTCTTATGGCTGATATGATCACTAATATATGTACATATCGCTTGAATCGTCTTCACTGTCTGAGCAGCTTGAGGAATCAGAATCTTGCAAATCTATACTTATAATAAATCTGTAGAAGAGTAAATTCTGTACATTAAAAATATTGAAAAAAATAAATACCAGGGGATGTTATTAGATCGATACCGAACACAAATATGTGATTAGATTTTTTTTTGTCTGTCTGTCTGTCTGTCTGTTTGTTCAAGCATCACATAAAAACTACTGGTTCGATTACAATTAAACTTGGTATGATTATACTTTAACCTTTTGCGCACAACACTGGGTACATCTTATCCCGGAAAAATGTCTTTTTGTTTGTGTGTTTGTGCACGCTAATATCAGAAACGGCTTATTCGATTTGCGGTTTTCATTAATATATTGTGGTTAGTTTCAGTTAACATTTAGTGTTTGTTTCATGTGAATCGGTTCAGAAATAAAAAAGTTATGTCAATGTAAATAATCGTATCGAATATGTAACTTAATTCTATCTTTTAGGGAGTTTCGTACCTAATAGGTAAAAACGGATCCTACGGATAACTAATCCTCCCCTGTCTGTCTGTCTGTCCGTCCGTCCGTCTGTCTGTCACCAGGCTGTATCTCATAAAAAGTGATAGCTAGAAAGCTAACATTTACACAAATTATGTATTTCTGTTACCGCTATAATGTAGACGCTTTAAATTTTCACTGAATTTTTAGGTCTTATGTTGAATTGTAGCTTCCATAATAAATCTTTAAACATACAAATAAATAAAATTGGAATGTGTTTTTATAATATTACATAACCGCTTTTTACTATACGCATATGTATGTATACACGGCACATATACCAAAACAAAATTTTTAACAATTTTTGTCTGTCTGTCTGTCTGTTTGGCGGGGCTAATCTTGGGAACGGTAAGACCGATTTTGACCGGACTTTCACTAGCAGATAGCTGATGTGATAAGGAGTAACTTAGGCTACTTTTATCTCCATACATCTATACATACATACATACCTACATACAAATAAGACGAATTGGATTGTCTTCGACTTTGATGAGACTTTCACTGGCAGATAGCTGATGAGACAAGGAGTGACTTAGGCTACTTTTATCTCCATACAACCATACATACATACATACCTACATACAAATAAACAGAATTTAAGTGTCTCCGATTTTGACGGAACTTTAACAGGCAGATAGCTGATGTAATAAGAAGTAACTTACGCTACTTTTATACTAGCTGCGCCCACGACTTCGTCCGGGTAGATACTGAACAATCATATTTTTTCTCACGTAGACAAAGTCGCGGGCACAGCTAGTTAATAATAAAGCTGTCCATCTCTTCATCTTCTCTCAAGTTATCGTCTTGAAGATACTCCGCAGAACTATGATCTTGTTTTCTGGCTTTAAAAAAGGAATAAACGTTGTACGCTATTGGTAATTTTTTTTTGCACAACAGGAAAAGCGATTTATCTTGAGATTAATCTTGGTAAGTTTTTACCTTGTGTGTCAATGTCAAAGTGTCCGTTGCAAAAATACCAACCGCGCGCTGCTAGCACCAACAGCGTACTGCCGCGTTATGACGTGGCTCTCTGCTCCGCGCCCCTCTTTTACCCACCCGGTGACATCTGACCCCGCTCTCTGTGTACCCCGCAGGCGATACGCGAGTAAAACGGTCGATCTCTAGGAAGCTATTAGTTTTGGAACCAATAAAGTGTTGGTTATATGTTATTAGAGAATTAGACGGCTAATAGTTGAACTATTTTAGTACAAAATTGTGATCAGTAGAAAACCAATTACACCTAGTGAAACTTACTTATTTATTATTTGAAGTTCCCACTTATACGTTCGCCCACAGGATAAATATGGATACGGGTAATACTGATGAAGGAACTCATCGGTCTATATATATTTAAATGTATCTGTTTAGTCATTCGCTCATTCTATGTAGGTGTGGTAATATTAGAAGATACCACAGAACGAGCTGGCGTCGGAACGGCGTCCCCACCGCCCACTGGTAAAAAAATTTCTTCCGTTGGAAGAGAATTCTTCCACTGGAAGATAATTCTTCCACTAGTGCAGTCTGTCAACCGAAAAATGGAGGTCAAACCATTCCAATCCAATAAGCGCAAGATAGGCTACAGCGTCCAGCGATCATACTATCGCCACTGCGATAGCCAATCCGCATGTCAAGCGTGGCGATTATGGCCTTATGGATTATGGATATATCGCTCTTATTAAGAGACTTTAGTCCAGTCCAGCAGTGGGCGTCTTTCGGCTGAAATAATAATGACCATGAAATGGGAGATCCGATCACACATGTAGCGGGTATTTGACTCAAGCTGTTTTTAACTACTTCTGGTGCTTAGTTTTAGGTCTGTTTTCCTAGGCCTGACATCACGGGTTTAACCTTCGATTTTTATGTAGAAATTCCTCACCCTCAACATTTGGTAATAAGTGTGTCTGGTGTAACTAAATGTGGGGCCATAAAAACAGCGTCAATAAACGAGCGACGCGGAGACAGGTGGATGCACTCTGAATTATTGCGTCTTGTTTACCTTGACTTGATTTAAAGCAGCTGTAGGTATTGTAGTTGCAGGGTAACTAGTTTCCTCAGTTTGATTTTAAATCACAATAATATTATAAATGTGAAAGTTTCTTTGTTTGGATGTTTGTCAGTCAATCACGCCTGACTACAAACAAGCTACTGAACGCTTTGTTTTCGCTTTTGAATCTTTTGATGAAATTTGTTACACAGATAGGGTATTAGCTGACTTAGATTATAGGATACCTCACATTGACGTTAAGTGATGACTGCAGCCTATAGACATCTACACAAAAACCAGAGGTCAAAATGCAGATGCGTTGTCACTATTGAGACCTAAGTTGTTATGTCTCTGTGATAGTTACTACTTTTTATCCCGAAAAAATGTTCCTGTGGGATGCCATGGGATGATTTGATGAGTTTCCACAGGTTACGCGAAAGGCGACCTACACGCGGGCGGAGCCGCGGGCCACAGCTAGTGTGAAATAAAAGTGTAATAGTGAAATGAACTCCCCTGTAAGGTGTTCCCTTGGCTTTACAATATGGGGCTTCCTAGAACTGGTGTCAAAAGAGTCCACCAGTCCTAGGTAGCGCGTTAGCAACTTAACTGGCGTTGCAAATGTTTATAAGCGACGGTGACAACCTTCCATCAAGTATCTGTATCTGATTTTTGTAAAAAAAACGTAACTTCACGCCTGTAATCCCCGAAGGGGTAGGCAGAGGTAAATGCATGCATTCAAGCATACATGCAAACACCCACGACTCGCGGGTTACGTTTTAGCCCATGTAACAGGTGGCGAACCTGTTGCCATCTCCGGGCACATTACCAAACTCCGAGGCACTGGGAAAAATCCCAATAGAACCAGAAATAAAGGATTTAAAACCGTTATCTCTGATAGTCCCCGACCCGGGAATTGAACCCAGGGCCCCCAGCGTAGTAGTAGTGGCCTGATACCACTAGGCTACCGAGGCCTGATTTTTGTAATCGGTACTAATAGCAAAACTTTCACTATAATTTGAGCGCCAGATGTGTTGTTTTGTATTCATATGAGTAGATATCTGAAAAATATGTTAGGAAAGTCAGCCACGCCACCGATACGGCCCTGTAAAATATTTACGACGTTTAGTAACACGCTGTATTTCACGATAACACAACCGCCAGCGCGTTGTGTCGATAAGCTATAAAATATACATTTGAAAATGTAAAAAAATCGTTTTATTCCAATTTTGTCGGGGACTATAAAACTAGTTTGGCCTGCATTACTTTTACGTGATCGCTATGTTTTAAATAATATTTTGCAATATGTTATCCAGAATGTGAAACTTGACGTAATTTTTAATTTATCTTCTTATAGCGATTTTAATATGCGGCCCTGTAATTCCCGGCTCAGAGGCATCTTAGAACACCATAGGCCTCAGGAGTGGTTACGCTTCTGAATTTTCACCTTGGTCTTTGTGCGGGTGTCTATAGGCTGCAGTCATCACTTAACATCAATGTGAACTGCAGGCTTGTTTGCCACATTCATGACATAGAAAAAACATGATCTAATCAAGTAGTATGTACTTACATTACTTAATTACTACGGAACAGAGGTATAATGACAGCTGGGTTGTACACAGTGTGTTTTTGCCTCTGTCATGATATAAAAAATGAAAAATCATCACTTCATTAAATCTGTTCGAACAACTTTAGCAGGACGTAAAACATGTCCATAACTAAGTATATATAGAATATTAGAATTAGAAGTTTCGCCAAGTGTAATCTCGTGTCAAATCTAATTAAAATACAAAATTAATTAACTTAAATACCTTTACCGTGTCTAATTAGTAAATGAATTATTAATAATATATTTTTTTTTTGTTACAGATTGGTGTAAATGAACATTTCTTCTTCGTTTACAAATTAACAACCAAATATAATTAGGTGAGTTATAATTTTTTATCATAAAATCTTTGTTCTCAAATTACATATTTTGTCACATTCGATCACAGCAGATCACAGATCAATCAGCCTTCCTTCTTCTATCGTCGATGTATTTGATGAAACCAATTTAGATATGAGATTCATATTTAACTTCAACATTATGCACACGAATAAAAGGCACATAAGGCGGACTTAATGCAACTACAGGGTATTATTTTTTAAGTTCCTGCCACGTGTAGGATGAGATATTAGATCAAGAATAAGACGCCATGGATTGTAATGATTACTACTCGTATTAGCTTATTTTGGACACGATATGATTTATAAGCCTCGTTCGAAATATGGGACAAGTGGACGTGTGGGCTTTTCAAATCTATTCAGTGAAAATCTATTCAGTCAGCGTTATGTTTGATGCGCTATGTATCTCTCGCATTTGTATTGTTCATCCATATATCCTTCCGTTTGGCCATCTGCCCGTTTGTTTCCCTGGACTGAATATTCGCAATCATTGAGATATAGGTCACTTGCTAAATTGCACTAGTAGTATGTTACTTTGATACTAAATAAGCAAAAAAGGTATACTTAAATGAAACTCAAATATTTTCTAAAATTTTGCATTTTTAGTGTTTGTATGAAAATTACTTATTAAAACCGATTTGTTCCGTTCACATAAGACCAGTGTATCATTAACATAATAAAGGTAATTTGAAATTGTCAGTAGGTAGTGTAGTGGTATAATACTTTGATTTTAGGTGAGCAACATTTTTTTTACGGTTTAGAGAACTTTTTTGAAGAACAATTCTTATTGCAGGACTTGATGATATTCAGAGTGGAGTTGTTTCCGTCGCGTGTATCGTAAAACCAAAACTTTCATACTGTTTAGACGTTTCAAACTCCTTCCAGTTTTCGTTGTTCCAGACAAAGGTGACATTAAAAAAGCTTTTAAGAATATATTTGAAGCTGAAAAGCTACTCAAGTAAAAGTGTCTTCACTTCTCACATATTTTAGGAAAAAAGGTTTTTTTTATGTAATGGAATGGCAAACAAGCATGCAGTTCACATTGATGTTAAGTGATGACTGCAGCCTATAGACACTCATTCAAAGACCAAGGTCAAAATTCAAATGTGTTACTACTGAGGCCTAAGGTATTATGCCTCTGTGCCGGAAATTACAGGGCCGTACATTATTACAGGTATTTCCGATTGCGCGTGTCTGCGATGAATCTACGTACAAATGGTTAGGTTAGGTTGATAACGTTATTGAAAATTATATAAGGGTTCCTTGTAGACTTGACTGATGGCAGAGTTCTAGTGACGTTGCTCGAGGACACAGTCCACAGATACCACTGCATTACCCAATCTACTTGCCACTAAATAGTAGTGTTCAGCACTATCGTGTACCGGTCAGGTGGTAATGTACGACCATATAATTTGCGACATAATACTGTAGGCCTCAAATGTAGCAACACAAGCAGTTACATTAAAATCTTTTGTTTCATATGGATGTTTTTAAGCTACATACTTACCATCAATGTAGACTAGACTGTATGCTTCATGTCATTAAAAAAAAATACTACGGAACCCTTGAAAATAATTTCTGATTGAATAACTCATGTTATTAACAAATTAATAAGTTTATTTTTAAAAAAATACTATTCCTAAACTTTCTTTCAATAATAATAAAGTTCAAGAACATGATTGTATTTGATAGGTTTTGTTTTACCTAGACAGGCTGGACCTAGTAATTTAGCCTTAAACAGAAGACTTTGAGGTATTTAATATCAATCAATTCGGTCCGATGTAGAATCTGTGACTTGTTAATTACTTTAAAGATGAAAAGCTGATATCCAATTACCACTTCGAATTCTGTTAATTAAATCAATCATTATTCTAATTTTCTATTTAGAATTTTACTTATAAATAAATTAAATTAGTAGTTGGGTTTTGAAAGTCACAACATGAACTGCCTCAGAAGTCCTGTGGTAGCAAGCCATTATTGCTACGACGGAGTCCTGGGTTCGTTCCTCAGGGGCTTGATTCTCGTAACATAAAGTCGTTGAATTGCAACTCATTTCAACCGATTGAACCGATTCGCTGACTTGCTTTAACCAAGGCGCGCGGTCTGTGTTGGAATAAGACAGCGAACCGATTCAACAACTTTGTATTATGAGTGTCAAAGAAAAAAGTGTGTATTGAACACATCTAAATAAAACCGCAGATCAAAATGTAAATGCTTTGCCATGCTGTTTTGCCTCTGTAGTATAAATATCATTTTTTACGGGGTCATAAAATGCAAACTACCCTTCTACCACTAGCATTGCTTGTCAAGTCAAACAATTTTCCCCTAGAAAACATAAAACCGAAAACAATTTCAAATCTTCATGCGTATCGATGCAAGTTTTTTTATGGCACAACCATTTTTATAGCTTTTCATCGAACATGTCACTTCGAACACGTCTCAAATACGGCATAAGACTGCCCCTTATTTATATTTTTTATGGTTTCGTTCTTTTTGAGATAAAAAGAAAAACGGAACCCTGATAGAATTACTCTTGCATTTGTCTGTCTGTCTGTCTTGTTAACACAGTCAATTTGTTTCGAAAGTACTGGTTCGATTGAGTTTAAATTTAGTACACAATATTTTAATAAGTGACACAGAAATAAACGTGTGAAAAAAAAATATTAAAATGTATGGGCTGTTGGGCAATGTCATTGGTCTTTTGGAGAATAAATAAGCATATTAAAAAAAGTTTTTCAACGGCAATAGCGTGACTTGTCAAACAAAACGCCATAATGCATGACAAACCTAAAATATGTTTTTTAAATATGTATATTAGTTGATAATATTTTCGGTAATTCGTGAAAAAATTACCCTGTCCCCTCCATTTCAGCGCCGCTGGTAAAAAAATAAAAAATGCCCTTAATGGACATTTCATGATCAATGGTATTATGTATATTAGGTGACGTAGAAAACTTATCAGTTATATAGAGCACTGTAATCAAGAGTCTGACTTGCACTTCACTGTTTTTTTTAATACTTTTTCTTTCTACTATCTGGAAAAAACTATGATCTTAAATCGCAGACGTTCATAATAGCACGCCGGTATTACAAAGAATTGTATATTAATATAGGTTATGGAAGCGAACGTGTAATAAAACTACAGTAAGGATGCGGTCTCATTAGTTGTATGTTGTTGTTCTTTTTCTTACATCTATCGTCTATCAAAATATATGTATCACAATATAAGAAAAGCTATTTTTCCCTTTTTTTAACTTCCTTACTAATTAAGACGTCGGCACCACCGTGTTACCTAATAATATATATAGGTCGCCTATAGGTCGTGTTCCGGTAAAATATACAGGTGTTATACAGACGACGTAATAGTGATCCCATATGGGTACCATTTTCCTTTTTGAAGTATCTTTACGCCAGATCCCTAACGGGGTCCGGGTCCGATACTTGAAAACACACAACACATACACTAACATCCAGACCCGAAACAAATATCTGTAGGCTATACAAATACATATTTATCCCGGTACAGGGATGGAACACCTTGAGACTCGCTTCAAACGGTCATTACACACCATTGGACCAACTGACTCGGATATTGCCGTCAGTATGAACTGAATGTTTTAAGCCACCACCATAACATAAAAGAAAAATAGAATTCATCAATCAAAAATTTATGTATTTGAAAACCAAAACTAGATTAAAAACCGCTGCTTGATGACAAAGGAAGCTATATATACTTACAAATATATAATAAACAAAAATTATGATTGTAAATATATGCATGTTTTATTTCAATGAGTTAGCTCATGAGCAAAGTTAAGAACACCTATTTAAACAAATCAAGCGCTCTTATGCAAGAATGCCTGTACTTTTTCCGTTCGCAAATTTATTACTATTTAACACGCTAGCGCATCGCGTGTCGAACGACCGCAGCTTCAGAATATAGTGTCGGGATACATTTATATGTGTGGTGCCACATAACTGTCGCTGTGTTTGCACTATGATTTGCCGGCGGCAAACAAACGTACGTAAATAAACTAGATTTATTGACTGCAAGACATAATAAAGTAAATCATAACTACGCAGATCGTATTATTTGCACTACAGGAAACAAAGTGACGTGATGGCTTTATTAGTTAATGATTTTTTGTGTTTTCGTATAAAAATTGTATATTGACTATTATACACGCCTACGTGTATAATTAAGCTAATATTTTGTAAGCGTAATCTCATTCCTAATTTCATATTTTTTTACAATTTGGATTTTTTTCATATGATGCTCTCAGTATTTTGGAGTTGTGCTCGATTAAAAAACTGACATCCCTATTCCTATTCATATGCTTTTCAAAATATTGGTGTCCAGTTTGTTTAACATTCACTAACAAATACATTTTTTCTATTAATGGTGTGCGAGAATTTCATATGCTTTTCCACATTATTTGTTGCTATATAGCACGCTATATCATCGCGTGCTAAATGGCCGCAGCACGCGCGATATAATGACGGGACATATTCACGTGTCAACTGCCATAGTGCTGCCATATAACTCTCACTATTTAATCCATAATTCGCCATGGGAGGAATTTCATCACATTTTTTTTTCTATGGCGGCGGGACTTGCCGACTCCACCGCCTACGCCTACACTCGTGCAGTCAGCCGAAAAATCAAATCATTCAAATTTGGCGGTAGTCAGTGCAATAACGCGGGCAGCAGCGTCCTGTGATAAAACTACCGCCACTGTGATGGCCACATTTTTTTCACAATAGCATATGTGTTCCTCCGCAATGAATTAAGCGGTGGTTCGGACCCACAGGGGTCTCCCTTAGGCAGTTATGCTAACTTTATTCAGGCTAACGGCGCCCTCTGCGCTCGTCGATTGCCTGGTGAAGTAGAAGTGTCGTCTCAGGACGTGCCGCCTACCTAAACCCCCACAAAAGAAAAAAAAACATTTTTTTTTATGTAATGGAAGTGGCAAACAAGCATGCAGTTCACATTGATGTTAAGTGATGACTGCAGCCTATAGACACCCACACAAAGACCAAGGTCAAAATGCAGATGCGTTACCACTCCTGAGGCCTAAGGTATTATGCCTCTGTGCCCAATATTACAGAGCCATACATTACCACCTGACCGGAACACGATAGTGCTGAACACTACCATTTAGCGGCAAGTATATTAGGTAATGCGGTGGTGCCTACGCCCGCGAGCTCCGTCACTGGAGCTCTACCACCAGGTAAAAATTACCATTATTCTTTCGAGAGCTTCATAATGTCAAACGCTTTTTTTATTTATTGATACGTAGTAAAAACTGTAGCCTGTAAAAGCCTAAATGAAAACCAGTGATGTCAATTAAGATTACATTTTCAATGCAGATTCTTGCTAAGTGGTAGTGTTCAGCACTATCGTGTTCCGGGTGGTAATGTACGGCCTTGTAATTACCGGAACAGAGGCATCAGGAGTGATAACGCATCTGCATTTTGACCTTGGTCTTTGTCATCACTTCTGAAAAATGCCTTTCAAGAACTACGGACGTAAAGTATATCTAGTATCGAGTAAAGTGATGTTGTAGTTTAAAATTTTCTATCTCCATTACAACGTATTCACATTGCTACATCACAAAAAAATATCAGCGTAATTAATTGAAGGAAATTCGTATAGCACTCGACTATGTAGATATCCATTGTCATCCTGTCTACACGATAAAGCTGTCTAACTCGTTATCGCTTGTGTACACAAACTGCTATCGAAATATTTTAGGTCAATGTCTGAACCTCGCATTAAGCGTTCAATAATTCAATGTTGGTAGAAACGGTCCAATGAACTGAAATAATAGAATCGTTATATCAATAGGCTGACAGCCCGACGAGCCAACTGATGGAATGGTTACTGTTTAAAGCCAGTTTTAAGGAACTCCAAACTAATATTCGTAACTAGCTGCCCGCCCAGGCTTCGCGCGGGTGTAGGGTTGCCAGGCGTCCGGATAAAGCCGGACATAGTTAGGCCTTTTGACCTCGTGTCCGGTCAAAATATACGAAGTCCGGCTTTTGTTAGGCTTTTTACATTTCTTAAACGAGCGAGCGCCGAGCACAGGTGAACACTTCTATCGCGGGTGTCCGGCCTTTTTACCCAAACGTCCGGCTAATCTTGACGGTCTGTTCGGTTATTAGGTTCAGCGACCTGGCAACCCTACGCGGGTGCAATGTTACCTACCCTCTCCTATTCATCTTAGCGCGATGTTATATAGCCTAAAGACTTCCTCGGTAAATGGGCTATCTAAAACTGAATCTTTGTGAATGTGCTGCACACTACCATTTAGCGGCAAGTATATTAGGTAATGCGGTGGTGCCTACGCCCGCGAGCTCCGTCACTGCCACCAGTGACGGAGCTCGCGGTCTCATATCCAGCAGCTTGTTACAAAAAAGGAGGCCTTTATAAAGTCCTTCCGATGTAGTTCTACTAAATTCGCAGAACGTATTTATTTGGCGTAATGAGCACACGAATACAACATGTCCACAATAGGTGTCGAAAGCCAAATTTCAAAATATATTTAACCAATGCATTAACTCAAAGCTTTTACAATACAAAACAAATAACCAATAACCTTTGAAACTATTTCGGATAATCGATAGTTCTACAAACGGATCACGTCATGGCCATTAGGTGAGACAGATGGTTTATTTAAGAGCAGACTAGATTTATTGTACAAGCGGGCTTTCGTTGCGCATACGCACTGCGTCACCTTGTGTGTCGGTAGGACGCGCTAATGTTGCGAATGCGATAAATATTACTTTTATGTTTACAAATAGCCGCGTCCTGCAGTTTCACTCTTTTTTATGTTATGGAAGTGGTAAACAAGCGTGCACTTCACATTGATGTTAAGTGATGACTGCAGCCTATAGACACCCACACAAAGACAAAGGTCAAAATGTGGAAGCGTTACCACTCCTGAGGCCTAAGGTGTTATGCCTTTGTGCCGGAAATTACAGGGCCGTACATTACCACGTGACACGGTACCGGAACACGATAGTGCTGAACACTACCATTTAGCGGCTGGACTGGTTATCCTGAGGTCGCAGGTTCGATTTCTGCCCGAAGACAAAATTTTATTTATAATATTTGCACTCGAATGTACTCCATGTATACATTTGTTAACAATATTTTATGACCGGTCCGTTGAGACGTAAATGATTTTTGATTACGACCGAATGGACTACGGTCCATTCTTTTCGGTCCGTTCAGACGTAGTACCCCTTACTCCACCACGCTGCTCCAATGCGGATTGGTGGAGATAAGGGTTAGTGGCCAATCCGGTGTCGGATGTTTTCCATAAGGCCTCCGACAAGGTTTAACGACTGTTATCTATCGATAACAACCGGGACCGACGGCTTAACGTGCCCTCCGCGCCCGTATCGCTTAACCGAGTAGATCGCTTCCGATCTTCTCGGTTAAGCGGTTCTATCTATATTAATCTATACAATTATGTGGATACTACAATACAATTGTAATTTTAAAACGATGAATGCCGACTGCTGTCACGATAGTGTGTCTCGTGCCGTCTCTGAACCGAGCGTGCAAGCGAGAGCCCGGAAAAGGGCGATTAAGAGGCAAAACGTTCGGCTTATAACGCATATTTTGTATATTATCCCGTAAAATTAGCGTCTGTAACCAACTTTAAAGACAAGAGGCTTAGTTGGAAATATATTTTTTGAACGTAACTTTCTTATCAAACTGTACAGCAGACGACGCGAGTCACGTAAACAATAAAACTTACACTTAACAGGGGCTCGGCGATCGCACACGCTTGAATGGCGCCATGATATATTGCCCGCGCTATGACTGCTTGCCGAGCATTAGCCATATACCGTCTTACGGAATCCGCACTTGATTTCCAAGAAAGCTGTGTTGTTTTTTGAAACCGTCAGAATATTGTTGAGATTAACGCTCTTTCAAATAAAACTTTTTTGTGTTGCGTTATCTTAATGTACGGCCAGGTGATTTCCAGCACAGATGCACAAACTTGACCTCAGGCATCTACACCGAAATATTTGATTCATTACAATATTTGAAGTCTGTAGTATCAATTACCATCAATGAGAACTGTACGCTTGTTTGCCACTTCATGACATAATAAATCAGATACACATAAAACACGATGACAATTTACATGGGCACTATCGTAATTTGTCATAAATTAATATCCGAAAAATTAACCTGTTCTGTTCTATTTCAGTAGGACCATAAAGATGACACTAAGGATTGCATAGTTGAAATCGACCGCAACAAAGTCATTGTGCGTAAAATGGAATTTTGAATATATTGCAGCGCGTGGATATTGCGGTACAATCATGCGGTTTGTATCACGCTGCGGATACGGTCAAATGCAGATTGATTGCGATTGTACTTGAATTGGTTCCTCTCTACTTGATTTTTATTGAATATTGTACAGTAAATTGACGCAATAGATTAATTGGAGCAGTTACAGTTGAGCTAAAAAAATAGTTGCTGATAATTGAGTTTTGAGTAAAATGATTTTTGAGTTGCATAACTTTACTGACGTAGTCAAGGAACTCTCCGCCTGTCTAAAATCAATTTAATGTAGCTTTTACTACCACCACATAAGATGTTCGTTAACTCAAGCGGCCAGTTGATAGTATGTATGGATGTACCATCACGTCAGGTTCCTTATGGGGTAGGCAGACAGTGTAAAGTTGCGTAAGCAGCTAGTGTACTGCTGCCTTAAGACGCGACACCTACGTAAATCCATTAAAAAAAATTGTTACTCCTAATAATTTTGGGAAATTAATTTCTGTCGGGTCCAACCAAGTGATTTACCACTTCAGCCGATTTACGTCCACAGCTGGACAAAACCTTTCCCAAAAACGCTTACAACAGTGTTGTGCGTCATTAGGGGAGAATATGCCGCAAATGCCTAAGCGCGCATGGCCCGGCGGCTGGTGTTGATTGGAAGCGATCTACTCGGTTGAGCACTACGGGCGCGGTCGTGAAGTGTGATGGGTGACCGCTAGTGGAAACGTTAAGCCGTCGGTCCCGGTTGCTGTCGATAGATAGCAGTCGTTAAACCTTGTCGGAGGCCTTATGGGCGGATTGAAAACATCCGACAGCGGGTTGGCGTCAGTAATGGTAGCCAGGTTATTCTAACTGGGCAATACCACTTACCAACAAGGCTGTTTCCTTTATTTCATATCGTTTCTGAAAACAATACTTCAACGGGATTATATAATCGAAGCCAAGTTCGCTGTCATGGCGGATCTTTTGTACGTATTTTCTCGCAAATGGAAACCACTCAAAGCGACGTGGAATGCTTGTTTAGAGAAAAAAAATGTACCTAAGCTATTGTGAGCGCACTTAGAACGTTGTACTAGAACACGTACTAGTCTTTTTAAGTCAGATTCAGATCTAATATTATGAGAGTGTGTTGCTTAGAGTGCACTTAGACCTAGGCGGTGAGGGAATTGGTAGTTCCTTTAATTTTACTTTCAGTGAAAGCCTAAGCTTAAATACAAGTCATGTCCACATTAAAGTGAAAACTTTTGGCACAAATAGGCACTCAAAATCAGACCTTGATTCTGAATGCCTATTTGTTTTATAGATCTTTTATCTTTACATAATATGTTTTCGTAATGTTTACAACGTCTCTTCTATAATATCTTTTCAATTTATTATGTCTTGAATACACATTCTTAAGGTTCCAAAGCCTACAAGGAACCCTTATAGTTTCGCCATGACCGTCTGTCTGTCTATCTACCTGTCCGTCCGCGGTTTAGCGCAAAAACTGTTGATACTAGAGACTTGAAATTTGGCACAAATACACAACTTTATTACGCCGACAAAGTGGTAGAATAAAAACGTGACATTTTTTTTAAATAGTAATAATTCCCTACATGTAACGCAAGGATTTTTTTCTTATTTTCCGTTTTTTATATAGTGTGGATAGGTCTTACAAAAACGTTAGGGGTGTGCTAATATCATTTTGCGATTTAGTTACCGGTTTGTGACTTATTAAGCCAAGTGCCAATTTCCGTTAAATCAAGTGTCCCCCCCGTACCAACTGATAACTGTTTACGGTTATTGTAAGAATTTCAAACGTTAGGTAAGGCATTAGTAGCTATATTTATGGAAATTAAAAAGAAACATATCACACTTAAGTTGGCTTTAGAAGTTTGCGAGTAATAGTCGACAGTAACAGTCGTATTTTGTATTTTACTCGAAAATTTCGAATAACTCCATAGATTTTTTTAAATACATCTCCTACTCTGAAACTACGGAACATTACACTGCGCGTGGCCCGACACGCACTTGACCGGTTTTTATGTAATGAAGCTGGCATACAAGCATGCTCATCACATTGAAGTTAAGTGACGACTGCAGCCTATAGACACTTATACAAAGACCCGAGGTCAGCAGATGCATTGCCACCTCTGAGACCTCAGTTGTTATGTCTCTGTGATAGTTATCACGGGGCCGTCTGTATTTGCTCACTGACTCTTAGTACCAGAAAGCTGTAATTTGGCACGAATATACGTATTAGTTATTCGGAATTAATGTTTAAAATGCGCGCATGGCCCGGCGGCTGGTGTTGATCGTAAGCAATCTACTCGGCTAAGCACTACGGGCGCGGTCGGGTAGTGTGATGGGTGACCGCTAGTGGCAAATTAAATGCGCGTTTCCGTGCTTTGGAGGGCACGTTAAGCCGTCGGTCCAGGTTGCTATCGATAAATAGCAGTCGTTAAACCTTGTCGGAGGCCTTATGGGCGGTTTGAAAAAATCCGACACCGGGTTGGCCACTAACCCGTATCTCCACCAATCCGCATTGGAGCAGCGTGGTGGAGTAAGCTGCAGGCCTCCCCCCAAAGCGGGGAGAGACTCGTGCCCAGCAGTGGGACGTATAATGGGTTGCCATTATTTTTATTTTATTAGTGTTTAAAATAAAATATAATTAACTAGCTTTAATAATTAGCTTTAATAAAAACCTCTCGTACGCGTGACGAGGGATGCTATTACATTCTCGCTATGCCCACTGTGTGAGGTGTCGTTGGATTAGCATTTAAAAAACCATCCACCTTCTGCCAGTTATGTGGTTCTATTTGAAAGTTTGAAAATGAAATAGGGTATAAGTATACACAATGAAGTTAAAAAGAAAACTATCACAGCAAAGTAGGCTGATCAAACTTGTGGCCAATAGTGCGTGTCACTGGCCTCCCTAAGTAGTGCGATACCCGACACGCACTTGCCTTGTTTTTTTGTTTTTTTTAATGTAATGGAAGTGGTAAACAAGCATGCAGTTCACATTGATGTTAAGTGATGACTGCAGCCTATAGACACCCACACAAAGACCAAGGTCAAAATGCAGATGCGTTACCACTCCTGAGTCCTAAGGTCTTATGCCTCTGTGCCGGAAATTACAGGGCCGTACATTACGACCTGATCGGAACACGATAGTGTTGAACACTACCATTTAGCGGCAAGTATATTAGGTAATGCGGTGGTGCCTACGCCCGCGAGCTCCGTCACTGGAGCTCTACCACCAGTAAACCTTGTTTGTTGTTAAGAATGTAACAAAAATATAGTCCTTTTGTTCCGTTTGTAAGTAATATTCCTAAAAAAGTAATAAAACATATTTCGCAGCGGAAATAGTCACACTCGTGACTGTTACACATGTCATACGTCACAGCTACAACAATGTTGATATAAAAGGGTCGACACACCAAACCAGACAAGTCGAAAAACGGTGCAAAAACGGCAAACTTAATGTTTTGTTCCGGAACAATATATCTTGTAGCTCTAAGTGAAAATTTACTTTCGGTAATTAATAATCTAATAAGACAGTAAATTCAAAGTATAGTATACAAAGAGTAGGATTTCAACATGGAAATGTTTTTAGTAAATCGTTTTTTTTTTTCTCGAAAATAAATGACTATATCCAAGCTTAACATATTTTTTGCGAATCAGATTGATATTTATAACGAAAACAGTTTTTACTGGTGATAGTGTGCCCGTGTCGGAGTTTAAGGGCGTAGGCACCATCACATTTATCTCATCTGTCTACCGCCAAACGATAGTGTACAACACTATTGTGACCCTGTTAGACGATGTTGTATGACCGTGTAATTTCTATCACAGAAGTGAAGCAACTTATGCCTCAAAGGTGGCAATGCATCTTCATTTTTACCTCTAGTTGTATGTAGATGTTTATAGCGTGCAGTCGTCACTTACCATCCATATGAACTACATGTTAGATATTCGCCGTTATTACAAAACAAAAAGATGTGTCTATAAATTTCGGAAATTCGTTGAATTTGTCTGTAGAGACCTTAACAGCGACCGCAAAATGTCGTTCGCGGGGCAACGTTAAAAAAACATGGCTGCCTGACCGCGGAAAAAGTTCTTGCTCAAAGGGATTGTTTTCACATTTTTATATGTACATTTTTTTACCGGTTCACTCGTTCACGTTCTGCATATAATGCGTGTATTTAATGTGTACATTAATATTACTTGAATTAATATTAATAGGTGGCACAAAAAACACACCACAGGGGATGGTTTGTTGATTTTTGACATACTTCTTTTCTATTGCATAGATTTTCCTTAACATTCATTCAAAATTTTGCTTAACATCGACAACGTTTGACGAAATTATATGATTGAAATTTTATTGGTGGTAGAGTTTTCAGTCTGGTCATTTCAGCCAAAAAATTTCCACTGATGGAATGAAACCCCCCCAATAAGAGGATATGCTACAATCGCCACGCTTGGCATGCGGGTTGGCGATCGCAGTGGCGGTAGTTTAATCGCAGGACGCTGCTTATCATCATCATTGCCATCTTGCGTTATTAAACTTACGATCACCCCATTACAATGGTTTGCCCGCCATTTCTCGGTTGACAGACTACACACTACATATAAGTTTTTGGCTTTGTCTCAAACCGTTAAAGCTATTGCTCAGCCAACTTCGAATAAATTGGGTAGAAATGTAATAACTCATGAAAATTGTCGCCATAACTAGATGAAAGTTTCCCTGAAAAGTGAACGGAGAAAGTTAACTTGTTTATAGTTCGTTGGCAGGTGCCGAGCGCATTGTCTGACAATTTAAAGAATTTGCTTAATTGATCACCACATTTACAGAGTAATTTGAATGACATTAACGTCTTCCCCGATACTATATTTATGAATTGGCCGGTTATTTCTTGTTAAGGCAAAGCTACTCTTATATAATAATAATGGCAACCCATTATACGTCCCACTGCTGGGCACGAGTCTCTCCCCTTTTTTGGGGGGAGGCCTGGAGCTTACTCCACCACGCTGCTCCAATGCGGATTGGTAGAGGTGGGTGGGTTAGTGGCCAACCCACTGTCGGATGTTTTCAAACCGCCCATAAGGCCTCCGACAAGGTTTAACGACTGCTATCCATCGATAGCAACCGGGACCGACGGCTTAACGTACCCTCCGAAGCACGGAAACGCGCAATTAATTTGCCACTAGCGGTCACCCATCACACTACCCGACCGCGCCCGAAGTGCTTAACCGAACAGATCGCTTACGATCTACACCAGCCGCTGGGCCATGCGCGCTTCTCTTACAGGTACAAAAATGCCGTAGTAGTTTGTATAAATTATTACGCAGGAAATTATGTCTTTTATTTTGTTAAAATGTTGTTAAAATCATTTATTTTAGAAGACGTTTTGTTTTGTTTTTATTTTAGTATTAATTTTTAAAGTTGTTATATAAGTTTTCTTATTGTTCTGTTGCGCTAGTTTGTTAACAAATTAAGGGAAGGAACCATCATTTGAGATACAGCTCACGCTACTTCAGATGATAGGGCAACAGTTAATGTGATCTTTTTCTAGTACAATAAACATATTTATCATTATCATTATCATTTATCACTCTACCCTAAAGTTTTTATGCAAATAAATAATATAATTAGTATGAAAACTTATATTTATTACAAAAAATATATTTATTATTAAATTAATATTATTTATATTAATTATATTATATTTATTATTAATAAAAATTACATCCGGATGATAGCTCGCGATATTGTCCGGCTGTAATTCGTTGTATATACATATCTATCCCATAGATATGTATATACAACGGACGACCCGGTTAGTCCAGCGGTGTGAGATGACTGTTTGATTTGAAGGGTCGCGGGTTCGATCCCCGCACCGGGACAAATATTTATATTGCCTTCAGATATTTGTTTCGGGTCTGGGTGTTTGTGTATGTGCTGTATGTGTACAACGGCACCCACGACACAGGTTTATACCTACTGTGGGGCTGTGAGTGTAAGCGTATTTTATTTATTATTTATTATTTATTTATAGTAGCCCCAATTTCAGCCTATTACAGATTGTTTTAATGCTTATGTCTATCTTCGTGAAATTTTTTTACAAAGTTTCATCTCCTATTATTTTCTATTCTTTGGGGTCTAAATGTTTTTAATAAATCTTGTTAATTTATGAATGTCGGGTAAACTGTTTTTTTTTTGTTTTATACAATCTTCTACCTCTACCTTTTAGGGTTCGATTTTTGAAAAAAATATGTTCCTTTTTTTACTTTGAGTCTTCAACTGTTTTCATTTTAGATTTCGTCCTAATCCATGCAGTGGTTTGCCCATGAAAGCGTCAGCATCGACAGATAGACTTTGGCATTATTAATAATTATTACTCACAATATTTGTAAACATAATATCTGTACGGTTCATGTTGATTGTGTAAGATTCACCATTAGTACATATAATTAATTGCAATTACAATGAATGAATATGCTTTCATTTCCCTTTTTCTACAAAAAAAAACTAAGCAATACAAAATGTTGACTTGTGTGTGTGTATCTTCACGCCAGGTCCCTAACGGGGTAGGCAGAGAGTGACTTGTAAAACCGCTTATCCATATTAAATTCATCACATTAATCTGTAGACACAACAACGCTCAACAATGAAACGGCGACCCTGTTTCGTTGTTGAGCGTTGGTTAAGCAAGCATGAGACGAAAACAATCAAAATGTCAATGAGGAGTGCAACAGTGACGGATAGCTGTGCAGACATTCGACATGGACATTCATATTGCATAACGTAGGAGTCGCACTGAGTAATCATTCAGATAGTAAGAATATTGGAAAGGATTTCGACAGTTAGGATTTTCTGCACAAAGACAGACAGAGATACAAAAAGAAACAGAGATAGATAAAGAGGCAGTTGAAGAGATTCAATGATGGAGACAAAAACAAACATATGGAGCTAAGGTACGAAGATCAAGGGAAAAGACACAAAGAAGGAAGCACGAAAACAAAATAGTATGTATAGCTACAAAAGCCGAAGAACAACAATTTCTAACATTAATTTGTAGATACAACAACGCTGAACAATGAAACGGGGTCAGACAAAGCAACCAAGAGACAAAACAATTAAAATTTCTTTGCGAAGTGCGACAGTGACGGATGGCTGTGCACACACTCGATCTGGACATTCGCATTGTATAACGTAATACATCAAATATTAATTGTGTCGTTTTAATCTGAATCAAATTGAAATAATACTTTTCGTAATGAATGTGTAAATCATTGACTTTTTTGTATTAAAGTAGACAAGACACTCCCCTCGATTGCACGATCATAATCAGCTTAAGACAATCATGTACCACACTTTCACATACTCACATATGGACAGTTACCATGGAAACGTCTCCAACACAATCTTAAAATATTACGTGATATCCACGGATTATCTAATGATAGTAAGTTTCTCATTAGTGGCCTAGAAGATTGAAAACGTCCGCTTTACCATATCCCAATATAAACCAGTGAGCAGTAACCTTTTAAGATATCAGTATGCAGACGTATGTTGCCGCAGACTAAACAGATTAGTCGGCGACTTGACGAGCGTCTGTGTGTGATTCGTCGATAAGAAGAATTTCAAATACTCGCTCTGCTTCTTAGTTTAAAATGAGTGATGCTGATTGTATGATTATAATCTTAACCAAAGCGGTTTTGCAAAAAGACATTTTATCTAGCTATTTTGTGCTTTTTTTTCTATAGTGAATTTAGTTCCTTTAGTGGTAGAGCTCTACCACTTTCTAATATTTATTAACTAATATTATTTTGTTTATTTTTTATGCGAACAGAAATCGAATACTTGATAATGATTTTTTCATTAAATATCTGACACAGGTCCGGACGTAGCATAATTCGCCCCCCCGTTACCATATAATTTCAAAAAAGAAATCGTATTGACAGATCTTTTGAGTCTATATGTAAATTATACTACTGCGCACCTTTTTTCACGGTGACGCTATGATTTATGGTAAAATATTAATTTTATTTCCCCGTCACTACAAGCTTATAAAATTGTCCAAAACATTTCGTATTTCGATGGGATAAGCCTCAGAGGATCACTTATTCAATGAACGAGGCTTCCGCAAAGACCTTTGTCCTTCAGACCCTCGCAAACTTGTTTTATAAATAAAACCGTATATTAAAAAATAAATAAAAGTCACGTGACCATTTTATTGAATCAGGGAAAACAAGTTTTCTGCGAGAGCACTTTGTATTTCAAGGATTTTCTTGTCTATTATTATATTAAGCATTCTCAGGAAAATGGTGCTGACAGCCGAGTCACAGTATTTTGTAAAATTGTATGTATCTTCACGCCAAGTTTTTTGCAGGGTAGGCAGGGAGTGTGGAGCGCCAGATATCCCGATCCTGACACACCTTGATTCTACTACATTCATAATTTTCTTCAAAAAATTTGAAGACCAACATCAAATTTTCTCAAGCAATATGAGCTGAATGCTTATTTGTCATTACTTAAAAGACCTACAAGAAAATTAAATACATTTTAACGTCTTGATTTCTAAGAAAGAGCCATTGTAAACAGGAAGGCGGTACTCTTAAATGGAATTATATTTGGCCGTGACTCCGACATTTACATCTTAATTTATTTGAATTGGGAAAGCGCAAATATCAGCGTTTGCACATTCTGTCCCTTTCGAGAACCTTTCGCGTTTTATTACTTTTATTTTTTGCTTGAATTGCGTTCTGAGTTAGGTACTTAGTGGCAGTAGAACTTTAGTAGCGGAACTGGACCCTTATCCTTTTTTTTTCTAAATTGTATTCTAAAGCGTTAATGCTGTCGGAATTTCTGACTCAAAAAAATTCTAGTGCTAAACGCATTAATAGTGACGCAACATCATGTCTCTATTTACCGGAAAAGTTCATCATCATCAGACGTCCAATGCTGGATAACGCCTTCCCCAAAGACGCTTACAATAGTGATGAGCGTTATTAGGGGAGAATATGCCATAATTGAAGCGCACATGGTTCCGCGGGTGGTTTCGATCGCAAGCTATCTACTCGGTTAAGCGATACGGGTGCGGTCGGGTGTGTGATGGGTGACCGCTAGTGGCAAATTAAAATGCGCGTTGTCCGTGCTTCGGGGGACACGTCAAGCCGTCGGTCCCGGTTGCTATCGATAGATACCAGTCGGTAAACCTTGTCGGAGGCCTTATGGTTTGAAAACATCCGACAGCGGGTTGGCCACTAACCCTTATCTCCACCAACCCGCATTGGAGCAGCGGCAACCTGGAGTAAGCTCCAGGCCTCCCCCCAAAAAGGGGAGAGACTCGTGCCCAGCAGTGGGACGTCTCAAGGGTTTGCCATATCATAATCGCCACACTTGGCAGGCGGATCGACGATCGCAGTAGCGGTAGTTTTATGTATATATGTATACAGTCGTTCTATAGATCGCGGGACATTGCTGCACATCCCGCGTTCTTATTTTTACTACCCCCTTGTCATCTTGATTTTCAAGAAAGAGCCATTGTAAACAAGAAAGCTATACTTTTGAATTATATCGGGTCCGCCGCGGCGGCCGGTGGCCCGTATTGCTGTATGGGTCAAATCTAAATCAAAATGGTCGATAAACATCAGAAAGGTTATGTGCGAGATAACGCTCTTCAATGCCGAAATTATCCGAAGTTTCTCTCCTAAGGTTGAAGATATTAGAATAGAATAGAATATTCTTCATTATTAGGAGTTTGGGGAAAGAATAGTAGACAGTAAAGAAGAGAGAGAATGTGCGTATTCCTGCGAAGGGGAATGGGAAGCCACTTGAGCTCAGTTCGGAATTCAGAGACATGGTCATACTTGCGCAAGCCAAATATGAATCGTATACAAAGATTTTGTAGACGCTCAAGTTGGTTTAGTTGCTCCTGTGTTAGGTCAAGATAACATATGTCAGCATAGTCTAATATAGGGAGAAGGATTGATCGAGCTAGCGCAACCTTAGTGAAAGTAGGCAAAAAGTTTTGCAATCTTCGAAGAGAGCCAACAGCACTGAATATTTTCTTGCTTACTTCGGATATCTGCCGACTCCATGTCAAGCTCTTATTGATAATAACGCCAAGGTCATTAACACTATCACAAAATGGTACTACTGTACCGTCGAGAATTATTTGTGGTATTTTTGTATATTAGTGCTCTTAAATTGAATAATTGTTCGCGATTGTGATGTTTACATCATAATTAATTTGTTTTAAAACACTCGCGTTCCATCCAGTCCATCACACACCGAAACGTCGGAAAAAAGGTAATAAGCATATTTTTATCGAAAATAGTACTGCGTAACGACCCGGTTCAAAATATGTGTATGATAATTTATTAGGATTGGGAAAGCACAAAATTAAATGTCAACGTTTGCAGATTTTTCCTTTCCCATTACCCGTCGCGTTTCATTACTTTTTCTTTTAGCGTGAATAGCAATCATGAAGACGATTGCAATATTTGTTCAACGGAACACTTTTCCCTGTTTTAATAACATTTATAACAATGGGCAAACACAAGTTTTCGCAGTGAAAAAATTACTTAACTGAGTATTCTGTTTTGGTTAACACATTCATGCCGTGAAGATGGCGCGGTGAAAAAACGTCCTTAATAAGCTCTGTGCGCAACTTCACGCCTGTTGTCCCCAAAAGAATGAGCAGAGGTAAATATACACATAAACGTAGGAAAGATTAAAAAAGAAGTGAATAGGAGTCATTTGTCATAATAATGGACATGTACTTCCATTAGGACAACTCAAATAACAATAAACCCTATTTAACTTAGACCCTATTTAATCCAGATACAAAACGTAATGCCGCCTTGAGTGGGGTATCAGACAGTTCGGTTTCGATTCAAATCCAATAGCCCGGGATTAACCCTGCGTCTGACTGGACACAGATGCTCTCTGTTATAGTTAATGTACTTCTTAAATGCCCGGGACTTCGACACTATTTACAGCGAATCAAATAATTGAATTGAAAAACAGTGTCGGACTTTTTACTGCACATTGCATTAGTTTAGATTTCTAATTCATTAAATATATTTGCATGCTATCTGCATATTGAACGCTGCTGGTTAGCACTCAAGTGTATAAAATGAGTAATGATGTATAGTATGACATTGAGTTAGGATTAAAAATTCGGATTTTTTTAAAAATCAGTTAATTCCGAGTGAAACTCGCACGCAAAGAGTTGCGTACAAATTATAATATTTAATATTTTATGTTACTTCAAGTATCATAGACTTCGTAAAGTTTTTTAATAATAATAAAGCAAAAAACTCCTTTCTGGGTTATTTGGATTACAAATTTTTAATATAAAGTGGTAGGGTAAGTAATGGTTATAATTTCTTTATTTTCTAGTTTAGGTAGTATGAAAATTAAAAAAAGTACTTTTAATACTTTGAAATATGTCCCGTGGTGATATATCAAAAACTATTGCAAACTTTAGTAGCATTTATTTAAGTTTCCTTATAATTTTCTTAATTATCCCCTAAAAGTGGCATCGTGGCATTAATTTATTTACGTAACATGTATAGCAATTTATATATCAACTTAAACAGTAGAGTAGTTTAGCACCAAATTGTCTGTGGCAAACAGACCGGTGATCCTATAACGCTTCGGTTTTTTTCCTTTTGAGGCTCGACTTCCATGCATAAAACTTAGAAATGCTTAATTGATATCGGCGTCAAATGCATTGACATTGGTACAGTTCCATTTTAATCCATTGACAAAGCAGAAAGGCCTAATGGCCGCCGCTGCCACTAATTGGCAGAGACTATTAGCGTGGAAAGTCCAGCGGACGCCATAATTACCTGTCTAGACGACCAGCCTCAATGTAACCTTATAAACTTGAGCCATATTACTCCAAATAGAAGCAATAGGAGAAATTGTTGAGCAAGTATTTGTATTTTTGTATTTATTTATTTCAATATAAAGAGTACATACAGTGTAAAACAAAAAGCACCATAAAACCTTGAATAGGTTTGTCAAGGTACTTCCATTCGTCTTAAATGCTAACCAATAACGTCTTTATAACAAAAACTACAGAACAAGAAACAACAGAATCTACATAATTAGCTATCTACCTTCTGTCATAGCTATAATAATACTGTCATCACTGTCATAGTATTAGTATTATCAATATGACAAGTGTAAGTATTATCAATATGATATGTGACTACTGTTAGTAAGGCTCCAAAATAAAGCTATCTCCTGTAAATTGTACTGTTTAAAAACGGACCCAGTGACTTGGTTACAAGGTTATAATATTCTGACGCAAAGGGATGACTATTTAGAGTGTATTACACCAAAATCAATTAAACCAAGTGTAGCTAAAAAACCATTCAAACCATTCCAATACGGCGGTAGTAAATACGATAACGGCTTCTGCCCACCCGGGCAGCTCTGGGCAGCAGCGTCCCGCGATATAAACTACCGCTAATGGGATCGCCAATCAGTCAAATATGGCATATTCTCCCCCAATGACGCGCAACACTGACTTTGAGAAACACTTTTTTGCAGCAGTGAAAGTATTTCGAGACGATATATAGACGTAACTATTTATAATCTTGAAATTTAAAAAAAATCGTTATACTGCTTCGTTTTTACTTTTGTATTATTGACCTAAACCGTATGCTTCGCTCATCGACTATAAGAAAAAGGCTGATTGGTCTGTGGCTTCGCTATAACTTAAAAAAAAACGTAACTTCACGCCTTTAATCCCCGAAGGGGTGGGCAGAGGTAAATGCATGCATTCAAGCATACATGCAAACACCCACGATTCGCTGGTTACGTTTCGGCCCACATGTAACAGGTGGCGAGCCTGTTGACATCTCCGGTCACATTACCAAACTTCGAGGTACTGGGAAATTGCCAGAAAATGGAAAAATCGCAATAGAACCAGAGATAAAGGACTTTACACCATTATCTCTGATAACCCCCTACCCGGGAATTGAACGCAGGACCTCAGCGTAGTAGTAGTGGCCTGCTACCACTAGCCTACCAAGGCAGTTAAGAGGCTATAACTTTCATTTTAAAAAATGCTCTTACTACAGAACTTGTTTAAACTTTAATTTTTATATTACTATACTAGTGAATTTATACCTCACACATATTTTTTTCTTATATACAGCTTATACTTAATCGTATAAAATGCACTTCTTATAAGATCTTATAAAAATGGTTTTTTATTGCGGTAGTACCTCGAATTCCGTCGCTGGATTCCCACAAATAATAAAACCAGCTAAACATTTTCTTGTATAGGATTTATTTAGAGCATCTCGTCATCAAGTTTATTAGGTTACATCGTAGTCGGTCTAGACAGGTAATTATGGCGTCCGCTGGACTTTCCGCGCTAATAGTCTCTGCCAATTAGTGGCAGCGGCGGCCATTACGCCTTCCCACTCTGTCGATGGACTGAAATGGAATTGCCATGTGACTGCACCGATGTAAATGTATCTGTCGCCGGAACCAATTAAGGTTTGTGTTAGTTGTGTGGATGGAGGGAGTTCTTTAGGGTTAAAGTTTACTGGTTTTACTGGTGGTAGAGCTCCAGCGGCCGAGCTCGCGGGCGTTGGCACCACCGCATTACCTAAGATACTTGCCGCTAAATGATAGTGTTCAGCACTGTCGTGTTCCGGTCAGGTGGAACGGCTGTGTAATTTCCGGCACAGAGGCATAACACCTCAAGTCTCAGGAGTGGTAACGCATCTGCATTTTGACCTTGGTCTTTGTGTGGGTGTCTATAGGCTGCAGTCTGAACTGCATGCTTGTTTGCCACTTCCATTACATAAAAAAAAAGAAATTGAATTTTTAAAGGATTGCTCTGTCTGACTTTCCGTTTGCCAGTGGCAGAGTTCAGTATTATCATGTTCGCGATGGTGATACATGGGTACATGATACATGATACCCGCATTTTCTATAAGAGAGACAAAACACTGAGGCTTTGTTGTCATGCCAACGCATCTGCATTTTGACTTCGGGTCTTTGTGAAAATGTCCATAGGCCGTTTTTACTATAAAAAAAATATTTGACGAGTCATTTATTTATTTTTACTGGGTTTATTTATGTAAAAGGCAAGCCTGATTCACTGAATAAGATATCAACGCACAACTTAGAAACTTGTAATTGGATACAGGGTTCCTTTTGTGATGTCAGTGAGCAATAAGCAAGGATATTTAGAAACTTCACCCGTAAGGGGGTGAAAACCTATTTGTAGAGTAGTGAAGTTAATATGGATTTTTTTCATTTCTGGACTTAGCAGTATGAAAATTGGTGTATAAGGAGATTAAAATTAAAAAAAAAATCGGTATGGTGTAATTAAAAAATTGAATTGATATGTTAAATAAATTAAAATATTTGTGATTTAAAATAAAATTTTCAAACCACAAAGTACTTCACCAAACAATAAATTAGTGTAACTAAAATGCATTGATAACCTGCCAACGTGTTTGACACACATTCTCTCACACAATGCAAGTTAACCCACGCAAACTTCGAACTTGCAAAACTAATATATTCGCAGAAATTATAGCACCTACCACCTACGTAAATCACATAACATTTCAGAAATACATCACATATAACACAAACTTCTGAAAGCCCGTTTCAATGGCAACTGCTCGTTAAATCACAATGTAACCTTTATGAAGAGCCTTTAGTTAGATCTATTATTAGGAATACACCAGCAGCCCCGACGACCTTCGTATTGCCTTAGATGTATAAAAAAACTTCTAGAATTAAAAATAATGTTAGAGGTGGACAAACGTTTATCACGGGGTATGAAAAATAAATGTCGATTCTCAGACCTAGCCAATCGGCACACAATATTTCACGAGAATCGGTGCAGCCGTTTCAGAGGAGTATGGTAACTAACACAGTGACACGAGAACTATATATAGAGACAAGCTGACTCGGCAGACTTCGTATTTGCCTCACGTTGAAATAATGTGTCAAAGGTTTGATAGATACGGACTATTTGTATGGGAAAATGGAATTGTGGTTTTTACTATTGCCCTTCAATTTCTTCATATTTTCTTACCTTTTAAACCTTCCCTAGACCTCCACGAACATTTGATTGATTGATTTTTATATTTATAGATAAAATGTTACATTTTGAGAACAACCGTCAGTGCGTGGTAGGCCGAAAAGTGCCTACAGTAAATGGTGATGTTTTGATGGGGAATCTACAATTTCGACCACTAACTGAAACATATATAATATTTGTCTCTGTTTAGCTATTACAGTCACCTGAGATAATCGTACCGCACAAGCGAGATGGACATGATTTTCTTCGTCCGCACCACCTGAAGTTCCGCGATAGGCCGATATAGGCCTGTTCAGCAGTGAGCGTGTTAACCCACGCTAAACTTCAGACGACCAAAACTATTATGTTTGCTTGAATTATATCACCTACATTAACCACATAACGTTTCAGAAATACGTTACAAGACATACTTATTTCTGATAGCCCATTTAAAAACTAAAACTAAAAAACTCAAACTCAAAAAAATTTTTAATCACTTGCCAATAATAGAATTTGCTTGTGATAGGTCAAATAACAAAAAAAAAACAAAAGCGAATAACAACTGATACGTTGATAAATGTCAAAGTAAACAAAAATAAAATAATAATGGTCCAAAAATACTTAATAACAAAAATAGGTATCAACAGAATGACAAGTGCTCGTTAAATCACAATGTAACCTCTGTAAAGAGCCTGTAGATCTATTATTAGGGACGAGGTGACCCGGCAAATGTTATGCCATATAAATGCCGTTATAAAACTTTTATTATTTTCCACACTTGTGTAAAATTGTAAAAGTTTTTTAAAGCCCGTCAGCTTACGAGAAAAATATGACAATTGGTTTCATATTGTTCGTAGCCGATATCGGCCAAATGCCTATGAAAATTCCGTTTTTTATTAAATAAATGAAGCGTATTTTTTTCTATATTTTTTTATTTCTATTAATCAAAGTAATCACCCTTGCAATCAACCTTTGCCAACGAATTAGTAGTTTAATGATTCCATTCTTGAAAACGTCAGCTGGTCGGGAGGCAACAAATTCTTCGCTTACATCTTTTTATAGGGAAATATTCATCGAAAATGGTTTACCTGTGTAGGAAAATATAACATCGCATTATAAGAGATGATTCTAAAACGACCTAGTGAAGTTGGCGGGCAATCGCTGGATGATCGCCGGTTGGTATCTTTGGAGGGAGGATTTTGTCTACCTCAGTAGCCTAGTGGCCATTCCTGCTTCGCTGGGATCCTGGGTTCGATTCCCAGGTCGGGGGCTATCAGAAATAATGGTGTAAAGTCCTTTATCTCTGGTTCTATTACGATTTTTCCATTTTCTGGAAATTTCGCAGTACTTCAAAGTTTGGTAATGTGCCCGGTGATGTCAATAGGCTCGCCAGCTGTTACAAGGGCCAAAACGTAACCGGCGAATCGTAGGTGTTTGCATGTATGCTTGAATGCATGCATTTACCTCTGCCTATCCCTTCGGGGATTACAGGCGTAAAGTTACGTTACGTTACGATGATGACAAACATTGAATTATATACAATAGTTACAAGGCGCACGTATACAATTAAATATAAGAAATACATTACATAACGTTCTCAACTTGTTTGAATAGAACTGCTCGTTAAATACACAATGTAAGCGATCTGTATAGAGGAGCATAGTTGGCTAAAAATAGCTTCCCTTCTTTATTTCCGTCATATTTCCGTTAACAGAACAGATGTGTGCGACTGCGTTAATCTTATGCAATTGGATTATTTCAATTTTTTTACGTAGTCAGTGATAATTATACGCTATTACACAAGGTGGAGGCCAAACATAGACTACACTTGGCGCTAAATGGTAGTGTTCAGCACTATCGTGTTCCGGTCAGGTGGTAATGTTCAGCCCTGTATTTTCCGGCGCAGAGGCATAACACCTTAGGCTTCAGGAGTAGAACGCATCTGCATTTTGACCTTGGTCTTTGTGTGGGTGTCTATATATATTTATTATAATTTGAACAGTTATAGTCTAAGATCCGAATCTAGATCGACTTTCAGCTATCTGTTTACCGAATGAAACATTTTTTTTTAATCAAACTTCATACATAAATAGACACAATATTCTATTCTGTACACTATGTATGTGTGTGCCATCAGTGTATGTGCCAATGGATTCGATATTTTTCTTTCTTTCTAATGCTTTGTCTTCGTAAAACTAGGTGACTGAAGAGAATGCACTCGTTGAGCTAGTTTTTAGATTGTTTCTCACTTAGGAAGCAAATATTAGCATGACACTTAAAATAAGTATCACTGATACAAAAGTATCCTGTGTACTTCGCCCCTTAGTTACTTACGTCACGGGAATTATAATCTTAGATTATTAACGTTTTGATCTGCCTACTAATTGGCTTAACGAGGAGTCCCAATAACGAAGACGCGACGTTTGTGACGAATTCATTAAGTTTTATTTATAATGGTAACTTTATATTTTTTGAGAACAATTTTGTTTGTTATCAGGATTATTGGCAGAGATTTATTTCACTCATTTTACGAACCGGGTCGTGACGCGATATAGATATTTTAAAAGTTATAGAGATTTATTTATAGTGTACTAGCAAAATAAAACGGATCTACCTGCTTCTGGTTTAAACCGACCTATGTTTATTGAAACATCAAAATAAATATTGAATTTCCGAAAATAACAACAAAATATTGTAAACATTTAATTTATTATTTCAAATCGAGCTTCACCCCTCATGTTATTATAATATTCTGTACTTACGGCACTGGACTTTTATTTGTTTAAACAAAATATAATTTGCTTAAAAACAGAATGTGAGACAAATATTTAACACATGACATTATTAAAAATTTAAGTAAAAACGGAAAGAAAAATTTGACTTCGGGCAGGAATCGAACCTGCGCCCTCACTACAATTATTAAGGGAACAGCGACATCTTCACGGTATTGTATAAACCGCTAAGTCTATCATATCGGTTGTATAGCTCTTAATTAGTTATCAATGGATGTCGTTCACCGACCCTGAATTAAAAAGTTAAAAATCAAAAAGGGGAAAGCAAAATTTGACGCATCGGTGTGGGACTTTAGTAGCTTAGTGGTACAGCGGCTGGACTGGTTATCCTGAGGTCGCAGATTCGATTCCTGTCCGAAGTCAAATTCCAACTGTGAGGCACACCCTTTCAAACAAAACCAAAATTATCCAAATCGGTACAGGCGTTTTCAAATTACCGATATACGAACATACATAAAAAAAAAATCGGACAAATTGAGAACCTCTCCTTTTTTTGGAAGTCGGTTAAAAAGAATGTCGAATGATCGAATGACTAAAGTTGACTAAACAGATATACAATGCGAATGTGGATGTTTGCAGAGGCCCAGGAAGACCAAAACTGACCTACCATGACCAAATAGGTCGAGTTCTGTCTGGATGGGGTCAAAAGTCTTAGGAATCGACGTGCATGTATGAAGAGAATGATGAAGGTAGACGAGGCATGAGAGGTATGTCAGGACCAGAATATCTGGCGCTCTACACTCTCTGCTTACCCCGTTAGGGACCTGGCGTGAAGATACATAGATAATATTTGAAATAAAATCTTGAACTGTAACAAATATATGATTACAATTCATCACAGATTAACTGCCTCCGTAGCCTAGTGGTGGTATAGTGTGTACTGCGTTATACATGCACTCACACTCTCCTAATATTGTACCAACATATTACGAGTATGTTAAACAATTATACTAACGGACAATAAATCGAACCTTCAACTGGAACAGTCGTTTTCATACTAACTGCTCTACAGTAGCAGGCCACTAATACTACGCTGGAGGTCCTGGGTTCGATTCCCAGGTCGGGGGCTTATCACAGATAACGGTTTAAAATCCTTTATCTCTGATTCTATTGGCCTAAAACGTAACCGGCGAATCGTGGGTGTTTGCATGTATGATTGAATGCATGCATTTCTTTTTATGTATTGCAAGTGGCAAACAAGCATGCAGCTCACATCGATGTTAAGTGATGACTGCAGCCTATAAACACCCACACAAAGGTCAAAATGCAGATGCGTTACCGCTCCTGAGACCTTAGGTGTTATGCCTCTGTTATATTTTAAAGAAAAATGGAAAGAAAAATTTGACTTCAGGCGAGACTCAAACTCGCGGCCTACTGGGAATCTAGTCCAGCCGCTCTTCCAATTGAGCTACTGAAGTCCTGCCCGATTTGTCAAATCTTTCCTTCACATTTATTGCATTGCTTAAAATTGACTTCAGGCGAGTCTCGCCTGAAGTCAATTTTTTCTTTCCATTTTTCTTTAAAATATAATATATTTCACAAGCATGTGTTAATGCGAAATAATATAAAACAGCCGTATATTATGCCTCTGTGCCGGAAATTACAGAGCCGTACATTACCACCTGACCGGATTAGTGCTGAACACCACCATTTAGCGGCAAGTATAATAATAATAATAATGCGGTGTTGCCTACGCCCGCGAGCTCCGTCACTGGAGCTCTACCAACAGTGAGTATCTACCTCGAGTAGTATTTACCTCGTTATTAAAAAAACGTAATTACGGCGTGAAATTACGTTTTTTTAAGTTACAGATTAATTGAAATAAAATATACACAGATTGACATAATACACCCACTGAATTAGTTTTCAGTCCCCTTGATACTATACTCACTTTTATGAATAGTAAGTAAGTCGCTAGCAAAACAAGAATTAGCAAACAGTCTTACCAAGTTTGTCTCAGATGAAGTGGACTAACTCCATGAATACTTAATATTCTTAGTAATGTAATAACTTTAAGCTGGGAGATTTAACTATGACCTTTAATTTTAATATTCAATTATGTTTAGTAAGAAATTGTGACAAAAAAAACGTTTTTCTTTGTTCGCGTTATTTGTAATGATTTCAGAATTGTCTAATCTATGTCTCAAACCAAATGTCAAACGATTTCCAATCTACAATTGCTTGGAACGTTTAAAAAAGCATTCGCAGTCTGTAAATAGTCACTAACACGAAAAAGTTTCAAGGGTATTGAACGAAACACCGCTGATGTTTAATTAATGCAAGCCAAACAGTTAGTTTTGACAAACGTAAACTAAGCAATCGGACGCTTGCTAAGACGACGCCAACACCTTAGAGAAAACGAATAAAATGGCCGACTTCAATCAGCTGTTTAGTCAAATGGACAATTGCGATAGGTTAATATCGTAAATACATGATTAATTTTCAAAATGCCCATGCTGTTATTTATTAGGAATACTCAAACAGATAATGTGTCATGATAATATGTGGTTCTAATAAATTTCAAGGTGGATTTTACAAAATTAGTGAATGAATGAATTATTCATTTATTTGCTAGAAATATCGGTACATTTTGATGTTACATAATACATTAATTTCTTAGAATTAATGACCCTCATTTAAGCAATGACGTATACATAGCAAGGCAAGGCAAGTTTAGTGTCAACAATTTTGCACACACCACAGAGTATATTATACATATACGGAAATAGAATACTCCTAGTTTACAATGACATCTCGTGAGAAGGAAGCTAAACAAACTTTCATGCATTGAATAAATATATTTATGTGATAGAAAATTATTAATGAAATAGTAAAAAAATATCATCATGCAAGGAATTACACGAAGGTAAAGTTCTAAAATACGTACGAAAATGTGTATTTGTTTTTATATTATTTCGCATTAACACGTGCTTGTGAAATATATTTTATTTTAAAGAAAAATGGAAAGAAAAATTTGACTTCAGGCGAGGCTCGAACTCGCGACCTACTGGGAATCTAGTCCAGCCGCTCTTCCAATAGAGCTACTGAAGCCCTGCCCGATTTTGTCAAATCTTTCCTTCACATCTATTGCATTGCTTTATGGTAGCAGCAGCGCCATCTATTACCAACTATGCTAGTTAAGCAACCGATATAATAGACTTTTCAGTTTATTGAATATCGTAAAGAAGTCGCTTTTACCCTTAATAATTGTTTTAAAATGTGTATTGTACGGCATACAAGCACATTGTTATACTATGTATCACAGCGATTTATGAAGAAAAATACTCCAAAATAGGGTACGAGAACAACGACCAGTATTTCAATAAATGACACCCTGCATTTATATAACAGAAAACAAAAACACCCTGTTAACTTACGCGATGGCCTTTCACATCGAATAGAAAATAGTTCCCAAATATTATATTAATACGAGAACGTACAAATGGAGGGTTATGGAACAGGCGTGGGCCGCTTTGTGCGAATCCCCATATTGGGTATCGGGCTCTCCGTAATGCTGGTCAGATGATTGATGGCGAGCTATGGAGATGTAATCCCGCCCCGAGCTGCCATTGTTGGGGCTATTTGTTGAATTACTTGGCATATATTTTACGGACGTGAGACGTGGTCTTTTTGGTTGAGTGAATAGTTTACACTTCGATTTCAGATACCATTTTTATTCTTGTGCCAAAAAATTTGGAATGGATACATCCATACCCTTTATTGGTGATGATCCAATGACGGCACAGAATCGAGGAATAGACTAGGACTATCGCGTTCCAGTCGGGTGGTAATGTAAGTCACCAAAACAAAATCCAACAAAATCATAACAGCTTAAGCCTGCTTTTCATAATAGCTTAAGAATGCTTTTAAACATTAAGCCTGCCACATATACCGATAGACCCTGGCCATCTTTTGGCCTGAGAGGATCTCTTATGAAGAACTGTGTAACCCCGATCGGTCCGCAAATCAGACACCGCAAATGGACGTAGATTGTCCACACTCTCGGCAGACCTCCCGACTACACCCCTAGACCCGTTGTAGAATGGACACCACAAGGGAAAATGAAACGTGGCTGCCCCAAATACACTTGGAGACGTTCAGTAGCATCAGAAATGCATGTATCGGGCTGTCATGGTCGGAGGTGAAGCGCGCAACCCAGAAAAGATCGCGGTGGACTTACGGTGGATTACAAAGACAGGACATTAAGTCAAGCAAAAATATACATACCCCTTATTCATAAACGTATTTTAGCTAAAGTGTTGCTAATGTCTCCTTTGTCTTTTTCTATCCTGCACATTTGACAATGCAACTGACAAAGACAAAGCATTCTATAGCTAAAACGTATCTAAAGTACGTTTATGAATAAGGGGGTTACTATTTGCAAGATAATTTTAAAAATCTTTGGTTATAAAATAGATGTTTATTGACTACAAGACTCACCTATAATCAAGAATAGAATAGAATTTCTTTATTCGGACAACACAGAGACACAAATTACGAGTATAACATTAAACAAAAATTACACACAAAATGACACAATAGATATATATAAGCAATTTGATAGTACAGACAGGTAGGTAAACAGACAGGTATGTCTCATGGTCGATCCAAAAGGGTACCCAGATCAGCATATGCCAAGCAGATAGGTATGACCTATCTATTTGACGCTGAATTTCTTCTGGGGCCCTAAGTTCCACGGATGTCAGTCAGTTACACAACACTATAGTTATTGTATGTACCTACTAAATAAAATATAAATCAATAAATATATGTATAATAATGTACATAAATAAAATTAGATAATAATCTTACGTTCGTAGCACACTCAAAATCATAAAAAATCTCGAAAGACGTACTTATAATTTTAAGTATATTATAAAAAAATATAAATAAGTATATACATGTACCTGTACAATAAAAACCACTTAAATATGACAGCCAAACAAATATAACTAATATACCATAGATGTGGGTAGTAAGTATATAAAATAGGCGCAAGTGTTCTGTGTGACGTGTGATTACGTATTTTAACATTGAAATCTTTAGTAACTACCATGTGACAAACAACTTCGATAAACAATACCATCTATGACTAAAAGTGAAATCACTACACAAAAGAAATAATTTAAAACAAAAAAAAAAGAAAAGAACGTTATTAAACAAAATGTATCTACAAAAAAAAACCTGTAATCGCGCGCCAGATTCTTCATGCATTTAAATTAATAATTAGCCAAAAATTGTAGGTATATCGTTTAGACATTTAACACGCACAACTTTGAGACCATCCTCTTTTCTAACATATATTTTACCATCTCTAGTCCAGACAAATTTCCAACCATAACAATTAGCGGCCTGACGAGCTGAATAAAATAATTGTCGATTCGTGCGAGTTAGGCGCTCGTTAACATCAACACGGGTGGACGCGCCGCGCACATCCAGGTCAGCCGACGTGAGACCACGTCTCACTCGAGCCGCGCGCAAGACGTCATCGCGAATCGCCCGCCTGGCAAAGCGCACGAAAATGCATCGCGGCCGTTGCCGTGCGGGGTCGCCAGAGATGTTCCTGTCACTGCCCGATTCGGTTCTATGTCGATGGATGAAGCCCACGCGTTCGGCGTGGACAATGTCCCTCTCCTCAATTTTGACACCTATTTTACTTGACAATACATGAACGATATGTTGTAATCTTTCGTCCTTGGTTTCAGGTATGTCAATATCCATTAACAAGAGTTCTTGGTCTCTTTCATTTAATTGAGATTTCAATTCCGTTACAGTATTCTCAATTAAGGTGGTATCAATAGGTATGTTGCTTTCCATCTTACATTCCAAAGCTGAAATCCTAGTTTCAATTGCTCGGATCATGTTAGCGTGTGATTCCAATTCCTCTTTAAACTCCGATATTTCGTTCCGATAATCTCTGACTTCTGATCGTAACATGCTTAAATCATTCTGTATATTCTTCATTATATTGGCAAGGTCAGAATTACCAGCACCAACATCGGGACCGTGTTCAAGCTCTTGCCTTCTGACTGGGGTTGCAGGAATTATCCTCTCGAGGAACTTTAGCTTTACAACCCGGACACATCCAGGTCGGTTTAACTCCAGCGGTTTCGGGAATGTTCACGCAGTCCTTATGAAACTTCGACTGGCATTTAAAACAACGTGCAATATTTTGGTTTGATAGAAAGGAGATGTTGCGAGCTCGGCTCTGGTTCGTACACGTCCTCAAAAAATGGGTAAATTAAAGAAGAATCCAAAAAAAATACAATTAATTTATTCAAGTATATATTTTAGAGTTACAACCACATTTAATTTAAACGATTTTATCATTTTCAACTATGTTAAACATGGCGGCGATACAGCCGACACTTGGGATCAATCGATTTTTATAGTATTTAGAAAATATTGGTTTTTTCTCCAAGTTCTTTAATCAAAATACAATTTAAAAATTGAAAATGTCAAAATGACATCGCCCGCCATATTCGCCATGTTAGTTTTGAGTCGCAATTCTTACTGCAAATTATGTTTTGTAACTGCAAACAAAGCTAAATAAGTGAAAATATGCAGTAAAAACGTTTTTATATTGATTTTGCCTGTTTAATGATATTGTACACAATATCATGGCCGGAGGTCCATACATTTTTGCAACATCTCCTTTGCCACAACCTCCGCATTTATTCATATTGAACTTAGGTATGTATGTACCTAGATGTTTTATTTTATTTGTACCTAGGTACTGTAGCTTTCCTTTTTTTCTATTACCCAACAGTTGATGGTGTTGATATAACGCAGAACTCAATAAAAGAGAACAATGCAGTTTGTACAATGCTCAATAGATGTCACTGTTATATTATGGTGTTTAATAGTTCTAATGGTCTTTTTAAAAAAAAAAAAAGTTGTGCATACGAATGACACTGACCATTAAAATATTTTAATGGTTTCCGTGATCTTATTAAGTAGGCACTGAATGTTTTGCACTATAAACGAACTGCAATTAATATTCTTACACAAGAGGGTGGGTATGCAGAGCGATTCACTGTTTTACCGGTGCACTATATTATTTGATAAAGTACTGTTTATAGCGTTCACTGACACTGTACCACAACGTATGTATATATTTCAACTGAGAGTCAACTTTGCGCATTAAACTTTTAACTGAAACAACTATATTTTTAATTTAACATTGAGAATAGCACTAGAACAGTTGCAACTGCTTTGACACCCGTGACGTCACTCTCTGTTTATTCATCACACAGTGTACACATCAACGTTTATTTATTTACGTATTGAAGGTGCCAAACAAACATGCAGTTCACATTGGTGTTAAGTGATGACTGCAGCCTATACACACTTACACAAAGGTAATGCGGTGGTGCCTACTCCCTCGAGCACCACTGGAACTCTACCATCAGTAAATCTTTTGTTTGCCTCTTTCACATATAACTACCTACTTCCTCTCGCTGAAAAATAGCCGTGAAATCATGTCCTATTTTTAAATGCAAACGTCGAAGATATGCCAAAGCTAATCAGGTGCTGATTTTTTTATGGATAAACGAGCGGCACTGGCTTAACTCAATGTAAACTGTAAATTAGTTAGCGTTTGTAGACACTGATCGATTATGCGGTTTGGAAGACGATGCCCCCCTACAGAGGTTTCGGAGTTCAGTATAACGCCGATTATTCGAAATAATTATGATCGGGGTCGATTCGGATAATCGGACATAGACCGGTAATGGTAATAGTTTTTGGTCGCTTTAATGCCTTTGGCGGTGTCGTGTGTCGGGTTGCTCACTTCCCTTCAAAATGGTTGACGAGAGCAATGACTTCCACATGCGTCATGTTCGTGAACGGGTGCTGATTGTGGGGACTGGTCTGTTGTGATTTGCGGGTGTTATTTTCTATCACGATATTAAGCTGTTGATGGGTATTTGCGTATGTGTTTGTATGCAAATATTTATATGTCATGGACTTTCACATTACCTTTATTCTATTTAATAATAAATGTACTAAATCTTAGGATTTGACAAAAGAGCAAGACGCTGAGTTTGTTGGGTAGCGGAGTTCTTCTCAGATTATGACGAGTAGGTTTTTTCTTTTCTTCTATGAAAGAATTGAAAATTTTGATGATTTATCGGTTAAATTTTATTTTTAAATTGATATTCATTAATACATTGGATTATTATTAAAAGTCATTCACTATAGGTAACTAGTACTATCTGACCGGAACACGATACCGCTGAACATTACCATTTAACGACAAGTAGACTCCGAGCTCTGCCACCAGTAAAATCTTCTTACAAAACTCAATATAACTTATCCTTATAATTGTTTCTATGAAAGTTCAAGTTTCATGTTTCAGTTCGCTAATTTGATTGCATCAAAAAGAATTTTAATTTTAAAGTTTGGGGAACTTGGCGCTAACTTCTTACAAAAATTTAACGCGTTTTATGTTGGATTAAACTATAAGGATTCTTGTATTTAAAGATCGAATGATAAAATTCAAGGGGTCATTGCGTTAACATTATCTTAATCTTAGTCCGTCATCTCGATTGGTCCAGTGGTAACGACCGATCTGAGAAGATGCTGATATAGGTTAGGATCCCACTGCAGAATCATTTCGTTCATCCAGATATGTTGCAAACCTAATTTTATAATATTAATCTAGAGAATGCAAATCCACTAGATAGGTCCATTTAATTTGGCTTCCGTATATTTTATCATTATAATAAGAAGAAAATAATAATTAGCTTTAATTTGAACTCCGTTGAGTTTATAGCAGCATAAATACTTATAACGACAACATACGATATGTATGTATGTATGTATGTATCTTCATGCCAGGTCCCTAACGGGGTAGGCAGAGAGTGTAGAGCGCCAGATATCCCGGTTCAGACAAACCTCTCGTGCCTCGTCTACCTTCATCATTCTCTTCATACATGCACGCCTAAGACATACGATATATTCATTTGAAACTAAGAAACGTTTGAGCACAGAACCGGAAGCATATATAAGTAGCTACGCCAACAATGGGTAATGCATGATTGTATGTAAACAGTGGAAGTTCACTGGCATGGGTGCAGGGTGAACTTGCTCTGTTTCACTTTCAAAGTTCTCGGAGAGTTTCTGTCAATAGCTCGGCTATGAAACTTTGAACCACTTACGGTAATACTGTATTCTGAAGAAATGGAGCGCAAGGAAAATTGCATCGGAGATTTACTTTAATTTTAACCGTGATTGAGGATAGGCAAAGTTAAATTTGTGTTTACAATTTGTATGCCATCCGCTAGTCGACAGATGTATGTTTCATTAAGTTCAATTCATCATAAATTTGTGCTAAACTGGAAACTATTTAGTGGAGCCGTGAAATTTTGTTGATTAATTGCTGCTATAACGAGATACTATTTTAATTTTGGAGTTTTTTTTTTATTACTAACCTTAAAATCATTTTTTTGTGTTACGTAAATTTTAAATGTTTTTTTTTTCTGTTGTTTTTTTTTTATTTCTATGTAGTATTTACCTAAAAACTAAATGTTGGCTTGACTAACAACTTTTTTTTCTTTGTTTCATGTTATTTTTTTAAGAACCAGTCCATTTGACCACAATAACGCACAGCCGCGGCTTGTACCATACAGGTACATCCCTCTCCTTTATGTCCGTCACCCTACTTATATCTTTACTGGCCCTTAGGTACTATTTAGAGCTGGATTATTTGTTAAATCAAACATGTTTTATAGCCGACCACACCAATGTGTAATGTAACTCGGAAAAAGAATATATGCTGATATATTGATAGACATAGTTACAACCCATCCATGTTGGAATCATCACTTCAGCCGAAAGACACCTAATTACATAGAGCAACACCGGAGGGAAGTAGCCATATGCAGGCTTTCCTCTCTGTCAAAGTACAAGCCCAAATGGGCCTATGCCTGTCGCCTAGATGTTTAAATGTGTGGAATTGTGTCCGTATTTTGTTAAAGTCAAGGTGTGAGTTTCGTAGTAATAGACGATTTTTGTAGTGTGCGTGTGTGTCGCACGCATTTCCCCCGCAAAAAATTACAGACTATTGTGCATCGTCAATAAGCGCTATGGCTACTCCTCTCCAGTCCGCCGCGGCCGGTGGCCCGTGTTGCTCTATGCCTAGATATGAACTGAGAATAGATGTCTATGAATAGGTAGATAACTATTTTTTTAATTAAAAATCGTGGAAATATTATGTTGAGTATTTGGTGTGTAAATTACTGATTGTCGAGATGAAAATTTCTCTAATTGTTGCCTAAATCACTCACCAATTTTCGGTTGAAATTGGGCACTCAAAGAAGAAATAAATACACGTGATATCTCCATATACTTCCCCTCCCCCTTGTGATGTTTCGTGATTATTCCTGAACCCCCCTCCACCATTCGAGCCTCACGTGATTAATGGACGACCCCTTGGCAGGCGGATTGGCGATAGTTTTATTGCGGGACCCTGCTGCCTATCCCGCGTTATTATTTTAACTAACCGTTATTTTATACTAACTGTTCGGTTGACTGAATGCACTTATGACAGAATTCTCTTCCACTGGTGTCCAATGAGGTCGTCAATCGTCAGGCCGACGCGCAACGCCTCCATGTCGGAATGCTCATGACGTAAAATCTAACATTTCTTCGTACAGTAACATTTAAAAGCAATAAAATTGAGTAATTATTTGCTCATTAAAATTTTGTGATTGATTGATCAATTTGATTTCATATTACAATTGTTGCTGCTTGGTAAATATTTTCACAACGTTTGTTTTGGTACTCATTATATTTATCCCCGTATTTATAAACTCTAAAGTTTCTGAATGATCTCTATAGAGTTGTTCAGAATTGTTTTAGACTTCGTTCAGAAATCTTTTTTAACATAATATCCAATTTAAGTTTCATCGAATCTTGTTTATTTTAAATTGGTAGCCATTCAATGAATCTTGTTTTACTCAAAAGAAATATATAAAACGATTTACGCTTAGAACCAGTCCATTTGACCACAATAACCCACAGCCGCGGCTTGTACCCTTATTATCCCTCTCATCTATACCCCTGTCAACCTAGATTTTTACTGGCTTTAAGATACTTCAAAGCTGGATTATTTGTTACATCAAACAGGTTCTTATATCCGACCGCACAATACACAATGCATTACCACTTAATCGAAGTTTGCGACGGAATACTTAACCGGCGCTATTCGTTAATTAAGCCTGGGTTGCACCATGATGTTTGTTAAAGTTAAAGTTGTTGTAACATTTCACATCCTTCTCTAACTTTAACAGGTTAAAGTTAGAGAGGGACGTGAAATGTTACATTAACTTTAACAAATATCTTGCTGTAACCCAGGCTTAGTGTTTAGCATTTTAAGAAATGACGTGTAGCTCGACAGTAGACACGTGGTTTAAGTCCACCTGTCGACCCGTCCACTTATCCACTCGCTTTCCTAACCACCCATACACTCGTTTTCTTCGCCATCAATTCCGCCATTCACTCGTTGCCTTCGCATGTCCACCCATCTATTCGATCATTTGTCAACCCGTCCACTGTCTCTGATCTCTGTGCTTGAAGTAGCGTCTCTAGTATATATCATAATATGTGAACTACGCTAGAACTTAGTATTCTTTTTGTATTATTTACCAATTCACACCTACCAAAAGCCGAGCACAAGGTTTTTTTTCGATTGTAATAAACAAAATACTCTTAATATTTTTGATGTAAATACCTTACCTTAACGATAGTAATTAAGAAATAACGAAGATCTAAAGATGAGGTGTCTGTTGAAACAAAGTAACACTTGAGAAAATTGCTTCTAAATGCTCTCGTCTGTCAAAGTGGGGACCACGCCTACAATAATGACAGTGTTCAAGCTCCCCTATGCTACGTAAGGCTCGTAAAACAAAATTATTACCCTCCATTAAGATAATTATTATAACTCAATTGAATTAAGTAACCGAGATGTTTTCCAAAGTTATTCCTTTTTGCAAGCGTAGCCTGTGTGGTGTGAGATGTATATTGGGAATGGTTACGTACCTACCATTTTATCAAGACCGGCGCTCAGTGACGGCGCGACACGGCATGATGTGGTAAAAGTTTTTTTTAGGTCGAAACGTCTCGCATATTGACGTCACTTTCCGCAGCATACCATGAAACGTCGCGTCATTATATACTGCGGCACTTTGTGACATTCCACAAGATGCTACGGCATGTCCCTGTAGATTGAGAGACGCACAGATTACTATTCTGTATTATTGTAAAGTGAGTGTTTGGTGTGTAAAAATAAAGTTGAATCTATCTCCCTGACAAAAGGAACGTATTTAAGACACGTTCAGATGAGACACGTTCAATATCTACCTTTGTTTGGGCATAAGCCTTGACCAGGCATGCAACAAGATCTTGTCGTACGCCGCGAGATGCCACAGGATGATTCGGTGTACCGAAGCGTGCCGTCCCGTACTATGGCGTGTCACGACTTCAGTGGGCGCCGACCGTAAGTATCAAAGAAACACTTTGACTAACGTAACGTACAATATTATATATTTTAGGAACATTTCAAAGGGCTATTTCTTTGTTGTGCCTATTGTGTCAAAATAGGACTGTCCTATTTTATTATAGAAGGAAAATGAAACGCATGAGTTATTTATTTGTTATGAAAATCCCAAACATTAGGGCCAAAACAAATAGAATAAAACCAACGCGTATTCTATAGAAAATTATGTAGGTTTGTCCCCACAGAGATTAAAACATAACCCTTCCGGAATCGCGTTAATTCGAATTAAACAGAAGGTCGCCTTAATCGCTCTAGGTTAAAAAAGTCATGTCGGTATACATCATGTTATTCAAATTAATATATAAATGACAAAAAATCACTGACCGTCTGTCACAGTTCATTTGCTTCACAACTTTCGGGTCGATCGATAGCTACGTAAAAAATTACGTATACCAAATAGTAATATCAACTTTCTTAAATATGGACGTATCACATAAATACATAACCTGAAAGATATAGGGGTCAGTTTTTAAATATAAATTATCATAGAGCAACACGAGCCACCGGCCTCCGCGGCGGACCGGAGGGGTATAGCCATGGCGTTTTTTTACCGATGCAAAACAGTCTGTCATTTTTTGCGGGGGGAACTACGTGTGATACACACACACACACTACAAAAATCGCCTATGACTACGAAACTCACACCTTGACTGTAACAAAATACATAAACAATTTCACGCTCACATTTAAACATCTGGGCGACAGGCGTAGGACCATTTGGGCTTGTACTTTGACAGAGGGGAAAGGCTGCATATGGCTTCTCCCTTCCGGTCCGTGGCCCGGTCTATGTAAATTATATATATATATATATATATATATATATGTGTTATATATATATATATATATATATACAGGCTCGCCACCTGTTACATGGGCCAAAACGTAACCGGCGAATCGTGGGTGTTTGCATGTATGCTTGAATGCATGCATTTACCTCTGCCTACCCCTTCGGGGATTACAGGCGTGAAGTTACGTATATATATATATATATATATATATACAACACATTTAACTTACTATTTTTCTTATTTTTAAATTTAAAAAGTTTCTATGTACACCAATAAAAATTAAGCCCAAATAGTCCTAAAGTTTAGAAAAAAGAAAAAATATTTCTTCATAACTACTGGATAGCCTAAAAGGAGAGTGTTATTTCAGATTAATTCAGATAGGCAAAACCAGTTTTTTTTTGTTATGGAAGTGGCAAACAAGCACAGCTCCTTACATTACCACCTGACCGGAACACGATAGTGCTGAACACTACCATTTAGCGGCAAGTATATTTGATAATGCGGTGGTGCCTAAGCCCGCGAGCTCCGTCACTGGAGCTCTACCACCAGTAAGATTTTTGATATGATAACGTCAAATAAATCAATGAACGCCGCCTTCACGCACGAGTATTTGCCGCGCCGCGCGTGCAAGCGAGAGCGCGGAACAAGCGATAGAGAAGCACGATCGGCCTAAGCGTTCGGCTTCCAATGCATGTTTTCTTATGGTGTTATCACGTTAAATTATCGTCCGTCAACCGACTTTACAAACAGCTCATGTGCATTTTTCAATTTTACTGTAGGTATACTTTGCAATTGAATCCCACTTTTCTGTTTTATTAACCGACTTCCAAAAAAAGGAGGAGGTTCTCAATTCGTCCGGATCTTTTTCAACAGCATAGGTATTTATAATAATACAACAATGGTATCCCTTTATACGTCCCACTACTGGGCACGAGTCGCTCCTCTTCTTGGTGGGAGACCTCTGCGTGGTGGAGTATGCTCCAATACTCCACCACGCTGCTACAATGTAGGTTGGTGGAGATAAGGTTTTGTGGCCAACCCGCTGTCGGATGTTTTCAAACGGTCCATAAGGCCTCCGATAAGGTTTAACGACTGCTATCTATTGATAGCAACCGGGACCGACGGCTTAACGTGCGCTCCGAAGCACGGAAATGCACTTTTTTAATTTGCCACTAGCGGTCACCCATCACACACCCGATCTCGCCCGTATCGCCACACCGCGGACACTCCGCCAAAATTCCATACAAACGCTTAATTTGGTCTCTATTACACAGACGTCAATCAATGACGTGTATTTACACGTGCACCTGTGTGCGTAGCACGTAGAGAATACCAAATAATATAAAGTGGAGGAGGTTGGACGTCGAAATGTCCATTCTATACGTAGTATTATTACATATTCTCTGGTATCGCTTAACCGAGTAATTCGCTTCCGTTCAACACCAGCCGCGGAGCCATGCGCACTTCATAAGTATTAGAAATAAAAATAGAAATAGAAATAGAAAATATTTTTATTTCGAATAGATCTTTACAGATACTTTCAAAACGTCAATAAATCATAAACTACCTAGAGCGAATAACCATTACATCTAGTAAAAGCAAAATCATATATTAATAGTAAATTAAAAATTAAAATTTAAACTATTTGGTTAAAACATAATAATCATAAAATTTTTCAATTCCTTCAATGATAACAAATGAAGAAAAAGAAAAACTTATTCGTCAAGATCAATGTTATTCACTTAGCAGAGTTCCAAGTGCAGTCACTACTGAGAAGAACTCCGCTACCCAACAAACTCAGTAAGAGCTCTTTTAAATGAGAGCTTAAATCTAGTACAGATAGATTATCGATATATTATAGATATATTATTTAGTAGAGCATAATCTTCCAAAAGTCATTTATGTTTCTTAAAAGGACTTACACATCACGAAACAACCTGTATAATGACGAATTTAAAGACCACGTTATTGGCCCGACTTCTTGACAAACAGTCATTACGTATTACAAAATAAACGGACCGCTAATATTTGGCGGGATTAAAATGTGTAAAGAACTGCCCGCTATGTACATAACGCGATTGGGATGAAAAACAGGGCACCGGTAGGTAATCAAGCTGATGGAAAATAACACCCGCACATCGTGAGAGGTCGGATTTGTCGGAGTGTGAGTGAAGATGTTTTTAGGGTTAAGTGAAATTTATAGAAATGTATTTTTATGCTAATGGATTGGGATGGCGTATAACAGTAACAATGCGTGACTTTATTTGTATAGGTATTTCAGAGGACAGATAACTTTTGACGATAAGTTAACATTGAATGTAGTGTCTAACGCGAAATAAAAAGATAAAATACGAGTGTGATGTTCAAATATCTACGCTGATCGAAATGATCTATACAATAGCGTGTTCATTTTTTTTGTCGTAAAGTGTTAACCAAGTATGCAGTTCACATTGATGGTAATAGGCTAGGATCCCTCTGCAGAATTATTACGTTCATCGAGATATGGTGTAAACCTATTTTAACACATATTTATCATCATATAGAATACTATATTATTATGTATACCTACACTAGATTGTCTATCAAAAACTCCGCCAGAATAAGTCAGTTTTTGGAACGAAGTACTTAGTCGCGCGGTAGGCTGGCTAAGGGGCCTAGGCGAACGTCACGAAAAATCCTCACGACGCTTTTGCTATAGTGCGTAGCGCTCGGCGAGGGGGAGGTCGAGTATAGGATTCGACTTATTCGTTCTCTCTCCCTCTCTCTCTCGACAGTGACAAGCCACGCGACGCGCGCGTCTCCTGTGTATGCGTACATTGTTTTGTCGTGTTCGTGTGTATGTAGTTTTAGTTATTTATAGCCTGGGTTGCACCACGACTTTTGTTATGCTTAATATTAAAAAAAATAAACAATGGATTGTGAAATTGATTCATTAGAAACGTACGTAACTTCACGCCTGTAATCCTCGAAGGGATAGGCAGAGGTAAATGCATGCATTCAAGCATACATGCAAACACCCACGATTCGCCGGTTATGTTTTTGGCCCATGAAACAGGTGACGAGCCTGTTGACATCACCGGGCACATTACCAAACTTCGAGGTACTGGGGAATTTCCAGAAAATGTAAAAATCCCAATAGAACCAGAATTTCATAAGAAGTCGAAGAGGAACTTCGTTCCAATCGCGTGTCCCACATGTAACACCTCAGACAGATCTTGTTATCTTATATGTGACTGTTCACATTGTAATATTGTAACATTTAAAAGCCAGTTTCAAGCGTCAACATTTTTTGTTTTATTTAGCTACTGAAATCACCATCGCTAAAAGTAGAGTTGCAAGTTGCTCCGCTATCCAATTTTGAAATACCCTGGAAAGTATTGTTAACTTTCGCCAGCAGTTTTTTTAATTATGTTCCGGGTCAATAGAACTGTGGAAGTATTTGAGCTTTCTTAATTGCGTTCTGAAAAGAGTGTTGCAGAATTTTTAATTAAATAAAGCAAATATTATTTTAAAGTAAAAAGACAGGGTTCCGCGGCATTTTACTTACTTATTTCGGTCCGATTATTTTTTTTACTTTATACGATATCCACACACTTACATGGTGACCTTTTTAGGTGAGCACAAAACGATAGCCTGCATTAGGGTGTTGCAACTGTCTCTCTTATCATCGGTTGGTGAAAACCGGAATACCAACCCGGTCGTTCTCTAGAAACGGGGCTGGAATGGTACGCGGCAGTGCGTAGATCTGTTAGGACGGGTCTGAGCTCGGGTAGTGTAATATGGTAAAACCTCACAGTTACTTTAACCGATAGACGTCCGCGCTGGACAAAAGACCTAAATTGCTCAACAGTGTTGTGGTTGTGGGTCATTAAGGCCGAATATGCCACCATCACCACGCTTGGTATGCGGATTTGCGATTACAGTGACGGCTAATTTAACGTGGGGCACCGCTACCCATCCCACGCACACCCATATCACAGTACAAATATGAACAGTATGGAAACTACGTACAAAACGTTCGAAACGGCACACTAACACAAACATGCTCGATGTAGCGAGTGACTCAGTACTGCAGCACCGCGAGAACCGCTTAGAGGCCTCGTCGATGCGCATGTTTGTGTGAGTGTGACGTTTCAACGTGTTGTACGTGGTTTCCACACTGTACATATATTTTGTACTGTGCCCCATATCCCATATTTACTGCCGCCTATTAAAATGGTTTAGCTGCAATTTTTCGGTTGACTGACTATATTATCGGAAGAATTCTCATACACTGGTGGATGGTGGGTTCAATCCGAACAATTTTTCTAAAAGTCAGGTGAAACTGTAATTTTGTATATTTCCAGGATACATACCATATTAAAAACTACACGAATTTGTTCAACGGTTTTTAATTAGAAGTAAAAACTCGGCTCTTTTCTACTCTCAAAATACTATAAATACGACGGCGGTACAATTGCTGTGGAGCTTTTAAAAATTTCATGCAATTTTTGTGACTGTTTTTTCCGCGTGGTCGTTAAAAAGTTGCACTCGTTTTAAGTACATACCTAAACAAGTATATTATTATTACTTAATAATTTTATTTTAGTAAATGCCCGAGAATTTCAAATGCTTACCGAATTTTAACAGAACCAATTAAAATTTGTAATAATTTTACCGTAAATAAAGTTTAATGGAAATTGTGTTTCACGATCTCAAATAGAAAATCATTTTTTTTTTTTAATATTCGGGAAAACCTTTATGGGCACCCGCCGTCTAAGGGAAACGACGGCGGGTAGTGTGAGACTCGTACTCACTAAAACCTCGCGGTGTTCCGACTCTTCCGCCATCAGTGGCGGGGTCACGGGAACGCTAACGCACACATACGCGACCCCGCCGGCGGCTGCTCGTCTCCGAGCCCTCCGCAGGTTGAGCTCTTTTGCTCCAACCAACACTAGTGGCGTGCGGAACACGTGCTCGCCACCCAGCTGGGGACCTATCTCCATTTGGGCGACGGACATCCCCTAGTCCGACACCCAAGGGTCCCTGCCCCGACCACTCACAACGCCAGGCGTCCCAAGAAGCCTGGGTGGAGGAGTCCAGAGGCACTCTATCCGGCCTCGGGGGAGCGGGACTGACAGGGATGAACTGACCTTAAACCGCCCCCCCGCGGCCCCACCACGTCCCTATCGAGCGGCGGGACCACCGCTAGGCGGCTGGGGATAGGGTGCAGGGCCAACGACATACCCATACACCTCTTCCCCAGCCGCCTTCCCACCACGTCACCATCTGACGGCGGGACCACCGTTAGGCGGCTGGGGATAGGGTGCAGGGCCAACGAAATACCCGTACACCTCCTCCCCAGCCGTCTCCTCTCCACAGCAGCGAGTGGCGGGCAGAGCCACGCCAAACGCCGCCCCCTATCTGGGTTCCTCTTGGCTTCGCCGGTGTGGGGACAACCACCGGGTACTGAGCCCCCCCGCCACGACAAGGCGGAAACCTTCGGGGGAAGTTGGACTGACCTAACTGGACCATTTGTTGGTCAATGATGAAATCGGTCCAGCCGTTCTTGAGTTTTAAGCTTAGCAACACATTGAGCAATTTATTTTTATTTCTATAGATGGGTGATCTGTCACAATATGTTGGGAAATTATGTTTTTTTATTGGTATATTAAATTAAATTGGCATGTTTCTGTGAATCTAATTGATTAAAGAACGTTTTCCTTTGACTGCCAAAATAATATTGTTCTTTGAAGGAAATCTTATTACATTGAATCTAATGTGTAGTTCCGAAGACACATCATGTTTATTCTTGGTTAAATATTTATTGACAAAATATTGTTAACAAAAATAATTTAATGGAAAGTGGTGCTTAGACGTGACCATACGGTCTACTGCTGTCTAAAAGTTATCAGGTCTCACGTGAAGCAAAGTTTCGAACTCTGCACGTCATAACATTACACCTTAGGAAAATACGTGGCTTATCCGTTTTGCTTTTTTTATGTGGCAATCATCATAGACACCCTTGCGGTCTTGGAGGAGACAAGGCGGAAAGTATGAAAATTCTACTCAGCAAAGCCGCCCCGGTAGTATTCCTCTGTGCATATTTTATAAGTTAACTCTGGGTATTGCGTTGCAATGTCTTCCAGAGCGCCCGTGGACCTCGAAGCTCAACTTGAGCATAGTATTGAGCAAAGTGGGGCTTTCATAGCCCAATGACATGTGGCTGTCCTGTCGTGGTAAAACAGTGCGATGAATGACAAAGAATGTCCCATATTCTTGCCGTTTGTAAAAGAGAGTATGGAACATTCTGTTGATACCTATTTTTGTTATTAAGTATTTTTGGACCAATATTTGTTTTATTTTTTGTTTACTTTGGCATATTAATCAACGTATCTGTTGTTATTCGCTTTAATTTTATATTTTGAAATTTGACCTATCACAAGCAATTGCTATTATTTCCCAGTGATTAAATAAATTTTTGAGTTTGAGTTTGATGAACTGTCAAAGTCCCACCCACGACCGCTCCTTGATCCCGAAATCCTTTAGTTGCCTCTTACGACAGGCCTTACATCATAAACTGAATAAAAATGCGTGGCTTATTCGTTTTGCTACTGTAATAGCATAAGGTGAAAATACATCAACTCTTCATTATTTATTGTTATACAATAGTTGTTCTAGTAACGAAAAGATCAAGCCACTTTGTGTAAGGTGTAGTCACCAAATTATAATAATAATAACACATACTAGGTAAAGCGCGCATGGCCCGGCGGCTCTAGGCTGGAGCGCCTTCAGCGCTCGCCGATTGCCCGGTGAAGTAGACTAGGCGATCTACTCGGTTAAGTACTACGGGCGCGGTCGGGTAGTGTGATGGATGACCGCTAGTGGCAAATTAAATGCGCGTAACCGTGCTTCGGAGGGCACGTTAAGCCGTCGGTCCCGGTTGCTATCGGTAGATAGCAGTCGTTAAACCTTGTCGGAGGCCTTATGGGCGGTTTGAAAACATCCAACAGCGGGTTGGCCACTAACCCACCCACTTCCACCAATCCGCATTGAAGCAGCGTGGTGGAGTAAGCTCCAGGCCTTCCCGCAAAAAGTGGAGAGACTCGTGCCCAGCAGTGGGACGTAAAATGGGTTGCCATTATTATTATTATACTAGGAAATATGTTGAAAAGACTTCAAAGAAAACTATATTACCTTCTTATATATTACCGGCAAATTGTAACCGCGCTGGGAAGCCGATGGAAAATGCAATTATTACCGACATCAAAGCCTCCCGGATATTATATGGCATCAGCGACGCATCCCCTCGGTACAGGAGAATCGTATTTTGCAATATATTATTTGATAATATCAACCGAGGGATCAAAGTCTTATATTATAATAGGTTTCTTCCGTAACTTCCGCCAAGTCTATTACGGGATAGGCAAAGAGCACGAGAGCTGCTTACTGGCTGCTTACTGGTGGTAGAGTTTCAGTGTAGGAGCTCGAGGGCGTAAGCACCTATTACTTAATCTATCATGTACCGCTTAGATGGTTATGTATGACCCTGTAATAACTATCATAGAGACAAAACAACTAAGATCTCAGGGGTGGCAACTATGATAGTATTATAAATATTTTTAAAAAACTTGCTTTAGGTGTTTTACATGCATGATGAATATTTTTATATGTTAGTGATTAATGGCGCAAAAAAATACTCTTCTTGCAATTTTCATTAAAGTACGTATCCCTTTACAAAGATGTCTATAGAACCCCAAAATTCATTTCTGAAGGTAACGTCAGAAGGCTGACGAGAAAGAATATAAAACACATCAGCGTCCAATAATTTCCAGGCAAACTGTCGGCTGTTGGTTATCCAAATCCTCCCGTCCCGGCATTTGTCCCATTCCGTCTCATTTGGTCCCGTGTCATCTCAGCCCCGTCCCGCATTGTCTGCCCACAATGCGGACAATTGCTTTCACTTGCTGGCTTTATGTTTACCGTTCGTAAATACTTGGCTTATATGCAGTATTCCTAACAGAGTTGGGCGTAATCAACTACGTTTGTAGTCGGTTTTTTTTAATTATGATTACCAACTATTCGGATTCTCGAATTATTACGACTACGATTTACGCGACGGCCCCGAGGGAAGGCGTACTATCTGATACATATTTCGCAAGGTAGTCCCACTGTTAAATTATATCAATTGACTCCAACGTAATACGGACGGGTATGATCCCGGAGCAATATTTGAGAAAGCATTAAATCGGCCATTCCCTTAATATACGTGAGACATTATCCAATTTGCGCCGTCTGGTCCATCCCTCGTCCCGCCATTACGCACTTCCTTATGAATCTTTTTATATCAATCATTTTCGAGCTGTGTTGAATGTGATTTCATATTTCATATCGTGCGTCTGTCTATATATTTATGAGAGTTTTTTTTTTTGCATACGCTTACACTCACAGCCCCACAGTAGGGATAAACCTGTGTCGTGGGTGCAGTTGTACACATACAACACATACACAAACACCCAGACCCGAAACAAATATCTGTAGGCCATACAAATATTTGTCCCGGTGCGGGGATCGAACCCGCGACCCTTCGAATCATACGATGGTTTCACACCGCTGGAATAACCGGGTCGTCAAAAGTGTTTATTTTGTTTACCGTGCTATTATTTTCCATGAGAAATAATTAGCAAGCAAGCATGCACTGTTTTTTTTGTTGTCGTTATAAGGGGATATTGAAATATATAAAGAAAAGGTACGTTACCACACCACCTTACAACACCTTAGGCCTCAGGAGTGGTAACGTATCTGCATTTTTACCTTTGGTCATTGTGTGGGTGTCTATAGGCTGCAGTCATCACTTAACATCAATGTGAACTGTATGCTTGTTTGCCACTTTTAAAACATAAAAAAAAAATCTACATTTTGACCTCGGGCCTTTGTGTGGGTGCCTGTAGGCTGCAGTCATCACTTAACATCAATGTTAACTGCGTGTTTGCCACCATTACATAAAAAATCTAACTGGAACACGATTGTTAATGCACATAGATCAGTTAACGGTAGTGCCTCTCGAGCTTCGACACTACAACTCAATGAGTAATAACTGTACCTACATTAAAGTCACAGCGAAATACGTGTCAAACTACACCATTAACAATACAGACCGGTGTGGTCTCGGAGTACCGAAAATCCGAGAAGGCATTTAATTGAATATATTCTATGTATGTTCGTGAGACACTATCCAATTTCTGCCATCTGATCAACCCTCATCCCGCCACTACGTACTTCCGATTCTTTTTTTACATCAATTCGTTCTGAACAGCAATATTCAAGCTCATTTCATATCGTAAATCAGTTAGTCTATCCATGTTAGATTTTATGTTTGTCTTGCCCTGAAACTTTGATTATTTTGACATGGCTCAAAGAAATTAAGATAATAATAATTCAGTGATAATTGGGACCAACAAAATAGTTGAGTTAAATAAACGGGCACACCAAATAATCCAGAAAATTGTTAACAATAATGGTGTAACAAAAATGTGCTGAGCATGCCTCGAACATATCTTCAGGATACTAAGGTAAATGCGAAAATTATTTAATCTGTCTGTTTACTAAGCTTTCATGAAAAAACCACTGAACCGATCAATCCTTCAATTGAACTAAGAAAATTTTTTTTGGATGAATTCGCATAAAATAACTCGTTTTCTCTGTATCTATCGTTTAACTCAACCAAAATTCATGGACCAATGATCAATAAGAGCCAATCAAAGTAATAACTTCTGAATACAGAACCCTTCAAATTGAAACAAATCATCTTCTCAAAACCTAGGCAAGCTTTAAAAGCACCGTAACAGAAAATAGAGCAGAGAAATGGGTACATTTTAATTAAAGCCTAACTAGGGCAAGTGTACATGTATAAAGGTATACGTCTGCACACAAAGAAGTTCTGCATATTGCAGTACACTGAGTAGACAGATGAGAGCCCGAGAGATGTGCAAATTATTCAGTCTACGAATTATAGGTATATGTATGAAAGAGCCTAGAAAAAACTGATGTATGTAGCTGTAAAGGATTCTCAAAAATTTGCTATAGCACTCAGGTACTTTCTTTCTTAAGACACTAGATCAGTTGATCTATAGTTATCTGCCCCTTATTCATAAACGTACATTTGATACGTTTTAGTTATAATATGCTTTGTCTTTATCAGTCGCATTGTCAATTACGTAGGATAGAAAAAGACAAAGGAGAGATTAGCAACACTTTAGCTTAATGCTTTTATGAATAAGGGGGTTATTGTTTATTTAAAATTATAAAGGTACTCTTTTGCCGTTTCTTATCTTATAAATAAAATGAACTTACTTAAATTATAAGGTAAATGGAGAGCACGATTAGATTACATACTCGGTATCATATAATTTGTCAATCACTTAACCTACTTCATAAGACATTTTGCTGAGCTCTGGGCACCTGCCAATTCATTACTATTTCTAAGTTACTGTTTACATAAAATAGAATATTTATTTCACCAGCCCTAGCCGCCAAAGTAAGGAGTAAAAATGAAATAATTTATTAAAAACACTGTATAAAAATAACAAAAAATACAGTTGTCATTTATAATAATATGATGCAAAATTCGTTTCAGTGTGTCAACTGAGCACTTGCATTGTTAACGAACATCATAAATATTCATATTTTCAATAATATTTTTATGAACAGCTATCCTGTACCGCCAATCATTGTTTTAATTTCGTTCGCAAATTGAAGAATACAAAACTGGACCCAATAAGTCAATGAACAGCCATTACATTATGTAATAAAAAATAGCAACTGTCTTAAAATTTTAATAATTAACACATGCAATTGTTGAATAAGTCACGACTCTCCTGCAAAAATAAGCATAAGGGCCGGCGTCCAGTAATGGCATAGCACGGCGTGGACGCCGGCACCGCCAGACAATTAGGCCTAAAGTCGAAAATAATTTATTTGTACATGAAAAAAATCCTTTACCGCCCCATGCGTTACCGCGCTATCGTTGGGAGCTGGCCTTAAAAAATTAGTAGTAGTAGGCACTTCCAGTACGGACTAAGGGATTCAGAGGCCCGGGGTGTCATTAGGACCCTAGACCTCTGCCCAGTGCCAGCGTTACAACCATTGATAACCAGGCCCGTGACGCCCTATTTCTGACATATAAGTTAAATTAAGGAGCAAAAGAAAACGCGCGATCTAAAAAAAATGTCTACTCTCTCTGTCTCCGCGTGCCCTTGACTCTTAGGTACGTTTGACAAGAGATTTAAAATACAACACTCGATCAAACAAAACCATATTTACGAAATCGATTGATAAAATAAGAATCATTTTTTTTTTATGTTGCTTTATATACGCGAGCTAATCCGTAAAAACAGTTTTTGTTTTTCAACGTAACTTCACGCCTGTGATCCCCGAAGGGCTAGGCAGAGGTAAATGCATGCATTCAAGCATACATGCAAACACCAACGATTCGCCGGTTACGTTTTGGCCCATGTAACAGGTGGCGAACCAGTTGGCATCTCCGGGCACATTACCAAACTCCGAGGTACTGGGAAACTTCCAGAAAATGGAATAATCCCAATAGAATCAAAGATAAAGGATTTAAACCGTCATCTCTGATAGCCGATACCTAGAGCCTAGGTTCGATTCGACCCGGGAATCGAACCTAGGACCTCCAGCGTAGTAGTAGTGGCCTGCTACCACTAGGCTACTGAGGCACTTTTTATTTCAATAGAGAAAATAATAACCAAAAATGAAAATAAGACAAGGCATTTACTCCCAGTAGTGATAAATCATCGAAAATAAAATATGTCTCCAAAATATGCACATCATAAGAGACAGAGCCAAGTAAAATGTCCGCTGATCCGTCGATATTCAATAAGCAGGGTGCGCTCAGTTCGTCACAGCGCGCGTTCATATTGGACATATTATTGGCATTGAACAGAAGTGAGCTCGCGACTTCATGTTAAAAATTGAATATGTCATCTACATTCCATTTGAAATCTTTTCAAGATGGAATGGTTTGCAAAAATGAGTTTTATAAATTCGGGAACGCTCGTCGGGAGGTTTTATTATTTCAATGACTTCCTGTCCTGGTGAACTTCGTAGGTTTTTAACGATATAAATTGACTACAATCTATTCTTGGTTAGGATCCCACTGCAGAATCATTTCGTTCATCCAGATATGCTGCAAACCTAATTTTTACGCACGTTATAATCTAGAGAATATATATCCACTAGGAAATGATTCTGCAGTGGGATCCTAACCTATCAGACCTATCAAATATACAAAAAACCAAAACGAAGACTGTGACTTGATATTTTTAGGTATTCGATATTTACAACGAGCATGGATTCGTTCATGTTCAAACTGATAGCGAGTGAATACTGTAATTAATTTATAATTTATTTATTAAGTAGGCACACCTTTTAAGCATCACCCAATGAATACTTAAATCAAGCATAGAATATTTCTAATTTTAGCTTCGATTAAACAGAATAAGCATTAGTTTCTCTCGTGTAGCGGTCGGATTAATTTAGAGCCAAATATTACTAACTAATATCCTCAAAATCAAATTAACTAACGCTTTATTTATTTGTCGGATAGGAAGCCTAATAATTATAGGTTAGGATCCCACTGCAGAATCATTTCGTTCATTAAGATATGCCGCAAACCTATTGCTAACGCATATAATAACATATATTTACTAGGTTGCTTGTCAAACTGTGGTTACAAGTTTTTTTTTTTTCGGGAAATTATTTTTAAATGTTTTGTTGTTAAATATCGACCACTTTACGGCATATTTTGATAGACAACTTAGTAGATACATATTCTCTAGATCATAATATACGTAAAAATTGGGGTTCAGGCTTGCAGCATATCTGAATGAATGAAATAATTCTGCAGTGGGTTCCTAACTTATAACCCGTAACTTCAAGCCTTTCAATAAGGCGATTCATTTCATTTCGCATGACACACATTTAATTGATTTTCCTTCGTGATAACCAGCCACGTTTATTTTCTCAACTACAAAGCGGCCAAGTGCGAGTCGGACTTGAGTTCATGGGGTTTCTTACATTTAATGAATTTCCAATATTTTAAATAGGTTTCTCTTTAATCGATAGGTATACCGTATAGGTAATATCTGGAATTGAAAAAAATAAGCTCAGTTGTTTTGGAGATCAGAATCCGAAAATCATTTATTCATTTAGGGTGACAGGCACTTCTTATGACACGTCAAAAACGAACAAAATAAATTAAAGTGAATAACAATTGATATACATGTCAAACAAGATAAAAAATACATGTAAAGTCAAGAATATCACTAAGATAAAACTAAATACTCGTATAATAAACTAATGTAAAAAGCATATCAGTAGAATGTCTCATTTCCCATTTACAAACTGATAACAAAGAGTAAAAAGAAAATAAAAAGAGTCATTCTTTGTTATTCACCGGCAGAGTTCCAAAGGCCAATATATAATATAAGATAAGAGGGAGTAATCAATTTTCGTCTATTTTATTGGATAACTTTAAAACCATTCGAACGAACTGTGCCTCGACATGTGACAGTGACATTTTGTTGCACTGACATGTCTGTCAGTGCAACAAAATAATGGCGGGTGTTAAAAACTGACTGATTGATCATCGCTGCTGTGCGCAAAGCACGCAGCTGCGGTACGGGCCTGCGAGGTGGCCCATCTCGGGCATAATCTGTTCGCGCATCGACGAGGGCATGAACTGTTTATTTATTTTGGATGACAGATGTTACATTCCATTTAGCGTCCGCAACGATTGCAATGCTCACTCAATATCTGTTATAGGCATGTGGAGCTTTTGTTGAGCTTTACAAGCTTTGGAAGTAAATTTACACTTAATTTTAGAAAAATAATATCTCTTAGTCACCGGCCTAAAGATTGTGTCCGAGACCTCAAGCCTAACGTTAATGACCTACTATCGCTAAGACAGATAGACAGAAATCTTAATATAAACAAAAAGTACTTACGTTTTTATGTGGATTTTAGTTTCATAACAATTTTCTAATGGACACACAACACCACGTTAATAATGTTCAAAATCGTCTACATTTTCTTCTTCTAAAGTTTTTTACTGTCTAGCTTCATCGGTTCCAAAAATAATATCCTGCCAGACAAGTCATAACTTTGTGTAATTTTTTGCTCAAACTTAAATTATTGTCAGAAATTAGTCTTAATCCAAACGGATTAAGGTCGCTTATCATTTGCACAGAACGTGTCTAGATTTGTAAGAAGATAGATGGTGGCGAGCGTCGTCTGAGAGGTCACAAGCCGAGGGTCGGTAACCGACGCTAATTTCGACCACAGCTTTTGCACACACATAAAAATGGTTTACAGTCAATTTGTGCATTAAGAAAACAAGAAAAAGTTCATTTGGCTTCCAAAATGTAGCTTATCTTTTTAATTTACTCGACATTTATTTGACGTAGTCTGATAATAGCTGCTCTTGGTATGAAATTAATAGTTTAATGTTTACTTTAATTATTAAATTTATGTTTATTGTAACGATTATTGGTTTCAATGTCAGCTATTTTTAAGCATGGTGAACTCTAAAAATAATTTGATCATTTCAGCTTGCACACATTGATTCGAAATTGGATTTGACAAAATATCCCGCTTGCTGCAGAAACTTTGCCACCCCTAAGGCTTACGCTGTTTAACTCTTTGATAGTTGTTATAATTAATCAGAATAAGATAGTGCGATTTGGCGGAAAATAAATTATATAACGACAAATACATTACATTGACAAATACAAATACATTGACCCTACGAAGTAGACTTTGGCGTATTTGGTGTCTGTAGAATGTTATATTTCAGTATGAAAGTGACAATCGGCTAGTTTCGACTTTGTTGAGTGTTATCTCTGCTGCACACTGCCTACGTAAGCATCTGTAGTCCGGTATTGCTCAAAACTTGATCAAAATGGTCGACAGACGTCAGATAGGTAAAGAACGAAAGAGATAACGCTCTACAGACCGAAATAAGTAGAAGCCACCTTCCTCTTAGGTCGATGTGCAATATTTAATATTGTTGAGCACTTTATACCACTGTATATTGGTTTTACTAGTACCAGAGCTCTAGTGACAAAGCTCGCGTGCGTAGGCACCATCCCATTACCTCTGTTTACCGCAAAATGGTAGTGCGCCAAATTCAGCAATAACGTGTTCCAGTTAGATGGAAATGTATGACCTAGTAATAACTATCACAGAGACATAACAACTAAGGTCTCAGGGGTGGCAACGCATCTGCATTTTGACCTCTGGTTTTTATATATATATCTCTAGACTGCAGTCATCACTTAACATCAATGTGAGCTCGTTTGCCACCTTCCTTATAATCATGGCAACCCATTATACGTCCCACTGCTGGGCACGAATCTCTCCCCTTTTTTTTGGGGGAGGCCTGGAGCTTATTCCACCACGCTGCTCCAATGCGTATGTATTGGTGGAGGTGGGTAGATTAGTGGCCAACCCGCTGTCGGATGTTTTCAAACCGCCCATAAGGCCTCCGACAAGGTTTAACGACTGCTATCTATCGATAGCAACCGGGACCGACGGCTTAACGTGCCCTCCAAAGCACGAGAATGCGCATTTAATTTGCCACTAGCGGTCACCCATCACACTACCCGACCGCGCCCGTAGTGCTTAACCGAGCAGATCGCTTCCGATCTACACCAGCCGCGGGGCCATGCGCGCTTCGCCACCTTCCTTACATAAAAAAAACATTAAAATTTAATCAAATAAACAAGTAAACTTCCACACAATTTACTTACTTTAACTTTAAAGCTGGGTATTTGTGAAGCACCGAAATTTGAATTACTGAACTAGTTTCAGGTAAAATTAATTAAAACACTTCAAACTATGGTAATATAAACTTGTTCAATTATGAATTTAAAATAATTGGGCAGTTTTACAAGTGAATTGCGCTCAGTTATTTTACATTTTCAAATCTGTATTTTGAAGTTGAATAACTTCAGTCTGCAAATTGACCCTTAATGGTGGATCCATTAAAGGCCATTTTAAACAGTTAAGTGTAAGTCTGAAACAACTAATTTCTAACTTTTAATACGTATATTATCAGAAGCCACTAATATGTAGATAAATGTTATTATAATGGTAACCCACCGATTTTTGAAGAATATCCTGAAATATGAACTAACACTGGGAATCGAGTATTTCGGATCTATTTCACGTATATTTTAAAAGATTATTTAAAATCAATGTGACGTTTCAGTTGCTTTTCAGCTTAAGTGGTCTCGGGCAGACTGAGGTGACATTTGTCTGACAGCAGTTTGAAAAACTATTATGTGCAGCTACATATTTCGCAAACGACTTGCGTAGCGTTCAGGATTAACACAAAAGTTACTAGGTTTGGTTATTCCAATGCCGAACAGAAATAGCTGGAATAGAGTGGATCCATAATGATGTTGGAGAGATACCAATGTGTAAATGGTACCCGCGTTGTAACGCAATTAACCATCATTATCAGATGTTGCGATCGTGTTGGATAACAAACGCGCGCGGGACAAATAAATAAACATTGTTATTGATCTGCTTACGATTGTATTACGCTGTGTTTATAGAAATGTAGTGCATTATGGGTGAAATTTTGATGGTTGTTTTCCCGCGGCAGAACGTTTTTTTTAGGAGTTTAATAAGAACTTTTTACTAGTGGTAGAGTCCCAGTTTAGGAACTCAAGGGCGTAGGCACCACCGCATCACATAATCTATCTGCCGCCAAACGATAGTGTTCAGCAATATCGTATACCGGTTAGATCAGAGGTTCCCAAACGATTTTTTCTTGTAGACCCCTTACAATTTTTTTCTGGTTTCGGTGGCCCCCTTGCTAATATTTATGTCACTTTCCCATATATCCCATTTTTATTTACGCATATACGTAGACCCCATCGAGTCTCCCATGGACCCCAGGGGGTCTATATGGACCACTTTGGGAATCACTGGGTTAGATGGTAAATAATGTATGGCCTCGTAATAACTTTCACAGAGACATACAACTAAGGTCTCAGGAGTGGCAACGCATCTGCATTTGGAACTCTGCTTTTCGTGTAGATGTCTATAGGCTGCAGTCATCACTTAACATCCATGTGAACTGTATGCACGTATTGCCGCCTTTGTCACATAAAAAAGTCTATAAATAAGCAGGATATTTATGAATTAGGTGCTAAATGTTGTATAAATATTTTAAAAAAATATTTCAATTGTTTCAGACACGCGTTATGAATCTCCGCCCACCAGATTTGTCCAGGTAAAATATGGCAATTACTGTTAGAACTCAAAACAAATACACACAACCATTACAAACTGAAAATTATGTGGGGTCTTACATAAATCACTTGATGGGTTTCTTCCAACAGGGGGACAATCTGTTGCTCGCGTCCGCAGGAGTTACCTACCACACCCCTGCACGTGTCCCCTGGGTGGTGCTAAATGAGCGACAACAATACCGGCGAAATAGGCGTTACGACTACAGAACACATACGAAGAAAAGCTACAAAATACTATAAACTCATGGAAACGAATGCGAATATCTTTACAAAAGGCTCTTGTCAGAGCCAGAAAACAAGAGATGTTGGACCTTCAGTCCGCATCATGCAGATTAATATAGAAGGCATGAGTAAAGCTAAAGCAGATTATCTGCACAAAGCTCTAAATATATTTAAAATTGACGTAGTTAACATTCAGGAAACCCACACCAAAGACGATTTGGACCTTGAAAGAAGATATAATTTACCCAACTACACTCTTATTGAGGCAGTCCATCACCCCAAATATGGTATCGCAACTTACATTAAATCCAAAACGGGAGCTAAACTGCTGTGTTCAAGTAATAAAGACAGTGTGTTCACAATAGCTATTGAAGTTAATGCTTTGAAGATTGTTAACATCTACAAACCTCCAAGTACCAACTGGCCTAGGAATGTCCTGCCCTGCTCTGCATATCCTTGTGTATACAGTGGCGACTTTAATAGTCATCACACGAACTGGCGCTATAAGGAAAATAATGAAGACGGGATTTCCCTGGTACAATGGGCTGATTTCAATAACTTACATCTGGTTTTTGATGCTAAGGATAGGGGTACTTTCCACTCAGCTAGATGGAAAAAAGATTACAACCCTGACCTAACATTTGTCTCCTTAGACCAGCCTTCACCAGCAAACCGCTCAGTGCTTTCTGCCTTTCCTAACAGCCAACATCGTCCAGTTTTGTTAGATATAGGTCTCAAAATACTACTCACAAATTCAATGCCCCTACCGCGCTGGAATTTCAATCGCGCTGACTGGGATAGATTCTGATCTAGCTTCAACCAAATTGGAACCAACTTCCAAAAACTACGGAAACTTTGTGAACCTGGTTGTTAAAACTGCAAAACTGGTTATACCTCGAGGTTATCGTAAAGAATTTGTCCCGGGTTGGAATGCAGACAGTGAAAAATTGTATAGAGAATATCAGAACACAGAAAACCATGAAACTGGTGCTAAACTTTTGAAGTCCCTTGATAAAATAGGCAGTCTAAGTGGGTAGCTTTGACATCTGGTATGGATTTTAAGCGTTCAAGCAGAAAGGCGTGGAAGACCTTTAACAGACTGACAGGCAAGCATAATCCTCCCAAAGACTCGGCGATCGTAAATCCAGATGCGATTGCTACTCGAATGGTTGATGTCACTAGAGCTAAACGGGATAAAATCTTTACAAAAAAGCTAAAAAAAGACCTTAAAGCCCTGAAGCAAAATCCTTTCAGCACCCCAGAACTGTCCAAACCGTTTGAAGTTGTAGAGGTGGTAAATGCCATTACATTGTTAAAAAACAACAAAGCCGCTGGTCCGGACCAAATGTATAATGAGTTTATCCGCCACATGGGTCCCGGCGCAATCGAATGGCTTACTGCACTTTTCACATATATTCTTCAAAACAACAACCTACTGTATGCATAAATTTATGACAGTGATACCAAGTAAGGAAATAGCAGATCTTATCTCCAATATGCTGAGTCAGAGACAATTTGAGGTGTTCTTGGGAAACAGAAAAAGTCGTAGAAGGAAACTGGATAATGGGCTGCCGCAAGGATCTGTTTTAGCTCCACAACTTTTCAATTTATACATCCATGATCTTCCACCGACAACAGCTACGAAATTCATCTACGCTGATGATATTGCGCTGGTGGCCCAGAGCAGAGACTTCACGGCAGGAGAAGAACTACTAACAGCTGATCTTGAAAGACTCTCAAAGTACTTCCATTACTGGCGACTGATCCCAAGCATTAGTAAAACTGAAGTGTCTGCTTTTCATTTGAATAATCGGCTAGCTCATTACCAACCGAAAGTATTTTTCAGGGGAGATGTGCTAAAATATAACCCTCTACCAAAATACTTAGGCGTCACTCTGGATAGATCATTAACTTACAAGGATCATCTCGGTAAGTTCTCCATGAAGATCGATACTAGAAACAACATCTTGCATAAACTCTGTGGCACGACCTGGGGTGCTTCTGCAGACTGTCTACGTACTACAAGTTTGGCGCTGGTATACTCTGTCGCTGAATACTGCGCTCTAGTCTGGCTAAACAGTACTCATGTACCCAGAATTGATTCAAGGCTGAACGACGCCATGCGATGTATATCCGGTACAATCAAGTCGACCCCTCGGCATTGGTTACCTGTACTGGCACACATAGCTCCACCACACCTCCGCAGAAAAAAGGCGCTAAAAAGAGAGGCAGCAAAAATAGCAGCTTCACCATTACTCCCAGCACATGCTGAATTCTGTCATCCACCGACTGCCAGGCTCGGTTCTCGCTACCCTCCTGGCACCACAGCCCAGAGTCTCTCCCATTTCGATATTGACACCTACTGGAAGGAAAAATGGAACGTGGAAGCAGATGGAGTCTTTGCCCAAATTGCTGACCCAACAGCCAAACCTAAAGGTTTCGATTTACCCCGGAAGCTTTAGTGCAAATTAAATAGGCTTAGATCAGGACATGGCCGCTGCAATTTCTTTCTCCACAGATGGGGTTGGCGAGACTCGGACCTGTGTGAATGTGGCGAAGAGGCCCAAACCATGGATCATATAATGGAACGATGCCCAATACATTCTTACCTAGGATCCAAAGATAAAATTTACAATTTAACTGAAGACGCAGCCAATTGGCTAAGAAATGTGAATGTAGGCTTATAATTATAATTTGTGTGTATTCGCCTATTCTACAGACTGCCATACGATTAAATAAAAAAATAAATTCCAACAGTTTGGAAACCGAAACTCACATGGCACCGCCGAGACCTAAATTGGTCTACCTGTCGTAGAAATAACTGAACCATAAATAAGCATCTTACCAGGACGTGATACCTTACCTTTTGGCGACAGATAGATTAAGTAATGAGGTGGTGCCTATCATGTATGTACTGTGCCTATACCCCCGTACTACGACACTGCAACTCGACCAACAGTGAAAACTTGCTGCGAGTTGGTGGATAAAGTAAATATTTATCAACTTACAGCCAGGCTTAACTATAATGCTGCGAAAACAATAAAAAATAGCAATAAAAATGGGCTTTATAAGTAAATTGACGTGTCTTTTAAATTCGGTACCGCTCTTAAAGTATTCTTATCGTATCTCAGTATTAATTTACCACCGATGTCAATAATTAGAAAATAGCCCTTCTAAGCTCTTCTAACTCCTTCATGAAAACAGTCATAAAAGGATTTATAGAGCTTCAGTGTAGGAACTCGCAGGCGTAGATACTACCGCATTACCTAATGTACTTGCCGCTAAATGGTAGTGTTCAGCACTATCGTGTTCCGGTCAGGTGGTAATGTACGGCCCTGTATTTTCCGGCACAGCAGCATAACACCTTAGGCCGCAGGAACATAGTAACGCATCTGCATTTTGACCTTGGTCTTTGTGTAAGTGTCTATAGGCTGCAATCATCATCATAGAACTTAAGATCAATGTGAACTACATGCTTGTTTGCCACTTCCATTAAATAAAAAAAACTCTAGTGTAGGTAAGTTTGTGTTTATAGGCTGCAGTCATCACTTAAGATCAATGTGAACGGCATGCTTGTTTACCACTTCCATTACATAAAAAAACTCTAGTGCTAAACCAACAAACAAACTAGGAAAACAATAGTCCGTCGCACCCATGCAATTCAATAAGCATACTTAGACCATTACGGTATTGATAAACAACGCGCCTAAATGGAAAAGCAACGTCCATACTCCACATTGTGTACATTCGATGTACTTTACACCATGGTCAGGTTACTCGGTTAGTTTAACTGAAATGCAATAGACTGGGTTGGTTTAGCACTAATAAGAGCATTGTTTGGTTGTTAGCATTCAGTTTGATATGTTTATTTTTGGAATTAGGTACGAGTTGATGGTGTTTTACTTGATTCACGGTATGAAAAAATACTCAAATGTGATCTGTAGGCAACACGGGTCCCATATAGTTTTACAAGGCTGTCCGTAGTACTACGGGACTGTACATTAAAACCTGCCGTGTATGAATAAAAATCTGCTGAAGGAATACGCAATAAAACCGACTTAATGAAATTTTCCCGAACACGACACATATTAACGTAAACGGATTTATTTGTTCGAAAGAGAAGGTATTGTTACGATATGAATACGAAGTTTTTTTGAGAATTTCAGAAATGAACTTGTATAGTACGTCGATAGTACGAAGTATGTTACTTTTTATATTGTTGATATTCTATTTTATTTTTGTTATATTTTGCTAAACGGAATAAACTTATTTACAAACTTAAAGAGGTATTTATATTTGCGATTCGTTTATATACGTTCCAAGTCCACATTTAGGTCTCTATTTTATAAATTCCTATCAAACTCCGACTCGATCGGCCGAGTCCTTTTGAAACAAATTCACGGATGGGCGGACAGGCCAATAGATAGACAGACACTTATAATGTCCAGAAATAACAAACAAGTTATACTTATGATACGTAATATTGTAGCCTATAAACATCTACACAAAACCAAAGATTTTAATGTAGACTCGTTACCATTCGCGAGGCCTAAAGTATTATTCTTCTTTGCCAGGAATTACAGGGCCATACATTACCACCTGACCGGAACACGATAGTGCTAAACAGTACCATTTATCGATATGTGGATTAGGTAATGCGATGATGCCTATATCCGCGAGCACCGTCACTGAAGCTCTACCTAAATGTAGACTGCCTCCACTAAAAGCACTTATGGTTTTATAAGCTTTCTGTTCCTTTTAAAGTAGGTACGCAACACTAAACAAACGCGTTATTTATTTTATTTATTTATTCTTTACTGTTACATAATAATTAACAAATGATGTAACAAATAGCGAACTTAATGCTTAAAGCATTCTCTACCAGTCAACCATTGGTAGTATAGAGAAAATAGTAGGCGGTGTAACGAATTAAGATATTATATAATAGATGAATCTAATCTAATAATAGAATATCACATACATACAATCTAATGTTTTAGTTACTTAAAATATTATACTATACTATACTATAAATATTATGTACCATATTTATACAATAATATATATTAACTACTAGTGTTCTAAGAATTCCAAGCAAATGCGGAGTCAGACGGACTGGCAGACAGACAGGCTGTAATGCTCCTATAAGAGCTCCGTTTCTTTTAAGGTACAGAACAACAAATAGGTTCATAGTGTTCAAGGAATTGTAACTACATTCCCAAAATAAGAAAACCCAAAAGCAGTAAAACCAAATACGTACTCAGACTGACTGAGCCGCTTACCGTTCAAAGAGGGTCTGTGTTTTATGTTTGATGAATCGTTCCTAAAAAAAAATAATTCTGAAGAAAGAATACACGAACAAGTCCGACTTACGTTAATTAAATTTGCCCAAACCTTCGTCTTGGCACACATTGTGGTGAAGGGATTTGTTTGTTCAAAAGGAATTATAATGATAATAATAAGATGTTTATCAAGGCTTTGAGAAATATACTTTTATTGTAGGTACGATAAAAATACAAAATATTCTAACAATGCTTTTTTGACGGAAATTGCAAAACTTAAAAAAATGATAATATTCCGCAATAACACATGCGAGTTTTCCTTTAATTTCTAAACTTAAAAAGCTTACTTACACCCTAGTAATAGTCTCTATATTTGAAGTTCATTTACTTACGTTAACATCACGGATCACTGTTTTGTTAAGATGCACCAAACTTCTTACGAAGCAAATTGGCTGACGGGCAGACAGACAAACGGACATGCATGATCCTACAAGAGGTCCATTCCGTTCAAAGTACGGAACACTAAACAAATAAGTTACTAGTGTTCAAGGGATTCTAAACAGATTCGCTGACAGACGGACAGGCAGTCAAACAGACACTTTTATTTCAAGAAGTGGCAAACAAGCATGCAGTTTACATTGATGGTAAGTAATACTGAAGCCTATAAACATCTAGATGAAACATCCGAAATCATAACACTCAAGAGTGGTAATCCATTACCAAGGCCTAAGATATCATGCCTCTGTACCAGGAATGGAATAGAATACACTGCGTTTACTTGTCGAGAAAATCTATCCGTACTTCTATCCCTTCCTCTATCTGCCAGATACATATGAGCCGAAATATATCCATCTTCTATTTACTTAGTCGCAATAATGTCACTATGTCAAGACAAATAATAAGAACCCGGAACTATGGAGCGTGGAAAAAAAAATCTTACCGAATAAGGAGCCCAGTATATCCGACTTAATTAAATTTTCCCTCCCCGTTCTTGGCACACACTGGCAAACAAAAAGGATTTGCTGCTCACTAATTTGTTTCTCTGAATGGAGGTTCTAAGGTGCACTGTGTTGTTATGAAAATAGAGCAGGATTTTGCAATATTACATATCATAAAAGTATGAATAAGGCAAACTAGCATATGATAAATGAATATGCTGTTTGTAGTAGAGCTCTACATAAATACTAGACCTTTTAAACAAGAGCACGTAAGCACCAGACACTACCGCATTACCAAAATCCGACAATTTTCCTGTTGTATCCAACACTATTGTACTCGGTGAAACGGAAATGTATGGATTGAATTGCATCGTTTTGGCAATTTTGTGTCTATAAACATCTGTAAAAAATGTTGATGCCAAATAATTGTGTTTGTACTAAATTAATTTACCAACTATTATTATTATTATATATTCTTTATTGTACACCAGTAAACAGGAACTACAACTATGTGATTTAGTAGCATGATTTAAGCATTTTTTTCTATCAACATTACATTGATTACTGGTGGTAGAGCTCCAGTGACGGAGCTCGCGGGCGTAGGCACCACCGCATTGCATTACCTAATATACTTGCCGCTAAATGGTAGTGTTCAGCACTATCGTGTTTCGGTCAGGTGGTAATGTACGGCCCTGTAATTTCAGGCACAGAGGCCATAAAACCTTAGGCCTCAGGAGTGGCAGCGCATCTGCATTTTGACCTCTGGTTATTGTGAGGCTGCAGTCATGACTTAACATCAATGTGAACTGCACGCTTGTTTGCCACTTTTATTACATAAAAAAAAAAACATAACAAACTCCATTAATTGCATCCCCACACTTCCACTCATCATTGGTATTTGGGCGAGCAAATCTTATCCTTTATAGGGGGGATCCGATTGATTCACCCAAAGCGCGTATCAATTCAGCCACTTTAACTATTTCTCAACGAAATTCAAGTTTGATCAAAAATACGTAATATTCATACATTATTCATCTATGTACTCGATTAACAGATATTATATTAGATCAGTCTGAGCCAACGCAATATTCCAGTATTCAATAACAACGTGGCCATCGACCGTCTAAATCCGTCCATCACAATACAAACGTTGAATTACTCAAACTGCGATGATCGCGCCCAAACATTGTTCTATTTCACGAACGCCCACCAATCATCCAATTGTAAACACAAACGGTATGCGACCGTGTACTGTATGCGATACAGATAGAAGGTCAATTGAAAATGTGTTTAAGACCTAAATGACTACTTTATACACGCTACTTTTGTAGAACTATGATTGATGGAGCTGTAGGCTATATACATCACCGTATTAATTTTTTAATTGTTACTAAATAGTTCAGCAGTATGCGGTTCCAGTTTTAAATAATTAGTCCCATGGTTTTAAAAACAAATGGATCCTGTAGGTAATTTTTAAGTGAGTAACATTATTGATGTAGAAACGTGGTATATAAATTTGTTATAATAGGTTGGGGAAAAAGTCTTTTCGCATTACAGTATGTATGAACTTGTAATAAAATCTCTTTGGCTGTAGTATTTGTATCTGGCTGGTTTTGGTATCATTGAAAGTTAACATTTTGAAGAACATAATTCCAAATTCAAATTTGGCAAATGTGTTATTTTCATTTGTTTTTCGTACTGTCAAGATGAGTGAATCTAATGAAGAAATTCGATACATTTTAAAATTTTACTACAAAAAAGGTAAAAATGCAATGCAAGCTGCGAAAAAAAATTGCGATGTTTATGGACCTAGTGCAGTGTCTGTGAGAGTAGCACAAATTTGGTTTAAGCGTTTTCAATTCGGAAATTTTGATGTCAAAGATGCACTTCGCTCTGGTCGCCCTATTACGGATAAAATGGATGCCATTTTTGAAAAAGTAGAGCAAGATTACGATGTAGCTGAAGAACTGAGAATTGATCACAAAACAGTTTTGGCGCATTTGAAAAAAGCTGGGTACAAAAAAAAGCTCGATATTTGGGTACATCACGAGCTCACTGAAAGAAACCTAATGAACCGTGTACTCATTTGTGATTATTTATTACGACGTAATGTAACCGAATCATTTTTGAAGAAGCTGATAACTGGTGATGAAAAGTGGATCACGTGCGACAAGAACGTGCGCAAAAGGTCGTGGTCAAAGGCCGGTCAGGCTTCACAAACTGTGGCGAAACCCGGGTTAACTCGCAATAAGGTGATGTTGTGTGTGTGGTGGGATTGGAAGGGCATTATTCATTATGAGCTATTACCACCAGGCAGGACTATCGATTCTGAACTCTACTGCGAACAACTGATGAGATCAAAGCTAGAGGTTGAGAGAAAGCGGCCGGAATTGATCAACAGAAGGGGTGTGGTGTTTCATCATGATAACGCTAGACCTCACACATCTATAGCCTCTCAGCAAAAATTAAGAGATTTTGGCTGGGAGGTGTTAATGCATCCACCGTTTAGTCCTGACCTTGCACCTTCAGATTTCCACCCGTTTCGGTCTCTTCAGAATTTTTTATGCAATGTTAGGTTAACATCACGAGAGGACTGCCAAATCCACTTGTCGCGGTATTTTGATGAGAAGTCCCAAAATTTTTATAGCAATGGGATCATGTCCCTACCTACAAGATGGCAAAAGGTTATAGAACAAAATGGTACATACATACTTTAGTTAAATTTAAATAAACTATATTAAAAAATGTCTTGCATTATCTTAAAAAATGCGAAGAAACTTTTTCCCCGACCAATATTATAATGTAGATACAGACACACAAACAAATTAGGCATCGTTCATGTATATTCATAGACCAATTTTTGAAGTAGGAGTTCTTGTTGCTTCTAACAAATTATTAATACACGTTTCACATTGTTACAGATTCGAGCTGAACTTTACTGTTTCGAAGAACTTCGCGGATAATGTCTGTCAACACAAAATGTAAGTTGATACATTAAGTACGATGGCATGTCTGATAGACTATTTAAGGTCAAAAAGGTTACGCTTAACGGCCGCAAACTGAATCAACTCCATTTGGATAATTTGATTTAAAAAGCGCTACGCCATCACAAAATGGGAACTGCTTCCAAACGACTATGCCTTGAATATTAAAATATAAAATTACAAATGACTTACAAAAACCACTTTATATTCCAAGTTCGTTGTTTTTCTTTACAGGTGAATAACTTGAAGACTTCAAGAATTTATCCGTCAACATGGAAATGTCACTAGAGAACGTCGAGATGTACGGCACCGGCAACTACTCGTACGATGACAACGTGACCTTCAATGGGACATACGAGAAATGCCCGAACACCAACTCACCAGTGGTCTACGTGATCACACAGATTTTGTACACTCTCGTCTGCGTCGTCGGTCTTCTAGGAAACACTCTAGTCATATACGTAGTGGCACGTTACTCAAAGATGCAGACTGTCACCAATATGTATATCTTGAATCTCGCAATAGCAGACGAATGCTTTTTAATAGGAATACCGTTCCTGATGGTCACTATGTCACTCCAAGCTTGGCCGTTCGGCCAGTTTATGTGCAAGGTATACATGATTTCGACGGGAATAAACCAGTTCACTAGTAGCATTTTTCTATGCATCATGAGTGCTGATAGATACATAGCGGTGTGTCATCCTATAGCAGCGCCTCGGCTTCGGACACCTTTTGTCTCTCGAGTAGTCTCCGCAGCCGCTTGGATTGCTTCAGCCCTAGTCATGACACCAATTTTCATGTACACGACACTCATTCCTACAGATAACGGCGTATCTTGCAACATCGTGTGGCCAGAGAGCGAGTTCAATAAAGGGCAGACCACTTTCACACTTTATTCCTTCGCTCTTGGCTTTGCGGCTCCTTTGGTACTCATATTTGTCTTTTACTGCCTAGTTATACAAAAGCTCAAAACTGTCGGACCAAAAAATAAGTCCAAAGAGAAGAAGCGATCTCATAGAAAAGTGACCAAATTAGTTCTGACCGTGATAGCCGTGTACGTGCTGTGCTGGCTCCCGTACTGGGCTTTCCAGGTAGCATTGATCTACACTTCGGAGATGGGGTGTACCAGCCGAATTAAGATAACAGTGTTTCTGGTTATCGCTTGCTTCAGCTACAGCAATTCCGCTATGAACCCTATTTTGTATGCGTTTTTGTCCGATAACTTTAAAAAGAGTTTTCTGAAGGCGTGTACGTGTGCTGCTGGAAAGGATGTGAATGCGACTCTCCACGTAGAGAATAGTGTTATACCGAGAAAGAAGAGAGGAGGTGGTGTTCAAATTCAAGCGAGGTCAACGGTTGAGACAAGGGGATTGACTCCGCCGACGATGGGCACAAGGGGTTCTCGCTCGGAGGCGTCTACGGCGCTGACGTCACGGTCCGCGGTGGGCAGCGAGGTGTTGGCTATGGAGGCGCGACCGGCGGCACTGACACCACTCATAGCACCCAATGGGCTAACGCACACGCGCCTCTGAGTGCGGGCCTTGCGCCGCAGTCGCGAGCCGTCCAGCGCGGTGCAGGAGGAGGATACCCTGATTGTGTCCATTGATTAATAGCCTTCAATGCTGTCTTGATGTAATATCTCCCGTAGATTACTCAATTGATTCACAGAAAGAAAATTGAATAGATTCATTTGATTGACCATGCCTAGATGCCATCAAAGTTGGTCACCCACTTTTGCTGATCTTGTTTTTAAGCTTCTTTAGTATCTATTGATTGGACTCAGATCGTATTTCTAACAGCGATTACAGATTTTATGAACTGAAAAGGATTTCTGATGTTAATTTGAATTTAGTCCCAATACTATACCAGGATTTTCTCAGCAAATATCCTGTGGGAATTTGACTCAGCAAATCAACAAACCAGTAGAATTGTGACTGTAACCTGGAATCTACATTATGGCTTAAACATAGATCGACCAAGATTGCCAGAACAATATTTCTCCAACCTTCCTGACTTCTTCAATCACTCTACGGGACCAAACCATGGCAGCAGAGACTGTTCGAATAGCTGACGACTGCGCGGGACCAGAGCCCTGTCGCGCCAGCCGTCGGCCAATGCCCGGTTAACTCACTCCATACAACAGTGCTTTTTTAATGGACAAGTGTATACGATTATGAACTTTCAAGCGTATCTCATTACGTACGTAAACCGGTTCTCAGTGGAGTTGTTCGGCCTAGGGTTGCAACGATGAATTTATTAATATTTAGGTAGTAATTTTTATCGCATAGCGATTAGTTTTATTATATTTGTATACTGGCTACATTAAGGTAATGTTGTAAAAAGATGTACATATCCTGTAAATATTCACAATTGTCTAAATAATGTCTGCGTTGAAATAAATAATACATTCGTGAACGTCTGAAAACTTATTTGTGTCACCATTTCGGCCTTACAATATAATGGTTTTAAGAAACTATCTACACCAGAATTACTTTTAAACCTCCAACTTGTCTGCAACATGATGTGTTGTAATTGATGTGGCTAGTTTCACTTCTGCCAGAAAACGTCAACCGCTGGACAAAAGCCTTCCTGAAAGTTGGTCACAATAGTGTGCTTCATGAGAAGAAAATTTCTGCATCAAAAAGTAGCCCTTCGATATCAGCTTATACATATTTCATAATTAAATATTATGAAAACAAACGTAACTTCACGCCTGTAATTCCCGAAGGGGTAGGCAGATATAAATGCATGCATTCAAGCATACATGCAAACACCCACGATTCGCCGGTTACGTTTTTGGCCCATGTACCTAACAGATGGCGAGCCTGTTGCCATCTACGAGCACATTAGCAAACACCGAGGTACTGGGAAACTACCAGAAAATGGGAAAATTCCAATAGAATAGAGATAAAGAATTTTAAACCGTTATCTCTGATAGCCCCCAAGCCGGGAATTGAATCCAGGACCTCCAGCGTAATAGTAGTGGCCTGCTACCACTAGGCTACTGAGGCAGTTTAAAAATGAAAACAAGTACATAATTCAATATCATCAGAAAACACATTTTCACTTTCTAATGAACCTCTGAAGAGGAAAGTGCGAATCAGCAGAAATACGCGATTGGAATAAAGATCGAGCGGAGCAAGCATCAGTTATTGGATGCTGCGAAGCATCTAATGAATCCTGTAATCGAATTGGGTGGTGAGCCATCAAAATTCGCATAGACGCGGCTGAATATTTAAGCTAAGTTTGAGAGTGATTTATATCACATATTGAAGTAAATCCATGCAGTACTTTTTGAGCTTAGCCCGGACATACATACAGACAAACAGACAAAAAATCTAAAAACTATATTTTTGGTTTCGATATCGATTGTAGATTACTCCCCAAGTATAAAAAAAAATACATATTCAATATACCACAAAAAGTTTCGTTTAAAACCGAACATAAAGTAAAATTACTGAATTTCCCGTGGGTACAAATATGAACAGTATGGAAACTACGTACAAAACGTTCAAAACGGCACACTCACACAAACATGCGCATCGACGCTCGAGTTGCTAGTGACTCGGAGCTGCAGCACCGCGAGAACCGCTTAGGGGCTTCGTTGATGCGCATATATGTGTGATTGCGCCGTTTCAACGTTTTCTACGCAATGTTTTCTTTCATACTGTTCATATTCGTACTGTGACTGAGTTAGGGCCCTGTCGACCGGATAGAGGCAACCCGGCGCGAGGCCACGCTCGCCTTTTCTACCGGACCCTGAATACCCTGTCGTGTAATAGCCTTTTTTAACCGACTTCCAAAAAAAGGAAAAGGTTCTCAATTCGTCCGGATCTTTTTTTTTTTTATGTATGTTCACCGATAATTTGAAAACGCCTGTACCGATTTGTTTGATTTTGGTTTTGTTTGAAAGGGTGTGCCTCACAGGTGAGCCCATTGTCACCATGACAAGATGTGATGATGGGATCCTGGAGAAATCGAGGGAACTCTTCAAATTTCATAGCACACTTGTAAGGTTTTCGATATTATATAATGTTCCGTGTGTTTGCTTTCGGAAGGCACAAATTGATGAAGTGGAACTGATGATGAAGACTATATATGGTACCTTCTTAGTTGAAATACCTACTTTTACTGTAATAATAGTAACACGTTTGTTTAAAACATTGTTATTATAAACCGCGATTGTTCGAAAACGCCTGTACCAATTTGGACACTTTTTTTGTTTGAAGGGGTATACCTCATAGGTGGTCCCATTGTCACTATGTTAAGATGTGATGATGGGATCCTGGAGAAATCGAGGGAACTACTCAAATTTTATAGCACACTTGAAAGGAGATGATGATGGAGGTGATGATAGAAGTGATGATGATGGAGGTGATGATGCCCGTGGTGATGATGGTAATGACGATGGTGGTGATGATGGTGGTGATGATGGTGGTGATGACGATGGAGGTGAAGATGAAGATAATTATGATGGAGGGAATGATGATCAAGGTGATGATGATGGAAGAGATGATGATGATCGAGGTGATGATTATAATTAAGATGATGATCATGGAGGTGATGATGAAGAAAGCGATGATGATAAAGGAGATGTTCACATTATTATGCGTGTCACGTGTGAGTGTGCACAGCAGCTTTCGATACATCCCCATAACTCTGAGGCATTTAGAGGTACCTTCCGATATGCGGCAGCGAAAATATGGAATAACTTACCTCCGCCGATACGCCAAATCAGTACAATAGTTACGTTTAAAAAACATTTACGACAATTTCTTTTACAATCACAATTAAACATAGGTAATATTAATTTAAATATCTCTATAATATAATTATTAAGGTCCCAGTCCCTTTATAATTATATTATATTATAACCACATATTTTCAAGTAGGTAGGTACGTAGCCCATATTAAAGTGATTGTCTTATTATAATTAATAGGTTACGAGTTTAGTCCCTTAAAATGAAACTATCTAATTAAGTTTATTTTTAGCTTTTTAGTGTTTTTTGTCTATTCAGTTTTTAATTTTTTTTTAATAGGCGTTTTTTTTTCATTTTAAAATAATAGTTGTTTTGACTCTGCAAATTAATGACGACGCCATACATTATCTAAGCGGAACACGATAGTGATGAACATTAACATTTGGCGGCAGAGAGATTAGATTATTGCGGTGGTGCCTACGCCCTTGAACTCCAACGTTGGAACTCACGCCTGTAGTCTCCGTAGTAGAAGGGGTTAGGCTGGTTTAAATACATGCATACACCCACGATTTGCCGTTTACGTTAAGGCCCATATAAACTGTTGACATCTCCGGGCACATAACCAAACTACGAGGCAATGGGATACTTCCAGAAACTAGGAAGAACCTTAAAGAACTGGAGATAAAGACATACACCGTTACTTCTTTTAGCTTCCCGACCCGGGAAGTGAACCCAGGGCACCAACGTTAGTAATGGCCTGTTTTCACTAGGTTACTGAGCCACTTGAACTGGACCACCAGGGAAAATAAACACCCAAACCTTGAAAACATTACATTGCTATTTGGGGCAATCGTATAATAAGCTTACATTTTAAATAAAAAAGTGCAATTTCTACTATTCAAATCAAAGAGCAACGCAGGCCATCGGTCGCGGCGGACCGGAGGGGAGTAGCTATATGCAGGCTTTCCCCTCTGTCAAAGTACAAGACCAAACGGTCGTATGCCTGTCTTCCAGATATTAAAAAGGATGCGTGAATTGTTTATGTATTTTGTTAAAGTTAGGGTGTGCGTTTCGTAATAATAGACGATTTTTGTAGTGTGAGTGTGTGTCACACGTATTTCCCCCTGCAAAAAATTACGGACTATTTTGCATCGGCAATAAACGCTATGGCTACTCCCCTCCGGTCAGCCGTGACCGGTGGGCCAAGTTGCTCTATGATTAAAATGAAAAGAAAGTGTGAATCAACAGAGAAATGCGATTGGCATAACGATCAGGCGGAGCAAGTATCAGTTATTGGATGCTGTGAAGCATCTAATGAATCCCGTAATCGAATTGGATGGTGAGCCATCAAAATTCCCATCCACTGATCCGTTGAGACGCGGGTGAATATTTAAGCTGAGTTCGAGAGTGGTTTGTATTACAAACAACAGTTTGGGTTAAATTAATTGATCTACCGTTGTGGCTTTTTTAATGTAATGGAAGTTGCAAACAAGCATGCAGTTCATATTGATGTTAAGTGATAACTGCAGCCTATAGATACTTACACGAAGACTAAGATCAAAAAACAGAAGCGCTACCGCTTCTGAGGCCTAAGGTGTTATGCCTCAGGCCGTACATTACCACCTGACCAGAACACGATAGTGCTGAACACTACCATTTAGCGGCAATTTAGTGGTGCCTACGCCCTCGAGCTCCGTCACAAGATCTCTACCAGCAGTATAAAACGTTGTAAAGCCAGTATAAAGTGTTTCACGTTGAATGGAGACAGTAGGGCTGCGGTCTGAAGAATGGCAATTCATCAGCATTTGACCTCTAATTTTTGGGTAGTCATCACTCAACTTCCGTGTGAACTGAACTGCATATTTGTTTTCCACCTTCGTTTCGTAGAACATAAGCCAAATTGACAATTGAAATAACTTGCTCATTTCTACATATTACTGCATTAAAATACCTAAAGATCTACTATTAGCATGCTCGAAAACCCAACAGACATCGGGAGAGAAGAGTACTCGATACCTTCGATTACGCACTGGAAGACGAAGCCAAGGCAAGCCCATCAACTAGTGTACCAACGACCTGGCGAATGTAGTGGGCAATCGCTGGATAAGGGTAAACCAGAACCAGAGAATATGTAATAATACTACGTATAGAATGGACACTTCGACGTACCGCCTGATTTCCTCGCCTCACCCATGCTCCTCCCCTCATAAGGGAGACGTTTGGTATTCTCTACGTGCTACGCACACAGATTAAATTATCTATGCGGAAGGTACTGCTTTAATTTGGTGGTAGATAGATTAAAATTGTAATGTTAAAATGGATATTTTAAAATGGAGATAAAATAAAATAATTATAAATACACTTACACTCACAACCCCACAGTAGGTATAAACCTGTGTCATGGGTGCCGTTGTACACATACAACACATACACAAACACCCAGACCCGAAACAAATATCTGTAGGCCATAAAAATATTAGTCCCGGTGTGGGGATCGAAGCCCTTCGAATCAAACGGTCATATCACACCGCTGAACTAACCGGGTCGTCAAAACATAGGACATCAAATTCACTCAAAGTATTTACACTCAGCAAGAAAATCTTTCCAATCCACTATGAAAAAAAAAAACCTACTTCGACATCGTACAGCGCAAACACTATCAAAATATATTCAAATAGGTTCCAATAGTGAAACAGTAAAAACACCACATAAAGTAGACCTCTACGATAGATACGAGCATGAAATATGTATGAAGGTACATACAAGTTGAGGCGGTGATTTTCCTTCCATACAAAGTTTTATTAGTCGGTATTCCGTCAAGAAAACAAATTGCCGCTGAAAAAAGGTTTCCCTTTTGTTCGCATGAAATATACTTTATGGTGGCTTATAAGCTTGTTATCAAAATGGCCCTTTCATTTTTAGGGTCCCATACCTAAGAATAAAAAATGGAATGATTATAAGATCACGCGTGCCTTTGTCTGTTTGTTCGTCTGTCTCAGTTGATTTTGAAAGTGAAAACAATTATATACAAGGTCTTATTGCAAGGATCTTAAATTTAGATATTTTGTATGATTTTTCAATACCTATGCAAAGTCATATAGTTTTATAGTTCTTAAAGAAAATAAGCCCAATATTGACAATCCCCTCCCCCTGTCTTATCTCCAAAAGTACAAATTCAAATATTCAATAAATAGAAATCAATCTGGGGACAATGTGTTGCTCGTGTCCGCAGGAGTTACCTACCACACCCCTGCACGTGTCCCCTGGATGGTGCCAAATGAGCGACAACCATAGAGCAACGCGGTCCACCGGTCGCGGCAGACTGGAGGGGAGTAGCCAAAGCGTGTATTACCGATGCAAAATAGTCTAATAATTTGACGGCCCGGTTAGTCCAGCGGTGTGAGATAACCGTTCGATCCCCGCACCGGGACAAATGTTTGTATGGCCTACAGATATTTGTTTCGGGTCTGGGTGTTTGTGTATGTGTTGTATGTGTACAATGGCACCCGCACCCACGACAAAAAAAAAAAAAAAAAAAAAGGTCTGTCATTTTTTGCGAGGGGAAATGCGTGCGACACACACGCACACTACAAAAATCGTCTATTACTACGAAACTCACACCTTGACTTTAACAAAATACAGAAAAATATTCACGCACACATTTAAACATCTAGGCGACAGGCGTTAGATCATTTGGTCTTGTACTTTGACAGAGGGGAAAGCCTGCATATGGATACTCCCCTCCGTGTTGCTCTATGGCGACAACAATACCGGCGAAGTAGGCATTACTGTAAGAAAAGCTGCAAAATCTGTAGACTTATAAGTAGTAATAATTTATGTATTCGCCTATTCTACCGACTACCATACGATAAAATAATAATAGGAAAACATTTATAATTAGTCTTTATCATTACAATTTACAAGAGAAATCTCTCAAATTATTTTTATTATATTTATTTTACTTATAATTGTACGGATACATGCGAGCCCGACTTGGCCGCTTTTTTCACAGTTTATGTCCCAATTATGGAATTCCATTCACGCTTTTTTAAAAAAGGGTGATATTTTTCGTGACCCATGTCACTTTATAATGAAGTGAATAACTGTTATTTGTTGACTTGAGAAGTTTATATCTTGGGTACTATTTTGCTACTGCTGAGCCAAGAGTCTGAGGACATTATAATCCAATCAGCTTAATTCTCTGGAATGACGACAAGAGCTCCAGTTTTATGTAGATTGCCAATTTTGGGGTTCCATACCGAAAGGATAAAAACGGGACCATATTACTAAAGGATTCTGCCCACTACACGCTCCTGGCACGGTCATGGTATGATACTTGACGTGATATTTGACGACCTGGTTGGTCCAGCGGTGTGAGTTGAACGTTTGATTCGAAGGGTTCGATCCTCGCACCGGGACACATATTTGTATGGCCTACATAAATATATATGTTTCGGGTCTGGGTATTTGTTTATGTATGTGTTGTTTGTTTGTATACAACGTCACCCACGAACCAGGTTTATACCTACTGTAAGGCTATGAGCGTAAGCGTTTTTTTTTTTTTCAAACTAAAGTTCCCCTGTCTATATGTATGCGCTAATCTCGGAAAGTTGTGAACGAATTTTGTTCCTCTTTAAAATGGTGGAAGGAGGGTTTTTTGAGGAAGGTTTATATCTATAATAGATAAATGCTACCCATGGAAGTCGGGGCGGGTCGCTAGTGTAAGATAAAAACACAAACGTAATTCTGTAGCAGATCGACGCATATTTCTATTTCTACCAAAGCATTGTATGATTACTCAACATTACGAAGTTAAACTACCAGTTAAACGAAAACATAACAAATGTTTCATCTATTTATAACAATACGCTCGGAGTTTATTTTCATACGAAAGGTTACGTACGTGCTATAAATTATATCATTTGTTTGTGACGTCACAATAAAATACACATTGCTATGATATTTCGATAACTATTGAATCATATAAAATAAACGTTATGAGTTTTATATTTATAAATAACTGACTTAGCGTTAAAGCTCATTCGCTTTTCTACTTTAAGGACACATATTTCTTTCCTGTTTGTACTTGAAATCATTCGTATGCATTCGTTTCGTGATTATCACACTCAAAATATGAGTGTGATACGGGACTTCGAAAAGTGTAACACCAAATATCACGTCCCCGTAAGTTTACTAACACGAATCACGTTCGTATTAGTGAATTAGAGGTTCTGTTATTCGAGATCGCGTGGCTTCGGTGCTAAGTTTTTCGTGGTGGTGTGCGTTCGTTTTCAAAAGATTCGTATTATAGTGAATTAGAGGTGGTGTTATTCGGAATCGCGTGGCTTTGGTGCTAAATTTTTCGTGGTACCGTGCATTCGTTGTCACGTGTTAGTAAACATAAGGAAACGTGATATTCGGTGTTACACTTTACGAAGTCCCGTATCACTCTCCTAAAATGAATATACATCACACGGAATAAGGATGGAAAGGCTTTCGCTATCATTTAGTATTAGAACCAGTGTCGCCGCTTTTCTCCCACCGTGCAATTTCTTACACAAATGCAACACCAACTCGACAATCACCCACACATAATTCCTCAGGGCAGCTATTCGTTTGCGTAAGTTTGCATACTAAGACAACGCACGCACACAACAATATACGCACAAGGAGCTCGTACGTCAGTAGTCGAAGTGTAGCGGACGCATTATATGCCGTACATTGCAAGCGGAGACAGTAATAGCGTTAATTGAGCGAGTGCTTAACGAGCTATGTATTCGCTAGCAGTAACGTTTAAATAATGCAGCTTAAGTTTGAATATTCATATTATATATATATATATATTCCTTTGTATATATATATATATATATATATATTCCTTTGTATATTTTTATGTTTTTTACAAATATATACAATAAATGTTATTTGTGACTTACCGATGGGAAGACATACCGCCTCGTCTTGTACTTGAGGTCTGACATTTTATATTACATGTTAAAATTGGCACTGCACGGTATTTTTACCAAGAGATGTGTCGTTCAAAGCAGTCTACACGACACTACGAGCGGCGAACGAATAGTTCGGCCGAACTGTGTTTGTTCATACATAGTTAAGCTTGTCACGCCCACATTACCATTCCATCTTTATTTATCTATTCTGTGATACGTCACCATCATTATTTCAGCCAAAAATCTTCTACTGCTGGAAAAAGGCCTCACCCAAATATTGCCACAACGAGCGGTCCCGGGTTGCCCTCATCCAGTGATTGCCCGCGATCTTCACCAGGTCGTCAGTCCATCTTGCGGAGGACCTGCCTACGCTTCGTCTTACGGTACGCAGTCGCCATTCGAGAACCCCCTTCAGCACAACGGCTATCGATTCTTCGAGCTATGTGTCCTGCCCACTGCCACTTTAGTTTCGCTATTCGGTGGGCTATGTCGATTACTTTGGTTCTAAATTGGATCTTCTCATGTCTTATTCGATCTCGCTAGGAAACGCCGAGCATAGCTCTTTCCATTGCTCTCTGCTTAATTAAATAAGTAACAAAACAAATATGTTTCTCTCTTTCAAATGCTAAGATGCGTACGTCCTCGAATTTCAGCACTGGAATACTATACCAGTAAAAACTATAATACTAAACTGTTATTAATTTTGTTACCACACAAAGAACACAAGGCTTATTAATCCTACTAACCCTCAATCATGGAGGTCAGAGTTCAATCCAAACAAACCGAATAAGGATCTCATAAACAACAGTGAACAATTATGAAGAGGTACCAAAATAACGAGCAATTGAGTGTAATAAGTACTGCACTTGACCGAATTATCTTCGAACAAGGAAAATTGGTTCCATATTATGGTCCTTATCCCCGCGTGATGCGAAAAAGAGGAAATATCGAGATTATGACGAATTTACTGGCAACTATCCTCACATATTTTTTGACATCAAAGAATGGTGGTTAGTGAATTTTGCGGCCTTTCAAATTTTTATAATGACACAAAAATCAGACGTTCAAATTTTAAGATGTTTTTCCTTTGTGGATGAAATAACGAAAGCGGCTGCGAAAGCGTTGAACGCTAATGGAGTAGTGCTTAACTCCTTAAACTGCATTTTGACCTTGGTCTATGTAAAGGGGAAAATAGACATTCTACTGATATACTTTTACATTAGTTTATTACATTTAGTTTTATCTTAGTGATATTCTTGACTTTACATATATTTTTTATCTTGTTTGACATGTATATCAATTGTTATTTGCTTTAATTTATTTTGTTTGTTTTTGACGTGTCATAAGAGGTGCCTGTCACCCTAAATGAATAAATGAGTTTCTGATTCTGATTCTGATTCTGTATGGGTGTCTATAGGCTGCATACATCACTTAACATTAATGTGAACTGTATGCTTGTTTACCACTTTAATTACATTAAAAAAATTGATTAAAATTGACCATTACCTTCCCTTTATCCCCGAAACTACTGGGCCATTTTGAAATTGTATTTCCATTTTTATATAAAAACATAACAAGTGGATGCGTTATCTTGTGTGTGTGTGTGTGTGTGTGTGTTATAATATAACAAAAAATAGTGAAACCTATATTACCAAACACCCTCACAAAACAGAAGTTATCATTCATCTCAAATTAAATATAGTAACAGTGAATAATGATAGCGGGATAACTAACAATTGAATCTGATAAGGGTCTGTACCCGACGGGATTATACAGGGACAAGGAAAATTGCTGCTGCATTATGTTCCTTATTAAGTAAATAGACGAAAATGAACCATTTCCTACCCTTAGTCTACGGAACTACTGGTCCATTCATTTTAAATAATAGAAAATAGTTCTTTACCTTTCAGATTTCACAAGAATGTCTTCAAGAAACAGAGTAGCAATCTATACAAATAAATAAAATTGGAGTGTCTGTTTGTAATGTAAAAATAACCACTATTTACTAAATGCATATGTATGTATACACGGTACATATACCAAAACATTTTTACAATTTTTGTCTGTCTGTCTGTCTGTTTGGCGGGGCTAATCTCGGGAACGGCGTAACGGATTTTGACGGGACTTTCACTGGCAGATAGCTTATGTAATAAGGAGTAACTTAGGCTGACTTTTATACTACCTGCGCCCACAACTTCGTCCGGGTAGATACTGAACAATCATAAATTCTCACGCGGACGAAGTTGCGGGCATAGCTAGTATAAAATATAAAAAGTAACGTAATCTGTGAAAGGGTTAGTAATACATAAGAAGTAACATAAAAATTCATTAAATTATACGAATGCTCTGTGCACGTGTGGCCCTGTTACTCTTGTGTTTTTATCATCCAAGTGTATTGAATGCACCCAAAAATAAAACATTTTCAGCCTTATTAATCCTTCAAGGATCGTGCGGCCACCAGCGGCGAGACACAATTGAATTTCAATTGTCATATTTTTCTCGTGTCTGGAGAGATTAATAAACATAGACCAGAGCGATTTTAACTTTACGCCAAGGTTTAAGCTAATATTTTTAAAAATCACTATTAATAAACATAGACCAAGCAGTATTTAAGAATATTCTCATCTACTATCGGTGTAAAAGTTATTTCTCGGCGCCACATGGTTTAACGACTGGTATAGGCATGGATAATAGACTATTTCGATTTTTTGACATCTGCGGGACACGTGTTCACGTCACGTAACTTGTAGCTGAGACAAAACAAAAGGTTTTGTTTATTGATCTCAGAGTTTGTTTAACAATTTAGAGAGAGATGGACACATGATTTGCGAGTGGTGGATGCAGTAAATGATGTTTGAACCAGATTCCACTAACCAGACGTGTGACGTATTATATTTTTTTATGAGTAGTTTTTTGAATATTCTATTTAATGCTAACCTTTAATCATACAATATCGATAAAATTAAAGAAACACGATATAAATTAAGCTTACTTAATTAGATAGATCATAAAATCGAGATCTTTATCTTACTTTTCATGTACCTACCTACTTTTTCCCACGTCTTTTATCTCGTTTACGAATATCTTGTTTGTATTTTCAATAAAATACATCTTAGGTAGTTCATATTCTCTAAGCACTGATCGAAAAAATAAGTAGAAACCAGTTCACAAAAAGAACCACCACTAACAATAAATAAACACCACGCGATAACTATCAAATCATTTATATGGGTCACAATCAGTAATTCGAGTAAATAAAGCGATGGTTGCTTTATCAGAATATTTAGGTAGAATGAAATTTTGGTGGCAACCTGGGAAGGCGTGTTTTCGAACTGTTACACTATTCACTATACACGGGCACTGTAATAAACCTATATCAAACAAAATGGCACCAACTTTTTTTAACATAAATTAAAACTAATGCTGTTCGAAAAATTAGGCAATTTACTGATATAGACACTGCAAGACTTGTTTATTTTAGCTATTTTCACAGTGTCATGTGCTATGGTATTTTATTGTGGGGTCGAGCGGCTGACATACAATCAATGTTTGTATTACAGAAGAGGGCCATTAGAGCGATGTATAACTTACGTAGTCGTGATTCTCTGAAAGAACTATTTAAAGAAATAAATATAATGACTGCCCTTGCCATTACATCTATGAAAATATACTTTTCGCGAGGAAAAATTTACATCTGATTGATAAAATCTCCGATAGGCATAGTTATAATACGAGGAATAAGAACAAGTTGTCTCTGCCAAGTTTTCGACTGACGAAAACTAATACATCTTTCCTAAAATATAGTGTAGAATTTTATAACAAGATCCCAGCCGGGATTGCTGAACTCACCGATGGTAAATTCAAAGCATTAATAAAACGCACTCTATGTAAAAAGGCTTACTATAAACTCGAGGACTATCTCAAGGATAGAAATGTTTGGCTAAATGCTGATCTAGCTCCACAAGGGTGTTAAATGTAATAATCAAAGTGTAATGTTGATATTATATTGTTAATTTTAAGCTTGTTTAAATTATGGAAAATTGAAAAAATATGCCTAAGAGATATTTTTAAAAGAGCCGACTGAGATTTTTCCGGCAAGTTTTTCTCAGATCATATTGGCCTTTGGAACTTTGCCGGTGAATGACAAAGAATGACTCTTTTTCTTTTCTTTTTACTCTTTGTTATCAGTTTGTAAAGGAGAAATGAGACATTCTACTGATATACCTACTTTTTACATTAGTTTATGATATTTAGTTTTATCTTAGTGATATTCTTGACTTTACATATATTTTTTATCTTGTTTGATATGTATATCAATTGTTATTCACTTTAATTTATTTTGTTTGTTTTTGACGTGTCATAAGAGGTGCCTGTCACCCTAAATGAATAAATGAGTTTCTGATTCTGATTCTGATCTGCACCAAGAAAACGAAACAAACTAAGAGCACCAGACACCTATTCAAGGATCCCGCCAAAACTCAACAATTGTATAAATGTTCCCGTTGACAAGATTCACTTGTTACTGTCATTTGTCAGTGTCAATTTTTCAATAATGTCACCATCCAGCGTTGTATTCATTCAAAAGTCATTCACTAGCTCACTCTTTTTACTTTTAAAAAAAACGGGTTGCCATAACGCACGTGTCTTAAGCCCGTTGTAAGGAATGCATTGTTAGTTCGCGGCTTCGCCGCGTTTATTAATAACGCTTTGATTACCAAGTTACAATTCCGTTACTATAGGAGAAACGAGTCCAAGTATAAGTTGGGATGGTGCTTGGACCAAGCGATTTTATTAATAAGACTGTTTATGTCTATCCTACTATTTCGTCTACTTAACTTAAGTAGTTAAAACCGTCTTTTTTATTATGCCTACATTTGCTTATATGTTTCCCGAAAATTAGACTAAGTTAGAACGGTTTTTATAGAAAAATTGGAGCGACTTTGGGTAGGACAGGAAACCGCGACCTATCCACGCACAATAGTCTATCATCTAAGCGTCGAATATGTCTTTCCCTTTTCGATTTAACCGATTTTTGGTATCTGTGATCGATATTTCTTTCCATTTTTTTCTTTAATTCCTAAAATCACTCGTATGTGCTATTGACAATAACATACTATGACAATCCCTTGTACAGTACTCAACAATTAATATTGCACATCGAGCCTGCGAAAGAGATGATCGGCTCGTTTCGACTTCTTAGAGCGTTATCTCTATTGCACACTGCCTACATAAGCACTGACAGTCCGGTATTCATCAAAACTTTCAGCACTATCGTGTTCCGGTCAGGTGGTAATGTACGGCTCTGTAATTTCCGGCACAGAGGCATAACACCTAATGCCTCAGGAGTGGCAGCGCATTTACATTTTGACCTCTGGTCATTGTGTGGGTGTCTATAGGCTGCAGTCATCACTTAACATCAATGTGAACTGCACGCTTGTTTGCCACTTTTATAACATAAAAAAAAAAAAAAAAAAAAAAAAAAATTTATAGGCTGAAGTATTTACTAACCATATAATATGAGAAATACAAGCTTGTTTGTTACAACATTTACACAGAAACATCATTGTACTTATTTTCTTTCATGACGTAACAAACTATGTTTTTCTTGGCTTCAAACTTCCTAATTGCTATTTCAGACCATATTTCTATAACTGTTTTCATTACAAAACATGCGTAACACGTATTGACGTTATTTTGAAATTTGAAAACAGAACAGTAAATCTACATTATGATTTATTTTGACAAGAAGAAACAGAATCGAATCGCGAAGTTTACGGGACGAATGGATTAATTGCGATCATAAATAATGTTCGGCAAACAAAGCTGCGACGTGTCATGGCCGAGGGCAACAATGGATTTAATCAATTTGCCCTATATTGGATGGGGTACCCGGTTACTTCAGCTACAATTAATTAACGAGGAAATCCTTATTATCTAATGAGAATAGGCTTTTTTGCAACTAAGGTGGCAAACGACCAGTCAGTTCATATAGATGTTGAGTGATGACTGCAGCCTGCCAGCAAGTTCTACCACCAGTGAAGTGAATTAGCACAGCTCTGTAATTTCTACCAATTTTTCAACTTTCTCATTACGTGCGGGCTCATACTTCCTAACATAGCAGTTTATTGGAGCAGCATCTTGGATTATTTACGTTGACTCAATGCAGAAAAAGCACGAGAGGTGTGTAAGATCTGGTGTGAAGGGTGGATATTTGGCACTCCAGACTCTCCGCCGAACGACAAACTTGGCGTGAACATAGGTATACTATGTACATACATACATACTTCAGGTATCAACTGGCCATTAGGGAAAGCATACCAAGTGCTGTAATTCCTGTTCAAAAGGCTGAACATCGTTGACATTAGTACAAACATCTAAATTAGCAACTCAACCTTTTACGCTTACGTGGCTTTTATATTCACTTACCATCACCTTGTTCAAATTTAATAGTTACGATCATTAATAATGCTCGACAAACAAAGCTGTGGCGCGTCATGGAGGGCCCGAGGCCAACAATGGGTTTAATCAATTTGTCCAATATTGGACCAACCACCCTGACTACTTCACCTTCAATTAATTCAAAGGGAAATCTCAAAGGTTAAAAGATAAATCGTTATGCTAAGAGTATAAAATGTTTCGCATAAATGATAATGGAGTTAAGAGATTTTTGTAGCTTCCAATAGCTGAGTAGAGTGAAATGATAATTTTTAGATACAAAATATGTAAATAGGTTAAAAAAATAACATCTTACATTTCCATTTTAATTGTCACCATCATGGGACCAAATACTTAGCAGTATTAAACCCCAACTGCAACAGTCTGTAAGACCGCAAGATACAATAAGTAACATTTGTGTTAATCCTGAACGCTGCGCAAGTCGTTTGCAAAATAGATGGAGGTAGCTGCACATAATACTGGTGGTAGAGCTCCAGTGACGGATGCTCGCGGGTGAAGGCACCACCGCATTACCTAATATACTTTCCGCTAAATAGTAGTGTTCAGCACTATCGTGTTCCGGTCAGGTGGTATCAACTATTCATAACTATTAAAAATGCATTTTCTTCGGTCATTATTAAGAAATCTAGAAACTTTTTCTCACATAATCCACTTCATTTTATTTATCTTCGTGTTTCTCTCATAAGATTTTGCTGAGTTGTTCAATAGTTATTTACTGCCTGTTTAAATTCAAATTGCGTTTTTATATCGCATTATTTTGCGGTATAGCGATATGAATATGTCGGTACGATGATATTTTTACGTTGCCGATATGATGTGTTTTATTAAATCTAGTGATGATTTCTTTTATTCATCTTTTATAATAGATTGGGGAAAAAGTCTTGTCGCAGTATAGTATGTATGAACTTGTAATAAAATCTCTTTGGCTGTAGTATTTGTATCTGGCTGGTTTTGGTATCATTGAAAGTTAAAATTTTAAAGAACATAATTCTAAATTCAATTTAGGCAAATGTGTGATTTTCATTTGTTTTTAGTACTGTCAAGATGAGTGAATCTAATAAAGAAATTCGATACATTTTAAAATTTTACTACAAAAAAGATGAAAAAGCAACGCAAGCCGCGAAAATTTAATTTGCGATGTTTATGGACCTAGTGCAGTGTCTGTGAGAGTAGCACAAATTTGGTTTAAGCGTTTTCAATCCGGAAATTTTGATATCAAAGATGCACCTCGCTCTGGTCGCCCTATTACGGATAAAATGGATGCCATTTTTGAAAGAGTGGAGCAAAATCGACATATCAGTAGTTACGACGTAGCTGAAGAACTGAGAATTGATCACAAAACAGTTTTGGCGCATTTGAAAAAAGCTGGGTACAAAAAAAAGCTCGATATTTGGGTACCTCACGAGCTTACTGAAAGAAACCTAATGAACCGTGTACTCATTTGTGATTATTTATTACGACGTAATGAAACCGAATCATTTTTGAAGAAGCTGATAACTGGTGATGAAAAGTGGATCACGTATGACAAGAACGTGCGAAAAAGGTCGTGGTCAAAGGCCGGTCAGGCTTCACAGACTGTGGCGAAACTCGGGTTAACTCGCAATAAGGTGATGTTGTGTGTGTGGTGGGATTGGAAGGGCATTATTCATTATGAGCTATTACCACCAGGCAGGACTATCGATTCTGAACTCTACTGCGAACAACTGATGAGATTAAAGCAAGAAGTTGAGAGAAAGCGGCCGGAATTTATCAACAGAAGGGGTGTGGTGTTTCATCATGATAACGCTAGACCTCACACATCTATAGCCACTCAGCAAAAATTAAGAGAGTTTGGCTGGGAGATGTTTATGCATCCCCAACCTAATATAATGATAGAATTAGAATATTTTTATTTCAATTTGAATAAATAATTATTCAAATTGAAATAAATCATAATACATTATGGAACGCGTTTAATGTTGGTATATTTTGAACATTGGATCTCCGTGTTGGCATCGTATTACCTCATCTTTCTGACGCCAAATAATGATGTTCAGCATTATCATATTTATATCAAATGGCAATGTATGGTCCCGTATTAACTTTCACTGAAACATTATAACTATTAGGTTAGGATCCCACTGCAGAATAATTTCGTTCATCTAGATATGCTGCAAACCTTATTTTTACGCATATTTATAATCTAGAGAATTTAATAATATCGACTATTTTGATAATTGATTAATTGATTGCCTATCAAAATTTGGCCGTAAGTATTTTTAAACTAATTATTTTATCTTTAACAGCCAGCAACTCTTATTTGCGGTCGATTTGATTTGGCTCTTGTATATCATAATAAAAAATTATGATACACAAAAGCCAATTAAATGGCAATATATGTCCTCGTAATCATTATCATAGAGGGAAAACAACTACAGCCTTAGTAGTGGAGGCAATGAATGCATCTGCATAGAAATAATTATTTATCCGGCAGAAAATAAGAAAGCGCTCCCTGTGCGACAAAGCCTAAACCCCTTCCATAATCGAGTTCTAATTACAAATAAAGGTCAACAACCACCCGAGTCGGGGACGATTCACTGTCGTCCAAAAACTGCGACCAGTTTTTGCTAACCCTTATTTAGGCGACGTCTTCATGAGCGAATAAATCGCGGCGATTCTGCCGTCCTATCCGAGAGTAAACATGATGGTATAACGGGACTTAATCGCGTTCTATTTTAATCGAAGTATTTACCTCGACACTCGACGTTTCGAGGTCACGAGTGTACGTGAATCTAAAACACTTTATAGGTAAATACTTTACTTGGATTAAAATATTACGTATAGTTACTATAAGTGCTTCAGTGCTTCTACCATTACACTGCTAACGAAAACTTATCTATTATATATCATATAAAAATCAATTGCTGTTCGTTAGTCTCGCTAAAACTTGAGAACGGCTTTACCGGTTTGCCTAATTTTGGTTTTATAAATATTTTAAAACGAAATTACGCCAAATTAATCCAGCCGTTCTCGGAGAAATTTAAATTCCGTCCAAAAATTTCAAATCGTTTTTATTTACTGAGTTGAAGATGATATTACTATATATTTGTTACCCTATCAGCGAAATAGCACCGAAAATTTGAACAAGCCATATTTCGGTTAGTTCGTTCTGGATTTTTAGATACGGCGTCCCAGCCACTCGTGCGGTCAGAGCCTAAAACGAAGCGAGCGTCTGAAACGCAGACAAAGTTTTAATTGAATCAATTCTAGGTGGAATCGAGACGATATCGCGTTTTCTTAAAGGCCCTCGATCATCTCAAATTTGATGGAAATTAAATATCGCTTACGTTAATCGCTACGTAATATTCATTAACAAGGGACTAATTGTGTGTTGCAGGTAAAAGCTCGAATCACCTTGGGTCATGTATGTGGAGTTTAATATTTAATAGGTGTTCTTTTTCATTATTTGTAGTTTTTTATTCTAGATTTCATCGATTGGGCCTAATTGTAGCTTGGAACCAACCGGGTAACAGCGGTAGGTGTGAACTATCAATAGGCTGCAAAATTTACTCACAAGTTTTAAGTTAATTTCGGTGCTTGTATCACCCTAACCGATTTTTTTTGTTTCTTTTCATTTAAATAGACTTACAGTCTTAGACTAGCTATAAACCGGTGTCGTGGGTGCCGTTGTCCACACACAACACAGACACAAACACCTAGACCCGAAACAAGTATCTGTAGGCCATACAAACATTTGCGGAGTTCGATCCTCGAACCCGCGACCTTTCGAATCAGGTGGTCGGTCGTGGTGTACGGCCCTGTAATTTCCGGCACAGAGGCATAACATCTTAGGCCTCAGGAGTGGTAACGCATCTGCATTTTGACCTTGGTCTTTGTGTGGGTGTCTATAGGCTGCAGTCATCACTTAACACCAATGTGAACTGCGTGCTTATATGCCACTTCCATTACATAAAAAAATCTTATACTCGTGTAGAATGCAGTAAAAGTAAACACTGATGAATCAGAGCAGACTCTAGTTAAATGAAAACAGATATGAGATAAACAAAACAAAACTTTTATCATTAAGCTTGCATAAACTGAAGCAAACACAATCTTTTAAATCTGAACACTAAAAGGTTAAACAAACGTCAGACTTTATATTTATTTTAGGGTACCGTACCTCGATAAGAAAATACTAACTCCTCTTAAAATCAATCGTGCGTTTGTCTGTCTGCAAATTTTCTCTGAAAACATGAGTCTGCTAATTTAGTCTAATTTACATAAACGTACCAAATATCAGGTGATTGATTTTATATTAGGTACGATTATGTAAATCAGTGACCCAAATATGACCGTATTACAAAAGTAAGTGAATTTCAACCGCCGGGGCGAACATGTGACAATTGCTGGAAGAGAAATTAGGGAATTAAAAAAAAGTTATTTCAACTAAAATTCTGTGATAGAAGATAGACCTCATTATAAGCCTTAAAAATATGTTTTAAAATATTATAAACTTTCAATAGTTTTGAAGTTAAGTTATTTACGAAAATAGGCCAAAGTTTACCGCTTCTCCAACCTTTATCTCCGACACGAGTACATTCGATAATTTTTTTAAAATAAAAAAATGGGAAAGTAGTCACCTATTTATTTATAGATTGCAGAAAAACCTTTAAGACGTCTATGGTAGTGTAGGTAATCTCTCAATTATGCGGAACTCCGTGAACGCGATACCAACTCGCTCTTGGCCGTATTTTATTATATTCATCTAACTGTTGCATCAGCGTTCTTTAGAATCAGTATAAAACAGTAAACAGCCGCGGCAAAGTGCATTTGTTGAACGAAGCAAGAAAGTGCAAAGCGTCTTAGAATCACCGAGCTAAGAGAAAAACAGTGTCTAAAGGATTTGAATGGTGTCTGCAGAACATAGAGCAACACGGGCCACCGGCCGCGGCGGACCGGAGGGGAGTAACCATATGCAGGCATTCCCCTCTGTCAAAGTACAAGTGGGCCTATGCCTGTCGCCTAGATGTACAAATGTGTACGTGGAATTGTTTTTTTTTTTTGTTAAAGTCAAGGTGTGAGTTTCGTAGTCATAGATGATTTTTGTAGTGTGTGTGTGTGTGTATCACACGTAGTGCCCTCCGCAAAAAAAACAGACTGTTTTGCATCGGTTATAAACGCTATGGCTACTCCCCTCCGGTCCGCCGCGGCAGCCGGTGGCCCGTGTTGCTCTATGCTGCAGAATGAAACTAAAAGTAATTGCTGTCTTAAAACATTCTTAGATTTTGATCTAAACGCGTCTGAACTTTGAACCTTCACATCAATGTATTATTCTTATTGAAAACACTTTAGTATCACTGATGAATCTTTTTAATAAAATTACATTTGCACACTGTTTGTATTGATGGTGATATAATTGAATGCCTAAAAATAATAATGTGAACATGAAAACAAATTATTTACTGTTCAATGAAAGACTGATTATAAATATCAAAGGTGAAACAATTCTTTTGTCCTCCGAATGCAATTCAGTATCAACGGCGCGCGTGTTTTTATTCATTTTAATTGGTTTTATTTCATATTTGAATAATATTTTAGTATGAAATTTTCAAGATGTCGAAGGTTGTAAATATGGATGCAGTTCACATGGATGTTAAGTGATGGTTGCAGCCTTTAGACATTGTTCCGAATGGAGACGCGTTGCCATCCCTGAGATTAAGGTTGTTATACAGTGTCCAACGACAAATATTGCACATCGAGCCTAGGAAGGAGACTTCGGAACTGTAGAGCGTTATCTCTTTCGCACCGTACCTATTTGACGTTTGTCGATCATTATGATCAAGTTTTGACCAATACGGGACTGTATGTATACAAGGTACATATGCCAAAAAAACATTTTCAATTTTTGTCTGTTGTCTGTCTGTTTGTCCTAATCTCGGGAACGGCTCTACTGATTTTGACGGGACTTTCACTGGCAGATAGCTTAGGCTTTTATACTAGCTGCGCCTACGACTTCATCCGGGTAGATACTGAACAATTATAAATTCTCACGCGGACGAAGTTGCGAGTACAGCTAGTATGTAATATGATTATGTGGTAGCGCTTACATCCTCAAGTAAAGTCACTATACTTCTTTCTCTTCTACCATCGCTATGTATTGATGATAAACGTTACGATTTGTATCATCATAGGATAGAATTGGACAAAATAAATTCGTCCTCAATCCTCCAAAGGGCTTATTTAATAGGATTCTCTAGTATTTATATACGGAAGTCTATAACCCTCTATAATACGAAATGAAACTTTGCCCGCCCGGAGATATTTGCGCAAATGTAATTCGGTAGTCTTTCACTTAAGGTTTACGCACATTTATCACAGGGTGTATCACAAGGTATCACAAAATTCGGTTGCCATTAATTTATCGGATACTGTATTGATTTGTTATGGGCGTTCATTTCTTCAGCCGAAAGACTGCAGGACAATAGTCCAAAGATGCCGAAAACAGTGTGGTACCTCATTATTAATTATATAATGCGTCATGTATTTTTTTTGCCATTGGTTGGTTTGTAGTGTGTGTTGCGTCACATACGCACACACTTTTATTGCGTGTAATTATCAATAAGTTAAAAAAAAAATCTAACCATCAACCAGTGCAGTCGTCTTTTACCGAACCAACCTCTCTACATGGCAACCCTGCCAGTGCCATCTTTGGGTGGTACGGGCACATATTTTGGCAACAGATTTTTTTTATAATAAAGAAATAGATTACATAAGTGAATACATAATGATAATAAATAAAAGTGACAACAAAAAAAAAACAAATGATGCAAGGGAGATTAATATGAGAAGAAGTATATACATATTACAAAACAAGTTATGAAAATTATTTGACGACAGCGTGCGTGGCGGTTAGTCTCTGTGTGATTCTTTTTAATGAAGATATAGATTAAGCTATCTTAAGGGCGAATACTCAAACGTCTCTCAATTTTAAGCAACCCTCAAATATGCGCTGTCTCTATCGCTTGAACGTGTTTTATAAAGACAGAAGACTTTTAAGTCCCACTTAGATTTAAGTGACGTTTGAGTATCTGGCCGTTATTCACTCACAACCTCCCTACAGGTTGATTGACTGGGATATCACGTATATTTCTGATAACTGATTGTATTGGATTCAAATCTGATTGAAAATATCCGTACTGAGTTTGATTTGAAGTGGAGTTTTTTTTATTATTAACTGTACTTAGATCTCACTTGAGTAACCTTTATTATGACGAAAAATTGTGTCTTTAAATAACTTTGAAAATGATTAATGTACTGGTGGTTAAGTTCCAGTGGGCGTAGGCACCACCGTATTACCTTATATCTGCTGCCTTTGGTAGTGTTCTGCACTATCGTGTTCCGGTTAGATGGTTATGTATGACCCCGTAATAACTATCACAGACATTACAACTAAGGTCTCAGGGATAGCAACGCATCTGTATTTTGACCTCTGGTTTTTATCTAGATGTCTATAGGCTACATCATCACATCATCGATCTTAACATCAATTTTAACTGCAAGCAACCTGTTTGCCACCTTCATTATATTAAAAAATAATTTATTAATAATCATTGTTCGTTCATTATATTTCTCTTTAATTTAGTAGATAAGTAATTTGAAATTGTACGACGCAATATTCATAAATTTAATTCAGTAGAATAATATCAATAAAATATGCAGTACATTGCTGTTTTTTTGTAATGTTGGGAATTTGCAAGTTACGTCAAAGCAGTAACTCGGCGCCGGTGGGCCGAGTTGCTCTATGGCATCCAATCGTCATGGAGGTTTACCGGAAGATTCTAATTTACTAAAAAAACACTTTCATTGGGTAACATTTTAAAGTTCAAACATAACCATACAACCTAGACAAGTATGTAAGATTATAAAGAACAAAAAAAAAACTTTTTTGACATATTCGACGCCTTCGGATAAGTGTGCGTCCACCTCTTGCTAATTGTCTAAGATTAATTAAAGTGGAAATGAAGGCGGTGCGAAAACAGGCGTTGATTGATTTATAAACGACCATCATGGCCGCCGGGATGCTGCGTCATCACAAATTGCATTAATAACTACACGAATATCTTTAATTTTATGAAAAATATAAATGAATAGCTAAAGACTGTTCAGAATAACAAGTTGTTTTTGTTCACTCTCTCTGATGGCAGAATTTCAATAGAGGTTTATACCTACCTTATACCTATTTGATTTTAAACTAGTACTAGACTACTAGATGATTCGGCAAACGTGGTTCTGCCAAACAAAAAATAATAAAGGCATTGTCTTACAAAAAAAAAACCGGTCAAGTGCGTGTCGGGCCACGCGCTGTGTAGGGTTCCGTATTTAGTGCATTTACAGAGTAAGAAATGTAATGAAAAACTTCTTATAGGTTTTCCAGTAATCTATAAGCAAAGAAATATTTTCTAATTTTTTTTCAAAATTTTAAGTTCAATAGTTTCGGAGACAGGAGGGAGAATGGTCAATTTTCGTCGTTTTTCTTAAATAACTTCATTTTTGTTTATGCAAAAATTATAAAAAAAATATGTCTGAGATGCTGACAACAACTTCTTTCATTTGATATGTCACACGACACAGTTTGATTTTTTTTTTAATTTTCTGATTTATTGCCCGAAAGTGAGCCCCCCTGTTTAAAATTTATTATTTTACTTGACCTGTTCATCTTTGGGTCACCAATTTACATATATTCATCAAATTTCAACTCAATCGGTCGAGTAGTTTCGGAGCATATTGGTTGTGAAGGACGGACAGACAGACAGACAGACGCACGAGTGATCCTATAAGGGTTCCTTTTTTCCTTTTAAGGTACGGAACCCTAAAAAACAATAAACATCAAGCGAGTCCTATCAATGGTGTGATACAAACTGACACAGCAAACCAATGAGATCAATATAGAGTAGACACTGGGAACAAACAGTCAGTTCCGTTTTAAAATTGATTTGACAGATATTTTGTATGATGTTTTCAAATCATAGCAAATCAAATAAAATGTTTATTGCTCTCATGTTTTCAGGTCAGCTGTCATGTTACTATGGAAAAGTGCAAAAAACTAGAACCATGCTATCAAGGGGTATGTCCAGTCTAGTACTTTAGTACTTATAGGGCAATGTAGCAAACGTAGTTCTGCCATATCTAAATTTATATTATAAAGAGAGAATCTTTGTTTGTATGTTTGTTTGGTTGTATTGAATAAGCTCAAAATCTACTGGACCGATTTTAAAAATTCTTGCACCATTCGAAAGCTACATTATCCACGAGTAACATAGGCTATTATTATAATATATTTTATTTAGAAAGAAATAGGGTTTCGTAAGATATTTGGGTTTTTCAGACACAAGTTGTTAAAAAATAATTAGAAAAGTTACTTATTTTGCGTACGCTGCCTAAACTATAAAAGACTAGCTGACCCGGCAAACTTCGTATTGCCTTAGAATGAAATAATGTGTCAAAAGTTTGATTGATACGGAATATTTGTATGGAAAAATGCAATTATGGCATATACTATTTTCCTTCAATTTTTTCATATATTCTTACCTCTTAAACCATCCCTGGACTTCCAAAAATCATTCAAAACTAAAATTACCCAAATTGGTCCAGCCGTTCTCGAGTTTTAGCGAGACTAACGAACAGCAATAGATTTTTAAATACGTATATGTATATAGGTAGATAGATTATATAATATTATGAGAATTACTCTATATATTTACTTATTCGTAGAGAAACAGCAACGGATGAAATTAATAAATGTTACTGTCATCTGTGGTTCTTGTAATGTCACAGATTTAAATTCAAATCCGGAGGCAGTGCTTTTGCCGCGAGTAAGTCGCTGGCTTAGGTTGGTCTGAAGCCCTAATCCCGGTGTGAAGGGCCTGACGTTGAGAAACGTAAACGTGTCCTGTTATCAATCTCTGTCACAATGCCCGACTCAGGTGGCAGCATCAGACTTTATTCGCTACGTCAAACAAAAATGTGAAGTATTTTTTCTACCTGTTTTTTCGTATCTCAAAAGGAAAAAATGGAATCCATATAATATATTAATACGATAAAATATGATATAGAATCCATATAATATATTATTATGTCTATCTGTTTGTCTGTCAAATCCATTTTTAGGGTTCCGTAATAAACAAGGAACCCTTATAGTTTCATCATGTCCGTCTGTCTGTCTGTCTGTCCGTCCGTCCGCGGTTTAGCGCAAAAACTATTGGTACTAGAGACTTGAAATTTGGTACAAGTATACACCTTAATCACGCCGACAAAGTGGTAGAATAAAAATATGAAAAAAAAATTGGGTAACCTAATTGTAACGCGCGGATATTTTTTTTTTTTTCGATTTCCATACAGTGTAAAGTATCGTCGGATAGGTCTTTCAAAAATATTATGGATGTCGGAACATCTTTTTTTGATTAAGTTAACTGTCCGTGACTTATTAAGCTTTAAAGTGTAAATTTTCGTTAGAGTCAGGTGTACCACCCCCCTACCAACTAAACGGTTGTTGTTAGAAATTCAAACGTTACGGCAATAGTAGCTACATAAATAAGAAATTAAAAGGAAAACTATCACACCTAAGTTTGCTTTACAAGTTTGCGAGTAATAGTGGACCAAATATAACACTCGAAATTTTTGAACAACTCCGTAGAAAATATATCTATATACATTTTTTAATAACATCTCTTACTTTTTAACTACAAAAGCCTATACTGCGCATGGCCCAACACGTACTTGACCGGTTTTTTGCTCTTAAATGATCATCTATTCTCACCTCAGGAACAACAAAATACCAAACAATAGTGTGCGTCAGCTATCACACCGCACATCATTTTACAGCTTTAAATTTCAATCCGGACTTATTCCATGCAGTGAATAAGTCGCAGGCTTAGATATGTACAAGGCACCCTTGCTCTGGGGCATTTCATCCCGGGGTGAAGGGCCTGACGGGGAGCCCGGGATCGTGTGTGTCCCTTCATTAATCTCAGTCGTCTCGTTGCTTCACTGCATCTGACCTTTGTTCTTTAGTTACAATGAATATTGCCTAATTTAATTTACGAATATTAATAGAAATAGAATAGAAATAGAAAATTTTTTTTTTTCGAATAGATCTCTACAGATACTTTCAAAACGTCAATAAATCATAAACTACCTAGAGCGAATAACCATTACATATAGTAAAAACAAAATTATATATTAATAGTAAATTAAAAATTTAAATTTAAACTTTGGTTCAAGAAAAATGGAAAGAAAAATTTGACTTCAGACGAGACTCGAACTCGCAACCTACTGGGAATCTAGTCCAGCCGCTCTTCCAATTGAGCTACTGAAGCCCTGCCCGATTTGTCAAATCTTTCCTTCACATCTATTGCATTGCTTTATGGTAGCAGCAGCGCCATCTATTACCAACTATGCTAGTTAGGCAACCGATATAATAGACTTTTCAGTTTATTGAATATCGTAAACCTAACTAGAATAGCCTAACTAGCATAGTTGGTAATAGATGGCGCTGCTGCTACCATAAAGCAATGCAATAGATGTGAAGGAAAGATTTGACAATGATAATAAATGAAGAAAAAGAAAAACTTATTCGTCAAGATCAATGTTATTCACTTAGAGTTCCAAGTGCAGTCACTACTGAGAAGAACTCCGCTACCCAACAAACTCAGTAAGAGCTCTTTTAAATGGGAGATTAAATCTAGTACAGATTATCGTGAAAAATCAAATAATGTCAACGTCCATAGCATACATGCAAGTAAACTGCTATCTACTAAATGTGATGTAGCCCCTGCAAACCAGAACAGACCAGTCCCCACCAACAGCACCCGTTCACGAGTATGACGCATGTGACAGATAAATGATAAAAGTATTATATTTGAATCTTATATTTCAGTATAATATTTGAAGAGGATTTTTTTTCTTGTTCGTTTGTTGGTTGGTTTAAGGTAGAAGCTGGTACTGGTAGAGTTCCAGTGGAGGAGCTCGAGGGAGTAGGCACCATCGCATTACCTAATTTATCTACCGCTAAATGGCGGTGTTCAGCACTTTCGCGTCCCGGTTGGATGATAATGTATGGCCCCGTAATAACTAACACAGAGACAGAACACTTAAGGTCTCAAGGGTGGCGACGCATCTGCATTTTGATTTTGACCCCTGCTTTTTGTGAAGATGTCTATAGGCTGCATAGTCATCACTTATCATCAATGCTGCATGCTTGTTTGCCACCTTTGTAAAATAAAAAAGAAGCTTATCATCTTCACCCCGGCAAGCAAAGTATGACGTTAAATACACATCTATACCAATATTATAAAGCTGAAGAGTTTTTTTGTTTGTTTGCTTGAACGCGGTAATCTCAGGAACTACTGGTCTGATTAAAAAAAATATTTCAGTGTTAGATAGCCCATTTATACAGGAAGACTTTAGGCGGTATACATATACTACTATATTATATCACGCTAAGATGAATAGGAGAGGGTAGGTAACATTACAACCGCGCGAAGCCGGGGCGGGCCGCTAGTGTTTTATATAAATTCGTCTGCGGTTTCAGCTATAAATTTAAATCCGGTCGCAGGCTTATATTGTTATAATGCACCCATCCCGTGGGGCGTTTTACCCCGGGGTGAAGGGCCTGACGGGGACTACGGGATTGTGTGTTTGCCCTGTTATTAATCCCTGTCATCTCAATGTTTGACTGGTCGTGACCGACTTTTTCCCTCGAACCCGTTAATAGGAGTATTGTTAAATATAATTAATAAATAAATACGCTTACACTCACAGTACAATTATATAATACTACCTGTGCCCCCAACTTTGTTTGCGTGGAACAGTGGCTTTGGGACATTAAGCAGCGCTTTTGGATATTCATTTTGGTTAATTTTGGATCATAAACAGTTTTGGGTAGTTAAAAAAATCTATTTTGCAGTAATGCTTCTCTGTACACGATATTAGACGTATGACCATCGGGGATAAAAGCACACAGGCTGCTAGGATTGCGAAAAATTGCTAATCTTGTGTTTAAACGCGCATCCTTCCTATGCTGAACCGTATTTTCGTTATAATATTTTTTTATAGAAAATTATTATAAACTTTTGTAAATTTTCAGTCAATTTTTAAACATAAAAGATAGATCTATGCACAATATAAGCACTCCGTAAGAGCCGGCAGAAGAGAAAAATTGAATATTAACGTTGTGCATTTTTATCAGCTTGCGGGGACAGCTAGTATATATATACAACATAAGACCTAAAAATTCTGTGAAAATTTTAAGTGTGTTTATACTTGATACCATTATTGATATTGAGCAAAAAATATACGAATAAAAAGTACCCAGTGTTGTGCGCCAAAGGTTAAAGTATAATATAAATATAACAAGTTTCATCGTAATCGGACCGGTCAGACAGACAGACAAAAAAAATTCTAATCACATATTTGTGTTCGGTATCGATCTAGTAACATCCCCTGGTATTTATTTTTTCAATATTTTCAATGTACAGAATTTGAACTTCTACAGTTTTATTATAAGTATAGATTATTTATTTATTATTTAAACATAATTAATTAATAGAATAATTATATATAACATATTGTTGATAAGGTTGTCTAATTAAATCTAGCTACCCTGGCAAATAAATTCAAAAGTGAAGTATATTTTTAATTACATTATCTTACATTGAAGCTGAAATATACAATCCCAGAATCTACGAGAGATGTACGTATCACATCGATACATCTTCTCCATAAACACAATAATCATCACGCCAATTTTATTCAAAATGTAACTATCATAGTAACCCAATTATGTGACTACAATAACCGGCGACATTATTTGGCATCTAATGTAAAAGAAAAATCCAACATTCGGATGTTGTTGTTTAGTGGCAAAACCAAATGTTAAAAGGACGCCAGTGAATTGCATCCGAATTATTTTTCTACTTTCTAGCCACTAAGTCGCAGGTTTAGATCAGCCTAAGCCTGACACAGATGAAGCTCTAGACTAAACCGTGGGTTAAGCGAGCGATAAATAAAATTGGGATCGCAAAATGTATCCTTAATATTCAAATAATAAATAATCTTTACAGTTTCGACATGCAAACTGTTTGATACATCGTTTATGCGAGTAGAGCTCCTATTATTAATATTTGTCGTCTTAATACTTAACTTAGGTGGTCTTTATTGTCTTTTCTGTGAGCGAATATCATTATACCTTACATAACATAATTCATGATTTATAAAATTTTGTTTCAATACCAAACAATATTTTCCCATTCAGTTTCCTGTAATAAATTATTATAAAATTACCTGAGGTAAATATATCTGATTTGTGATTTCCGTAACTACAAACTTTTTTATTGCCAAAAGAATGTAGACGATCATAAAAATCATAAAGCATGAAAATGGTATTGGGGTGCGTATGTCAGTTGATGGCAACTTCGCAACATAATATAGTTGTTGAAAACTTCAATCTCCTTCTGAATAATTGTTAGCTATAAAGCCCTTCGCACATGACATTCGTTTAATGCCTTAAACGCGCGTTTTTGATGAACACGTCATCTGCGCGTTATTAGTGCGCATTAGTAGATTGTATATGCTTAGATTGATACACACGTAGGTAGGACGCGCTCCGCATAGCAAGCAAACTTCACTTGTGACTTTAACTATTTGCGACTTGTGATCAATATGTATTTTGCTTACGGCAAAACTGAAGCCAATAATACTTCTAATGAAAATAAAAACTTTGTTATTTAATGCTTGTTTGCTTTACTTAAAAAAAGAATAGAGATGCTTTCTCTATTCTTTTTTTAAGTAAAGCAAACAAGCGTGCAGCTCACATTGACATCTACACGACGAAAACTAGAGTTCAAAATGCAGATGCGTTGCCACCTTTGAGACTTAAGTTGTTATGTCTCTGTGATATTTATTACGGGGCCATACATTACCATCTTACCGGAACACGATATTGCTGAAGACTACTATTCGGCGGCACATAGATTAGGTAATACGGCGGTTCTACTACTACGCTGGAGATCGTGGGTTCGATTCCCGGGTCGGAGGCTATCAGAGATTACGGTACAATTGTACGGCACGTGCTCGAAGCGCGCGAGGCCGGCCTCAGCGTGGCACTACTGTGCTGTGACCTCTCACGTGCGTTCGATACCGCCGATCACCATCTCATAATTAATAAATTAAACTTCTACGGTATTCGGGGTCACGTGTTATCATTAATCGCCTCTTTCATGTCTGAACGCACTCAAACTGTGATCGGTGACAGTGGCCACACGCGCTCGTCAGAATTAACGAATGCTATAGGAGTGCCGCAGGGTTCATGCTTATCGAACACGCTGTTTAGTCTCTTATTAAATGACTTTCCGAACGCTATAAAAGACGTCGACGTGTATATGTACGCCGATGATGTCGCTGCCATAGTTACCGCACAATCTCGACTCAAATTGGAACAAAAACTGAACGATGTGACTCAAAGATTAGAAAAATGGTTCCTGTCAAATGGACTAGCACTAAATAAAGAAAAAACCTGCTACATGCCATTTCTTCTAAATGGCCACACCCCACCGCAATACTCGGTGACTGCGGGGAACACCACACTACAAGCGGTCAGATCGATGAAGCTTCTTGGCTTCCAAATAGACAGCGGTCTTACATGGGAAACCCACATCGATGGACTCTGCTCCAGACTAGGCCGAGCATGTTTCTCGCTACGCCATCTTGCCAGTACTGCAAATCGTAGCGTAGTGCTGTCTTGCTATTTCGCGGCCGTCTATAGCCTCCTCACATACGGAGTAGAAATGTGGGCACGAGCAGCAGACGCCGACAGAGCTTTCGGCATGCAAAAGCGAGCGGTCCGTGCGATTGTAGGAGTATGTGAGGATGTGTCGTGTACAAACCTCTTTACAGAATTAAACATTATGCCTCTGCCTTGCGAACTAATATATCAAATAGTTATGTTTACCTATAAATATCTCAACACCTTTAAAACGCGAGGCACGTGCTCCTACCGCGGCCTCCGTAGTGACAAGCTTGCTCATCTCCTTGCCATGCCCTTTAACAAACTGCGTAAATCTGAGAGGTGCGTGTACACAATGGGTTCATTGGTTTACAATAGGCTGCCGGACAAAATTAAAAAAAGTGCAACTTCCACTATGATATACAAGGAAAGACTGAGAAAATGGTTAAACAAGTGTGCCTTCTATTCAATAGAAGAATTCTATGAATTGCCAGTAAGTTAATAAATGTACCAATTAACTGATATTATTCCTTTTTTATATTTTTATAATTTATGCTTTCAATGAAACTGTATGATAATTTAATTAATTTAATTGCTATTTAAATATAGGTAACTTCCAATATCGAATATTAAATTTAATCAATATATTGTTAATACGTATATTGTACCTACTTAAAATGACTTGTAACTTGGTGTTACTAATAAAGATATTGTATTGTGTTGTATTGTATTGTACCACGGGGAATATCGTATTCCCCGTGGTCACACCACAGTAGAGATTGACTTAATTGTCGATAAGAATATAATAAATCTATTTTAAAATAATTATCACGTATAGGTATTCTATCTTAGTAGATACAACCGTAGTGGTACCACCAGTGTAACCAACGGTGTGACCACGGGGAACGAGCCTAAAATCCTTTTTCTCTGGTTCTATAGGGATTTTTTAATTTTCTAGAAGTTTCCCAGTACCTCCACCGGAGATGGCAACACGCTCGCCACCTGTTACATGGGCCAAAAACGTAACCGGCGAATCGTGGGTGTTTGCATGTATGCTTGAATGCATGCACCTCTGCCTACCCCTTCGGGGATCACAGGCCTGAAGTTCCATTTTTTTTAAATACACGGATGAATATCGTGTACAAAGGTCACAACCACAACGCGTCAACGGTCCTGCGTTTGCTAGACGTCTTAACTGCGACGGACACGTCCGACGCATCAAATATCATCGTGTGTGAAGGTCCTAACTTTAGTTACGAATGGAGTCACAACGCATGATTGATTGTTGTTGATCGTAAAAGTTTTATATCTTCAGGAGATTTAGCTCCTTAGATCTTCGGATATCAAATAGTTTTGGTTGTAAGGCTTTGAAATAACCCGTAATAGCCAAAAATACAGGTCAAATATTCATGAACTTCAGTGAGACAGACTTTTAGTGTTGCAAAAAAAGAAAATCACTATTAAAAGGTAATAATGTCAGCATCTGCTTTTTCTATTGATTTCTGTATCTTTTCTGTAAATGATAAATATGCGACCGAAGAAATATCCGGTCGGTCACATCGGTGCCTTATTTGTGCAGTGATAAAGTTTTATTTGGTCAAAGTAATTATTTTATTTAATATTCTCTTCGAAATTGCGAAAAATTAAATATTGTTCATAACACCAAAAAAGTAATATTTTCAGAATATTTATTCTATTTTACCGATCAGGCATCCACCACAAATCAGAGGTCAAAACGCTGATGCGTTGCATCCCCTGACTGACAAATCATCATCCCTCTTTCAGCACGTGAAGCGTAACAGAGGGGGTTCGAGGGTCGAGGATTTCCTCATTCCCCGGGCATATCTGCCCTCGAAGCATCGGGGGCGTGGTCGTTAATGGGATGCTGGCACGCAGGGAAAACTAGCTGAGGGAGGCCATATACACTTTTTTCTTTTTTTTTTCTTTCTTTTTTCCTTTTTTATGAGATTTTTAACCCTTTTTTCGACTCCCCTGAGACTTAAGTTGTTACGTCTCTATGATAATTATTACGGGGCCATAGATTACCATCTTACTGGAATTACCGAATTTTCGATACAAAACCCCATAGTAAAAAAAACACACATACAGTAGAACACAGAACCTACTATTTTTAAGTAGGTTGACAATACAACACTTCTTCTCCATTATAAGATATAAACTTATAATATTAACCTTCGCATTTTCAACACAGTACCTGCTAAAAAGAAACGACTAGAAACTCAAGTAAATACAAAACCTTCCACAATATCAATCTCTCACGAAAATTGAAAATTATTATATTATCATAATAAATTCGACTAGGTAATGGACGAAAAAATGGAAGCCTCCCGAAAATGCTACAATGTTTTCGTGGGCTCGAAGGTCGGCTGACTCGGCGAAGGTACTCAGAGAGTCAGTGATTTGCATGTGCAAACACCACTATAAATATTCCCCACCCTTCGCTTACATTTCATTTATTCCATTTTCGCTCGACTCTTACATTGTTATCCCCTTTTTTATAATGCAGCTAATGTAACAATAACTAGACGGATAGATTGGCACCGGCGCCGCATTAGGGAATATTTTTTTTTTATTTTATGGTAGTGGCATACAAGCGTGCAGCTCACATCGATGTTAAGTGATGACTGCAGCCTATAGACACCCACACAAAGACCAAGGTCAAAATGCAGATGCGTTACCACTCCCGAGGCCTATGGTGTTATGCACCTATGCCGGAAATTACAGGGCCATACATTACCACCTGACCGGAACACGATAGTGCTGAACACTGCCATTTAGCGGCAAGTATATTAGGTGATGCGGTGGTGCCTACGGCCGCGAGCTCCATCTGGAGATCCACCACCAGTGAAACACATATACATAATTTGGTAGATAAAGATAAATACAAAAGTTATATGGTTACGCCATTGTCACTCGGGAATTATCAGCGAATGGTCAGAGCACACCAGGCGTAACGTGACCATACACTTTGTAAAGCCTCTAACTTTCCAACTTTTTATATTGTTGTTACTGGTTGTTACAGTGCTCATCAAGAAATATTGCACTTCGAGCCTATGAAAGTGACAATCGGCTAATTTCGATTTCGTAGAGTGTTATCTCTGCTGCACACTGTCTACGTAAGCACTGATAGTCCGGTATTGGTCAAAACTTGATCATAATGGTGGACAATCGTCATATAGGTACGGCGCGAAAAAGATAACGCTCTACCACGGAATAGATAAATATAAGGATGAAAATGCCTTTGCTTTAATTTGGTATTAGAACCAGTGTCGGCGCTTTTCTCCAACGTGCAATTTTTACACAAATGGAACACCATCTCGACAATTACCCACCCACACGTAAATCCTTATGGCAGCTATTCGTTTGCGTAAGTTTGCATACTAAGACAAAACCGTAGACAATAGTCACTCGCACGCACACAACAATATACTCACCAATAAACTAGTCGAAGTGTAGCGGACGCATGACATGCTGTACATTGCCAGCGGAGACAGTAATAGCGCTAATTGAAAGATATACCTCCTCGCTTTGTACTTGAGGTCTGACATTTTATATTACATGTTAAAATTGGCACTACACGGTATTTTTACCAAGAGATGTGTCGTTCGAAGCAGTCTACACGACACTACCAGCGGCGAACGAATGGTTCGGCCGAACTGTGTTTGTTCATACATAGTTGCGGAGCGCTTTCTACGCCCACATTACCATTCCATCTTTATCTATTCCGTGCGCTATACAGACCCGAAAAAAGCCGAAGTCTCCTTGGTGAGGCCGATGTGCATTATTTATTGTTGGATTTTGTTGAAAATGTATATGGGACCTACTTCAAGGTATGCCCTTTCCAATAAAAAAAATTATATGGAAATCGGACTACTTTGTAAAATGTTATGCGTGGTCGAACATAAAAAATATACTCGTCGACTTGAGAACCTCCGCCGATTTTTCGTCGGTTAATAAACTGAGCCCCACTGAACACTAGTTTTGTCCCAAACTATAAAGGGCTTCTCTGTTAAAGAATCCATTCCCCATATTTATGCGTCTGTGGATACATTTAAAAGGAAAGAGACATCTTTATTGGTACGGCAAATGAAAAAAATCTGCTGCTTCCAACTAAATGTAACTATATTCGACTTTTTATACAAAACGTAAGGTTTTTTAACCCGAAGATAGGGAATACAAAGCACTTATTAATTTATATAATTTAACATTATGGACCTCTTTTACGAAAAGAAAAAGAAAAATAAAAGTGAGCGTAACTTCACATCTGTAGTCCCCAAAGAGATAGAGACAAATGCGTTCTTACTGGTGGTAGAGTTCCAGTGGAGGAGCTCGAGGGCGTAGGCACCACTGCATTACCTTATTTATCTGCCGCTAAATGATAGTGTTCAGCACTATCGTGTTCCAGTTAGACGGTGATGTATGGTCCCGTATTAACTATCACAGCGTCACACGCATCTGCATTTTGACCTCTAGTTTTTGTGTAGATGTCTATAGTCTGCAGTCATCACTTAACATCAACGTGAACGGCTTGCCTGTTTGCCACCTTTAAAACATTAAAAAAATATACTCACATGCAAGCATCACGTGTGTAGTAATATTTTAAACCATGTAAGATAACGAATTTATCAATATCAACAGCATATTACCAAATTCTGAAAAGGACACTGGGAATATGTTAGATAATGAAAAGAAAAAACCCTTTGCCCTGGCCTGGCGATCAAACCTGAGACTGCATCAGAGCATCATGGGCCTGCTACTATAAGACTACTGAGCTTCGTGTTAACATCGTGTTATTAATAAGTCATTAAATATATTATCCTTGTAAAAATAAATTGGTAATTTAAACCATCTAACTGTTTTTTTCTGTCGTGGAAATATCGAGTCATAGATACTGATTTGTCTAATTTTACTTTTAAAATATTAATAAAAATGAAAAAAAACTTAAAACTTGAGAGAAAAAAAAAAATTTATGGTGTACTTAATAAAAGAAAGAAAATATAAGGAAAACAGTTAAGCAAAAATTGTATTTTCCCTTATAAATAGTTCGTACCTGTCAAATCTTTGATGCATTATCGGTACGAAGTTCGCCGGGTCAGCTAATATCCATTATAATTTGAATATAGACAGGCTGTGAAGAAGTATGAAGTTAGCTTCAAATTCTGTTTCAGCGCTGCATAAAATTCTTCGTAATTGCGAATGTCAAGTGCAAACTAAAGCGATACTTTTGCCGTTTTCTCGCAAACTTTGTTTTAAATTGACTCGCCAGACAAAACAAACGGTTAAGAAACTTTTTGTCCTTGAAAGTACTTTGTAGTTATTTTCAAAGCAAACGACATTGCGATTGAAGTTTAAATTCTTTTATGTCCACGATTAGGTTTCAAGAAGATTTAGGTCCGTATTTAGATACAGTACCTTAAAATAACGTTTTTCAATATTAAACGGGATCATGCCTTAATGGCGGGCCTGCTAAGTTTGAAATCACAAGTACGATACTCAAATCGATGGTTTGACCGTGGTTTTCCACTTTACCTTTTGTCTTTTCACACCACCTATGAGCTTAATATGGATAATCTAACTATTTTTATGTAAGAATTTGAAGGTGGCAAACAAGCATGCAGTTCACATTGATGTTAAGTGATGACTGCAGTCTATAGACACCCACACCAGAGACCAGAGGTAAAAATACAGATACATGAGCATAGGTGATGGCAATAGTCTAATTATCACTTTTGCTCATAATACAGACCGTGCGAAAGAACAAAACAAAAGACCTGTGGCACTCGGGGACTGCCGCGGTAAAGCTATTGCATTTACATAATTATCTGAAATTATGCAAAACAAAATAAAATGCAAATAAAAGAAAAAAAATAGAAAAATGAAACAATAATTTTCTATAAATATTTACCATTTTTTAAATATTGAATGGAAAAACAATAAAAAAAGGAACAAACACAATCTTGGCAGCGGTGGGATTCGATCCCTTGCCATCAGAATCATAGAGCAACGCGGGCCATCGGCCGCGGCGGACCGGAGGGGAGTAGCCATAGCGTTTATTACCAATGCAAAACAGTCTGTCATTTTTTGCGTGGGGAAATGCGAGTTATAAACACACACACACTACAAAAAACGTTTATTACTACGAAACTCACACCTTGACTTTAACAAAATGCATAAAAATTACACGAACACATTTAAACTTCTAGGCGACAGGCATAGGCGAAATTGGGCTTGTACTTTGACAGAGGGGAAAGCCTGCATATTATGACTACTCCCCCTCCGGTCCGCCGCGGCCGGTGGGGAGTAGGTAGCGTGTTGCTCTATGATCAGAATTACCAGTGCAGACAACGTTTTAATAACACTTAACACGAAAAATGGACTAAGTATAACAGAAAATTCTTTAGCCATTAAAATCGTATATCATAACCAACCAACTAAAATAATTAGCTTGTTGACATTGAACCAATAGGCAATGGAGCAGAGGATATTTGTTTCAACTTCACCCGATCCCTCGATAATACTCATACTATAATTTGAATATAGACAGGCTTCGGACATAATTGAGTTTGGAGCTGTTCGTAGATACTGACTTCGAATTCGATTTTAACGTAGCCCATTTTTTTTGCGGATTTTGGTATAGTTGCGAATTTAAGGTTCGATTACTCTAAAATATTTGTACATGTTATTATTATAGTATTGTCCAATGTAACAATACCAGTAATATTGACCTTAACTGAGACTTAACAAAATGCGTTGCACCTTGCGTTGTATTGTTGACTAGCTGTTGCTGTGTAAGTCGTGTAAGTCGCGTAACCTGTGGAAACTACAATTATCCAGACCCATAATAGATTTATAGCTGAGAAAATTTATCAATACTTGCCTGTGGTTAATTCTAAAGAATTTTGAAGTAAGTCAGCGCCATCTATTGAGCCATCTTTGATATCTCAATAGATGGTGCTGACTTGCTGGGCATATGCCCACATTCATTCAATGAAATCATTCAGATTTCATTGAATGATACGTTTATGTAGGTAAACCGCATTCAACTGTTTCAAGCAGTGCTTGAAGTAAATTTTCAATTGACCATAACTACTTTTTCCCTTAACCGAAAAAAATCGAACAATTTCAATGGTTAGCTTGTTGTTACTAAATTGAAGCAAAATATATTTGATGAAAGGTTAACCGATCATTCAATAATATCCTTAATACATTTTAAATATCGTCAGGTTATGTCCGATAACTGAGTTTGAAACTAACTTCGATTTCAACATTGCAGCACAAAATTCTTTGCGAATTTAATTATAATTGCGAATGTCTAGTGCAAAATTATATACTTTTGCCGTTCTCTCACAAACTTTGTTTTTTATTGACTCGCCAGACAAACAAACGGTAAAGAAACTTTTGTATCCTTGAAAGTATTTGTTTTCGTGCGAAGTTAAACTTGTTTATTCTTACCCCCTTATTCATAAACGTATTATAGCCAAAGCGTTGCTCATCTCACGTTTATCTCTTTCTATTTTACGCAATTGACAATGCGATTGAAAAAGATAAGGCATAATCAATCTAAAAATCTGATGTACGTTTATAAATAAGAGGATTTATCTTTATGTTTCAATTGGCATAGTTATAGCAGGACACTGCTGCTTTAAACCCGCATTCGGATGTTTCAAATGTAATAATTCGCACAACACGCAAATGGCATATAGGCATGCAGTTTACATACATGATATGCACAGATATGTAGCTACCCCATAGGCCTCCTACACATTAAGCGTGCTCGTTCGCGCGCAATAGCGACGCAAGGCAGCAAAACGCGACGCTCACGAAGCTAGCTCGCGCTTCACGCACGCCCGGTGAACGCGCACGCCTAATGTGTCGAATATCTAAGAGGTCTTAGGTATAAATTGTTTTGCCTTTGTGATATTATAACTAACCGAAACAGTATAGTGCTGAACACTATATTAGGCGGTAGATAGATTGGTTAAAACAACGGTGTCTACACCCTAGAGCTCTGACACTAGCACTCAATCACCTAAATTACATAAGTACTTGATTGCAGAGTAACTCACTGTAACAAGTAAAAGATAAATAAAGATGTAGTGGAAGAAAAATGGGAGGGAGTCAAAAGTCTTAGGAATCGGCGTGCATGTACGAGATTGATGAATTTATAATAAATACGGGACGGTTGTCAGGACCGGGATACCTGGCGCTCCACTCTCACTGCCAGCCTCATAGACTTGCCGTGAAGATAGATACATACATACGAAGAAAAATACAAAAGTGGTTTCCCAAACCCGAATTTGAATAAAGAATGATGAATCGCGTGCTAAAACTTCTAATACCACTCATAGCATACAGTGAATATATCAATACACAGCCAAGCGTATCCCGCATAATGTGTAAGAAACTTGACGGGAATAAGAATAAGCCTATTTGCAAACAGTCAGGCATGAGAATCGCCGATCGTTGATATTTATTCACTGTGGGTGAGCAAGCTTTTACACACAGAGTTTCAGCGGAGGAGAGTTTTCCTAGTGGTAGAGCTCTAGTGACGGAACTCGCGCTGTAGGCACCACCACATTACCTCTATCTGACGCCATATACCTAGTAGTGTTCAGCACTATCCTATTCCCGTTAGATGGAAATGAATAGCTCCGTAGTAACTATCACAGAGACATAACAACTTAGGTCTCAGGGGTGGTAATGCATATTCATTTTGACCTCTGGTTTTTGTGTAGACGTCTATAGGCTGCAGTCATCACTTAACATCAACGTGAGCTGCATGCTTGCTTGCCACCTTAATTACATAAAAATTCGGTCAAGTGTGTGTCGGGCCCCGCGCAGTGTAGGGTGCCGTAGATTTTAGGTTTGATTAATGTAATTATCAAACCTAAAATCTACGGCACCCTGAAAAAAATATGTAAATATTTTCTATGGAGTTGTTAAAAAATTAAACAAATTTATTTATATAATTAATTTAGTATATAATTTTATAAATTTAGTACTACATTTGGTTAACTATTACTCGCAAACTTGCAAAGTCAACTTAAGTGTGATAGTTTTAATTTTAATTTCGTTATATGTAGCTACTATTGCCGAATTTCTAACAACATTAGTTGGTAGAGAGGGGGGGACACTTGACTCTTACGAAAATTGGCACTTTAAAGCTTAATAAGTCACGAACAGTTAACTAAATCCAAAAATGATATTAGCGCACCCCTTATATATTTGAAAAACCTATCCAACGATATCCCACACTATAAAATATAGAAAACTAAAAATAAAAAATGCGCGTGTTATACGTATGGAGAGGTACTCCAAATAATTTTATTTTTCATGGTTTTATTCTACCACTTTGTCGGCGTGAATAGGTGTATGTATACTTGTGCTAAATTTCAAGTCTCTAGAACCAACAGTTTTTGCGCTAAACTGCTGACGGACAGACAGACAGACAGACTGGCAGACGGACATGGCGAAACTATAAGGGTTCCTTGTTTACTACGGAACCCTAAAAAGGAGCTCGATGGAACACCATTACTTCTACTATTCTTTCTTTTTTTCGTGATAAAAGTGGGAGTAGTGGGTAAAAGGAAAAGTTTTCGTCCTTTCGGCTTAAGTTAATGATGACTGACTTACCATCAATATAAACTCTATGCAGACAAATGGAAGAAAAAAAGAAGCCCAAGAAATTGAAGTGATATTAGGTTAATTCAAGCGAGGTCTCACGGGACGAAGGTTTCGGATCATAGCCTCGTTAGTATTAAGTAATAAATCTAATGACACGTCTCTTAGGATGTGGTGAGATACTGTATCATTATAAAACGGGATCAAATTTGGGATGTAGCTGTGTCGTGGACATGGTGGTAGATATTATTTTCGTTAAGGGTGTGATTCCGAACTCGGCTGCACGCAGCATTTAATAATAATATCACAGTCTAAAGAAAACGAACACGTTAAATGTACTTATACTGTAGCGAACCACACTTTACTATTTACTGGATTGAAGACGCACGGCGTATGACGGATATAGCAGTGCAAGCGAACCAGGGTGTCACGCTCTACCGGTCTTCCAATAAAACGCTTTTTCACTTTTCACTATTGTTTTCCTTCTTCTGATTTCTTCCTTAGGTAGTGATCCGAGTATTCCGAGTACTGTCGACGAACTGTACCGGCCATATATATATATATATATATTTTTTGTCGGGCTTTGTGTAGGCGGCCTGTCTCGAGACGGCACTAGTCTACTTCACCGGGCAATCGGTGAGCGCAGAAGGCGCTCCAGCCTAGCAAAAAAGTTAGCGCAACTGCCTAAGGGTGACCCATGCGGGTCCGTGCCTCGGCTTAGGGCGTTGCGGAGAGACATATGAGACATATGCGATTATGGGCGGTGCAACTTTCGCTCTACTCCATTCGGTTGGTGATAGCCGGAATGTCATCGGCCTCGCGGGGCCGGGGATAGGGTCGGGATCAGGGGCGGGCGCGGCGCGAAACGCGTCGGCGCGTTGTATTGACGGATTGTGCAGTGTTATTCTGTAGGTAATTTTGCATAGCGGCGATGGCCAACGTGGTCTCATCGTCCGGATCTTTTAAGACGTGCCTTGGACGTCTCCTTTTGGCACGATCAAAAGGAGTGTAAATCGCGGCCGCTCTGACCAGCGGATTCGGGTGGTGACTCGCCCGATCGAAATAGCGAGCTGAAGCTCGCTTCATAAACTGCCGGATGGTAGGCAGGTTTGCGTCAATGTGCAAGTTTTTATTACGTACGTACCAAGGCGCGCCTACGGCTCTACGTAAGAATCGATTGTGCAAAGTTTGAAGCTTGCGTAATGTTGTGTTTTTCGCGTGGGCGAATACCGGGGACGCGTAACATAATATGGGCCTTATGCAGGACGTATAGCCACGGAGTTTGTTCCGGGCCGATAGCTTGCTCTTTTTGTTTAATAAACAATGTAGTTGGGACAACACGAATGCAGCCTTTGCGTACGCTGCTTTTAAATGTGCAGCGAAGGTCAGATGCCGATCAAGCGTCACTCCTAAGTATTTGATTTTGTCCATCCAGGGGATGGGCTCGTCAAACATTTGGACTGGGGCTACGTTAGGTTAGGTAAAGAGTATGGCAGCGCTCTTGCTAGGATTTACCTCTATACGCCAGCGGCGGAACCAAGACTCAAGGTTTTTGGCCGCCGCTTGCAGGGCTTTCCTTATGATCTCTGGCTTTCTGCCAGTCGGTGTCGTCAGCGTCACATTGCCATTAAAACGCCGTGGCGGACAGGGATATAGGTATGGCGTGGGGGCCTAAGGTGTTATGCCTCTGTGCCGGAAATTACAGGGCCGTACATTTCCACCTGACCGGAACACGATAGTGCTGAACGCTACCATTTAGCGGCAAGTGTATTAGGTAATGCAGTGGTGCCTACGACTGCGATCTCCGTCACTGGAGCTCTACCAAGTTGTAGATATATCATCCGATCGAATCCAATATGTCTTCCCGAAGGGATTGAAAGAGGTGAATAGATTCAGTCAAATATGCATGTAGACACCCACGATTCACCAGGTTAATTTTCTCCTATGTAAAAGCTTATGGCGAGCTTATTAACATTTTCGGTTACCAAAAGGTGATGCACGTACCACCACCAGATATAAACACCACCTTCAGATTGGGAATACCCGAAAAATGAGAACTTCAAGTATCGCTTCTCCATCACATCGGGGATCAAACCCATTACTGTATGAAGCATAGCATCACACAGTACTGAAAAAGTTGCAAATAACGTAACATTAAAATAATGTAAGTGAATAACTTAAACAAGGTGCAAAAAGTTCTTTTAATTAAAAGAATATAAACGCCAGAAATAAAGATAATGTATGTCACGCCAGGTCCCTAATGGGGTAGGCAGAGATTGTAGAGCGCCAGATATCCCGGCCCTGACATACCTCTCGTGACTCATCAACCTTCATCATTCTCTTCATACATACACGCCGATTCCTAAGACTTTTGTCCATCAGACAAAACTCGACCTATTTGAAAGATAATGTGAAGAAAAAAATAAAGAAAATGTGCGCCCTAAACAAGTTTGGGACGTATGGCGCCATCCATCACACTCGACAATCGCCGGCCAGGGCGCATGATTCTATATCGATACACGTCACAATATTGTTTCAGCAAATATTTAACATCGGCTTACGTCAAAACACCATTAAGTCTGGTGGAGAAAAACGATCGAAAATTTGCACAAGCTTACTGACAGGAGTTTTAATATGTTTTCTCTAATATCTGTTACTATGTGTACCCACACAACCCAATTTCTCGATCGAAGTATTTTTTTTTTTAATTTTTTATTATTTATAGACAAAACGTTTGACCACCATCTCACCTGATGGAAAGCGAAGATGTGGCCGAAGATGAAGCATGCTTGTCTAGAAGGTAACTTATTCACTCTGGACTTGAAAATTCCCAGGTTATAGTTCTTCGGAAACAAAGAAGCCGGCAGGCTGTTGCATTCCTTGGCTGTTCGCATTATAAACGTTGAGCCGAAACGCTTGGTTCGAATTTTAGGAACATCTACTGTGTACGGAGGATATGCCGCCGTTCGCCTTGTTGTCCTGTTGTAAAATGGTGAAGAGGGTATTAGGTTGTGTAGATCGAAGTGATTATTCTGCCAGTGTAGTAGTAGTAATACAAAATTGTCCAGTTAAAATCTATTTACGAGTGACTACCATGGCGTCTCCTACAGAAAAATTGGTTAGATTAGGTTATATATGTAAAATAGCGCGGGAGCCGAGCGAGCGAAGCGAGTGTGCCGCGGCAGCGGCCGGCGAAGCGCCAGAACCTAATTTTTGTTTAATAAATGCTAGCTACTCCTTAGTTATTGTCATATGAAAATTAATTACTGGAATAATTTAAATATTTAACTAATCCGGTTACTGGCGTAATATACTCAGCTTTTCTATTAATAACTAATTACCCGAATAACACATAAATATAATTATTTGTACAACCTAACCTAATCTTATCTGTAAGAAACTCCATGGTAGACACTCGTAAATCTTTTGTTAGTACGTGAAACCGATCTGAGGTGACATCTTGCAGTTAAGATCGTATTCACGTACTAACAAAATATTCTAGCTGGATAAATAATTATATATTATTCATCCGATCACTGGCAGAATACACTCAGCCTTTGTCGTTATAGTGTAATTAGACTTCAAATATTAAATGCAAAATTAGTTAGTGCAAGTTAAGGTTACCAGTGCAATTCATAATAACTTTTTTATTTAAAGCTTCCTTAAATATTCAGTTCACTCTTGCTACCCTTTACATCAGGCTTATGAATTTTAAATCTTACGGATTTATCCAATCATTTACTTTTAAATCCAAATAGTCAAAGGTGGGATGCGGTCTTACGAATCTGTATTAAAATTCTAAAACAATTATCGAGTAGTCATGTACATTCCGATTAGAGTAATTATTATCAGGCGTGAAATAATTTTATTTTTAAGAATATAAATATAATTTAGAGTTAGTGACTCTGTAATTTAAGTGAAAATTATGACATCGTGAACAGAAGCAGAATATGATACAATAAGCATATTTGACTGTTTATTCATCATCCCTCCCTCCGCGCGTGAAGCGCAACAAAAGGGGGGGGATGGTTCGGGGGTCGAGGAATGTCCTCCTTCCCCGGGCCTATCTGCCCCCGAGACGTCGGGGGCGTGGTCCTTAACTGGAGATGCTGGCACGCAGAGGAACTCGCTGAAGGAGGCTTCATACACTTCATACACTTTTTTTTTTTTTTTTTATATAGCAAGCATATTTAACATCCGATATAGAAGGATACCTAAGGCTAGGCATAAACAAGTAAGTACATTAGGCGCAATCGATCACGTCGACAGGCGACAGGCGACGGCCGCGGAGCGAGATTCAATCTCGATATGTGTCGCTCTAACAATATTGCTTTAGTCAATATTTTGCATCGGCTTACGTAGAAAGAACATTAGTTTGGGAGTGGAGCGGATACACGAAAGCTTATGTTTTTATTTTCAAACACATTCATACCACGCATTTCATCGCGTTTGATCAATATATTAAATCCATAAAAATAGTTATAATGTTAACGTCCTGCGTTCGTATTATGCACGGAATAGATAAATAAAGATGGAATGGTAATGTGGGCGTGGTAAGCGCGCCACAACTATGTATGAACAAACACAGTTCGGTCGAACCATTCGTTCGCCGCTCGTAGTGTCGTGTAGACTGCTTCGAACGACGCATCACTTGGTAAAATACCGTGGAGTGCCAATTTTAACATGTAATATAAAATGTCAGAACTCAAGTATAAAGCGAGGAGGTATATCTTTCAATTAACGCTATTACTGTCTCCGCTTGCAATGTACAGCATGTAATGCGTCCGCTACACTTCGACTACTGACGTGCGAGCTCCTTGTGAGTATATTGTTGTGTGCTTGCGAGTGTTTATTGTCTACGGGCGTTGTCTTAGTATGCAAACTTACACAAACGAATAGCTGCCCTGAGGATTTATGTGTGAGTGATTGTCGAGATGGTGTTACATTTGTGTAAGAAATTGCATGGTGGGAGAAAAGCGGCGACCCTGGTTCTAGTACTAAATTGAAGCAAAGGCCTTTCCATCCTTATTTATCTATTCCGTGGTATTATGTGTTTAATTAATTCATTGTAAGAAAGAAGAGCGTTTTATTATTTTAATCAATTAGTCGTGAGGATTACTTTAGATCATTTTTATTGGCCCTTGCCCAGCAGTGGACTTGTCTTTTGCCTGAAATGGTAATGACGACACTTTTTACTTGAAAAAAATTAAATAATGATTAATAAAGACTATTAATGCTGTTTGAAAAGTTGAGATGCATATTAATTAATCTGTTAATAAAACAGAACAATAAATAGAGAACGCGATAAAAATAATAACTTAGGTCTCAGGGGTGGCAACGCATTTGCATTTTGACCTCTGGGCTTTGTGTGGGTATCTATAGGCCGCAGTCATTAATTAACATCAATGTGAACTGCATGCCTGTTTACCACTTTCAAAACAAATAAAAATTATATAAATGCCTCATCTCTGAATTTTTTTTTTTTAATTTTTAGTGTGAAATAAACCATGTAATGTAATACATAGCTAATCGCAAATCGATATCCCGAGTTAAGTTTTTCTTCGTCTTCCTTCTTTAATCTATACAATGATCATAAACGAGATGATGTTGGTGCTTTTGATCACAGGTGACGCTCTAAAACGGGATTCAATCCCGGAAGCCCCACTAACAATCATGTTTTCGTAAATATTTTACATTAGCTTACGCGAATACACCATTATGTTGGCGAGGAAAAGAGTGATGATTTATAATAAAAGCCTGTTCAAACACAAGTGATAACCGAGTGTTAGTGAAATAGCAAGCAGGCGTTTATTGCACGTTGTCGGTAAGTCATTTAAGTTAAATATTAAATACATTTTTTTTGTGTACATTTCATCGTTTTTTTACATTTTTAATGTAAGTGTGTATACATAACTTATCGCAAATCGAAATCTCGAGTTAAGCTTTTCTTTGTCTTCCTTCTTTAATCTTATAATGATCATAAACAAGTTGGTGTTGGTGTTTTTGATCGCGGGTGACGCTCTCAAACGGAATTCAATCTCGGAGGCCCTACTAACAACACCATTATGTCGGCAAGGAAAAGAGTGATGATTTATAATAAAAGCCTGTTCAAACACAAGTGATAACCGAGTGTTAGCGAAATATCAAACAAGCGTTTATTGTACGTTGACTCGGTACTAGATTTCTGTGTAGAGTAATAAATAAACGGTGTAATTTGATTGACTTCATGCTCATGCTGTCTATGTCGATTAATGCATTATTTAATTATCCTTTTATAAATATTTATATTTTCTGTACACCGGGATTCCGGGATCGCGTGGTATAAAAAATCCTAGTACCACAAATACCGAGATTGAGTACCGAGGTTGCGGGATTGAAAGCCCTACCTAAGTAAGATACAAATTCAAAACCACCCTTTTTAAGATTTATTTTAAATTCAATGGGAATCGATTTTTTTCTACGTTGATTTTATCGTGGATTGATAATATCACACTTCGATTCAAATCGATACAATTGTCGATTTTTCTCGGCAAGAATCGCTATCCTTAATCTAATTTTCTATCGTAAACCAGGCACAATGATGTAAACTATCACATTTAACAATACGTTCCATGTGCACTGGCGCATAAAAATGTAACGTGGAAAAAGAGATGATTGGACTACAAATAAAACATGGAAAGCTGCACAAAGTTACACGCCATCAATAAAACCAGTTTTTGGAAAAGTTGTGTAAAAATAAAATTTTGCACGCTGCCGAATTAATTGAATTTGTTTCATTGGTGAAGGGCAAAAAATGAGTAAATTGAAAAAGTTTACACAAAATTGATGATCCAATTCGCTGTTTTAACTAACATGTACCTACGTGTAACATAATTGGATTTGTAGTGCATTTGTTATTTCATGATGGAACTCGTTCATTCCGAAGCTGTGTTTTACTGGTGGTAGAGATCCAGTGAAGGAGCTCGAAGGCGTAAGGACCAACGCATTACCTAATTTATCTGCCGATAAATGGTAGTCTTCAGCACTATCGTTTTCCGTTTCGATGGTAATGTATGGCCCCGTAATAACTACCACAGAACTATTAAATAAAGATTAATAAAGACTATTAATGCTGTTTTAAAAGTTGAGATGCATATTAATTAATCTGTTACTAAAACAGAACAATAAATAGAGAACACGATAAACATAACATCTAAGGTCTCAGGGTTGACAACACAACTGCATTCTGACCTCTGGTATAGACTGCGGTCATCACTTAACATCAATGTGATCTGCGTGCTTGTTTGCCACCTCCATGACATAAAAAAAACTGTATGAATTATTTGTTCACTTGAGTTTAGCACAGTAAATAGGGTTAATATGGGGCTCTTCGAAACAAAGTCGAATAAGTCGGAAAGAAAGTCTGAAGAAAGAAATATTCAGGGCTGGTAATGCGTTAACTACTCTCCTGGTGTTGCAAATATCCATAAACCACAGTGATTACTTACGATTACAGTCGAATAGTAGGAATTTTATTAAACAGCATACATAAAGAAATAGACATCGTGAAAAATTGTAGGAAGTATATGCGGCTATTGCAAACTGATGCAATAATGCACTCAGGATAGTTGCTCTCTTTATTCTTCCCCAAAGTTAGATCTTTTTAAGGACCTAGTCGGGGTTGGTACGCTAAACGTGTATACGTTTGCTGTACAACTTAAGGAGAGAAAACAAAATAAAATTGATGCGACACTTGGCTTCTTTCGAGTTAAGGTGATTACACAATGTCACCTCACTTGTAGCATTGTTGTATGAAAAAAAATGTGGGCGACAGTTGTCAAATAAAGTCTAGCATTGGTGATCAGTTGCCTAGTCAGGACGTAAATCGATTGTTCAAGTAATTTTTATTCAAATATTATGAAATAATATAGGTACCTAACGGTCCAAAAACCAGACACAGTTATTTTAGTAATTGAACAGACCATATACGGGCTGTGGGACGGTCAACCGGTTAAAATTATATTGTACAAAAATACGTAACTCCAGGCGTAGATTCTCCGCACGTGAAGGCATAGTTAACTAAATGCAGTCAATATTACATAAAAATACTCAAGATTTCATACTCACTGACTGGCTCCGATCTGTTTATAAAGAGTACTGGAATACTTCGGGCACATTGCTCAAAAAGGCGGCAGGCATCTTGAGAAATGTTACCATCGCAGATGAGGTCCAGTGGAAAAGACCTAGCGAGTGCAGCCCAATGCACTGGTCGGATCAAATCCGCACCACACTCGACAGTAAGAAGCACGAGGCCATACACATTTGCCGAAAACCGTACCCGATGGCGCACTATTGTCAGACAACCGTTGACCCCCTCAATTCTGACACACCCTCACTTCACACACCTCTTTCACGACCCTCATTAGTGAGGAAACGATGCAAGGAGGATAATAAGTAGTGAGCCCATTGACATTCACCAAACTACAAAACTACGAGACTGGCGTTGGAAATATTATGAAAATAAAAAAACACGATTTTAATGAATGCATTCTACTTGCGCTACGATCCGATGAGTGAACCCGGGTGCATAGCATGACCTACACGCGTTTTATGTATCTCGGTGCACGTCGTTTCGATAGCCTCTTTGCAGTACATTGCTGCTATTTTCTTACTTGATACTTTAAATATTTTTTAGAAAAACAGCAATGCACTGCATAGTGGCTTTCATATTTAAGCCAACCGAGTAAAATAAAAAATAAAATAAAATAGAGTCTCAGAACATCACATAAGTCAGTCCACTGACAAACACAACGGCGACGGGATCATCTATTGCAGTGTTAATGCAGTGGATTCACATTGATGTTAAGTGATGACTGCAGCTTATAGACATCTACATAACAACCAGACGTCAAAATGCAGATATGTTGCCCTCACTCCTGAGACCTTAGTTGTTATGTATCAGTGATAATTATTACGAGGCCATACCATCCATACCATACCATACCATACCATACCATCTTACCGGAACACGATAGTGCTGAACACTATCATTTGGCGGCAGATAGATTGGGTAATGCGGTGGTGCCTACGTCCTCGAGCCCCTACACTGAAATTCTACCGGCAGTAAAATATATTCAGCTAGGATCACTACAGATTGGATAATGTAAATAAATAATACAAACCTAAATAAAATATTTACTCCCTTTAGTGTGGTTGCTCCCTTAGCTACCTGACTTCGACAGAGGCAGGCACATAACACTAACTATCGATCTTGTTACTGCTTCGCACCGGTGCAAACTGGATTTATACGATTCAAGCCGCCCCATACTGGTGTAAACCGGTTATTTCTTTGGAACCGTGAGGTGAAATAAGTGGCGTAATGGGCAATTCAGAGTTGGTTTGTATGTAATGGAATGAAGGAATTGCTCATTTTGCTTTCAAGCTCGATTGAGTATAGTATTTATAAGATTTATGACATAAACAACAAAGCATTATTTCATTCCAGTTCTTTTTAGGAGCATAAAAAATGTTTTGGGATTTAATATAAAACGTGTTCTTTGAATTGAATGCTTTATTATTATTATAGTACGTATATCTATATCACAATATTCTTTGAACCAATATCATAAAATAACAAATGGATGATTTGTTAAAATTTTGTTCCCAGAAAGTGAGAGCTTCGAAAGCTCAAAACAAAAATATTTATACTATTCACAATGTACGACGGATACTTTGATGTTTCAAATAAGAAGAGAAATACTGTAAGCTATAAGTTATAAAAGAAAACCTAGAACTTTAGGGACCGCAGTGATATCAAATTCGAATTTGGGGGCACCGGAGTGTTCACGCCAAGCTCAACTATCATTCTAAAACAATAATTATTGTATTGTTTAATATTTTTTTGAAGGTAAGACATTAAGTTACACAAATAAAATCAAATAAAAGATCTAGTACAAAACAAAATATTTTAAATAATGTGACGTATCTTACATTCGCAAATTAATAATAATGTATGTATTGGCTGTATGGTATGTATAGGTTGAAGGACAGTAGTCACAATTTACAAGTTATCGCTGAATGATAATTACGAAGTACTTGTGTACAGAGCAATTAAAATATGTATTTTGAATAATACCATGTGTGATATTAAACAACATAATGTTTTCATAGGTTTTCTACGGAGATATCTTGAAATATTTCATTATTTTTCGGTTCATCTTCTTTATAAGAATGCAGGACTTGGCATCTTTTTAAAAGAAACATATTCCCTGGGATTCTATTTTCATGCGTCATGTTTGGCTGAGATGAAATATGCCGTTGTTCTGAGCCTAGACGTGATTAAATATTCTTACCCAATTTATATTCAGCAGTTTATGAAAATAATCTAATAATACCAAAAGCGTGATATAAAATTATTTTTAGACGCTATTGACAACATTAAAAGTAAGGTCATGAGATTTCGATAGGCATTTATATTAGCATGCTGAATTTTTTTTTTTCATAAGCTAGGTTGATCCATATTTTTTTGACTTATGAAAGAAGATAAAAAAAAAAACAATTTGGCGCATAGCCACAAAGTAAAGTAAGCAAAAAAGGTAACCATTTAAAAACAAGATGAAACCTTAATAAATCGAAAAAAATTACAAGAAATTAACAAAAAGATGTTTAAATTACCCTGACATATACCTATCTTTTTTTTCCAATTTAAATGAAATCATGATCGGTAACTTTTATTTATTATTTTACAACACTTACGATTCGCTGGTTACGTTTTGGCCCATGTAACAAGTGGTGGTGGAAAGTCTGTTGACTCTCTCGGACACAATACCAAACTTCGAGGTAGAGAAAACTTTCCCGTAAATGGAAAATTCCAATAGAACCAGAGATAAAGGATTTTACACCTTTATTTCGAAGTCCCCCCGACCCGGGAATCGAACTCAGGAACCCAGCGCAGTAGTAGTGACCTGCTATCACTAGGCTACTGAGGCAGTTTTTTTAAATATATCATTTCACATATTATAAATTAAAACTACAGCTGTTCGTTTAGTTTATGAGGGACAAATATACGCAACCCAAATATTTTATTCTTAATCCTCAACTCCGGTGAGCAGAGATTCACCTTTAACCTTCCTTATCCTAGTCCAGGCGCTCTAGACTACCATTTTAAGTTACTAATCTCTCACAAAAAAGGATGGCGTAAGTCTTCGTGGTGGCTATTTAAGAAACCTACAACCGCAATAATTCAGATAATCACTATCTTGAAATTATCTCAGTAAAATAGAATACATAATTTTACGTAAAGAACAAAGTACTACAGCTCCCACGCAAATGACGTATTTCTCCACTGAAATTACGTCATTATTTTTCTTCACAAGATATTTTCATGTTTAACTTACCTCACAAATCTTTACTTATTTTCCAATCCTCAACATCCTTCACGAGAAATCCCGACACTGCGTAGGCGGGCCACGTGTAGGAGTGGAGTAAAACAAAGTGAATGAAACAGTAGTGAGACGCGTGGGCGTAACAATTCACGAGAAATAATACAACGATCTACGATTTGCTTTTGCTTGTAACTTGTAAAGCTATTTAATTATTCATGTACAATTCTTTATTTTAAAGTCCATTTCACTAATTTTTAATACAACGAATATTTATTTTAACATGTTTTTTCTTTACATTACAATTTTATTTTTATGATCATGGTTGATTTCGTAGCGCTTATAATATATTTTTGTGTCCAATTTATTAGGGTCCATACAATGAGAGCCTTAAAAAATATTAGCACTTTGTTGAGTGAGACGAGTAGTTATTATCTCCGAAGTCACTTCCATTCATTTGTTTTCGTTTACACTTAATTTTTATTATTTTAGGATATATTTTATTACCAAATTGCCTTCATTCCTTATCTTAGTCTAAGTATATTTTCCGTTATTAAATCTGCAAGTCAGATTGATGAATAATATTTATTATTAAATATGTGAAATTATTAACCTCTCGGTGTTTGTAAAGACAAGATGTTTGGCGCAAGACGCTTATTGGCATCCCGTAAAAATAAATTTCTTTATATATCACTATTCATAAAAAAAACCCCAAATGTATATCCTTATTAACTGCCTCGGCAGCCTAGTGGTAGCAGGCCACTACTACTACGCTGAGGTCCTGGGTTCGATTCCCGGGTGTAAAGTCTTTATCTCTGAATAAATTTCCCAGTTGCCTCGCAGTCTCCTGGTAGGGAAATCATACACAATATTATCTACACACCCGCAAGTTTATAGCATTAAGCTACGAACCGTAGCCAACCGTTCGTAAGAACTTCGTAGCACTAAAACCTCGTACAATGTAATCGCTAACGTTTAATAATGTATAGAGCGGACAGCTTATTATTTTTTATATATGAAGTATGTATACTTATAGTTATGTTCATTTTATGTTTTGTGTTACACTTGCAATCCTAAAGAAATAGGGCTCAGGAGTAACAAAATCTTTAGGCTCCTTATACGTGTTAAGAAACTAGCAGTTCGTCCCAGTTTTGCACGGGTGCAATAAATGAAATATAGCCTATGTCTAGTGAAGACGCAGCTTTTTAATGGTGAAATAATTTCTGAAATCGGTCTAGTAGATTGTGTGTGAAAACTTTACAACAAACATATATAAAAAAAACAAAGGATTCCTCTTTATAATATTACTAGCTGACCCGGCAAATGTCGTATTACCTCAGAATGTAATAATGTGTCAAAGGTTTGATAGATACGGACTATTTGTATGGAAAAATTGTGGTTTTTAATATTCCCCTTCAATTTCTTCACACTTTCTTACCTTTTAACCTTCCCTGGACTTCCAAAAATAATTCAAAACCAAAATTAGGCAAATCGGTCCAGCCGTTCTCGAGTTTTAGCGAGACTAACAAACAGCAATTAATTTTTATGTATATATATATAACGGGGTAGGCAGAGAGTGTAGAGCGCCAGACATCCCGGTTCTGACAAACCTCTCGTGCCTCGTCTACCTTCATCATTCTCTTCATACATGCACGCCGATTCCTAAGACTTTTGACCCTACCATCAGACAGAACTCGACCTATTTGGTCATGGTAGGTCAGCCTTGGTCTTCCTGGGCCTCTGCAACCATCCACATTCGCATTGTATATCTGTTTAGTCATTCGCTCATTCGACATTCTTTCTATATGCCCGAACCATCGGAGCATGCCTTTTTTCATTTCATTTTAGATTAGCATCATAGTATAACATGCAGTGACGATTCACTATGGTGATACTTTCACAAATGAGAAGTTAACTTGATCCTCCAATTTCAAGGACACAGCAACAGCAACCAAAGCTTAGTGGTAAAGCGGCTGGACTGGATATCCTGTGGTCGCAGGTTCAATTCCTGCCCGAAATCAAATTTTTCTTGCCCATTTTTCTATATATTCTGAAGTTCAATCGCACGTGTCATTGCGGAAAAATAAAAATATTACAACCAAAATAAAGTTTGGTAAAATATGCGTAACAAATTCTGTACACATTTCAACTTGCCTAATTATCTGCTTACTTTGAAAAATACAACATGAAAAGAGGCAATTTAATCCAAAGAACATTTCCGAACGAATTTACCATCGTGTCCGAAGTCTAAACGATTCTTGGACGAACACAACAATACAATTTGAAATGTACCGCCGCGGGGTGTAATTAATTCGAGGCTACATTTATTGCCCTTAAAAATATCGTAAATCAAAGTCCATATAATTAAACACATTAATGTATTACACGAAAAGGAATGTTAATTGTTTTCTAAAATTTAATAAATAATGGTGGTAGAGTTGTTAGAGGTAGAGCTCGAAGCAGTAGGCACCACCGAGTTACCTAATCTATCTGCCGCCAAATGGTAGTGTTCAGCACCACAGGTGTTCCGGTTAGATTGAAAATTGGTGCCATGCCAAAGTTTACACAGGTATGTTACAAGAACTGTGACTGTCGTAGAAACAAAGTCCAATCAATCCCTACTATAGGTCGCGCCACGTAAAAAGAACGCTGGAAGAAAGTAGAAGGGATGTGTTCGCGCATCGGTACACTCGCACACGAAAGTACTAGCCCTATTGGTTTACTTTTGATCTAGCTTTCGCTTGCGGTTTCGTGTATTGGTAGGCAGATTGAAAACGCCACACCTCATACTACCAAATAGATCGATAAATCGTCTACTGCGCAGCTTGACCGCCAGCGTTCTTTTTACCTGGCGCGACCTATATCCCTACTAGTATTATAAATGCCAAAGTAACTCTGTCTGTCTGTCTGTCTGTTACCTTTTCAGGTCCAAACGACTGAACCGATTTTAATGAAATTTGGTACAGAGATAGAGCTGACTTTGAGAAAGAACATAGGCTTGAGGCTAGAACGTGGGCTACAGCTAGTAATTTGTAAGTTGCTAGCTGTTGCCCGCGGCTCCGCCCGCTCACTTTTCGCGTCACCTGTGGAAACTCATCAAATCACCCTATGGCATCCCACAGGAACATTTTTCGGGATAATAAGTATCCCATAATCTAAGTCAACTAATACCTTATCTACATAACAAATTTCATCAAAATCCGTTCAGTAGTTTCGGCGTGATTGACGGACAAACATCTTAACAAAGAAACTTTCACATTTATAATATTAGTGTGATAAACACCCGCTCCACACTTCCCGCCTACCCCGTTAGGGATTTCACATGACGTTCCACTAATAACCACAGCATGAATATGAATAAAAAGTGTTTCTCAGTGTAGACAACTTGACTCTACAAGGACAACCGGAGGATTGTACTTACCGCCGCGACGTGACGTAAGTCGCTGTGAGGTGCCCTGTGACGTCACCGTGACGTAATAAATACGGAATCATGTTGGTGCTTTTGATCACAGGTGACGCTCTAAAACGGGATTCAATCCCGGAAGCCCCACTAACAATCATGTTTTCGTAAATATTTTACATTAGCTTACGCGAAAACACCATTATGTTGCCGAGGAAAAGAGTGATGATTTATAATAAAAGCCTGTTCAAACACAAGAGATAACCGAGTGTTAGTGAAATAGCAAGCAGGCGTTTATTGCACGTTGTCGGTAAGTCGTTTAAGTTAAACATTAAATACTTTTTTTTTGTGTACATTTCATCGTTTTTTTACATTTTTAATGTAAGTGTGTATACATAACTTATCGCAAATCGAAATCTCGAGTTAAGCTTTTCTTTGTCTTCCTTCTTTAATCTTATAATGATCATAAACAAGTTGGTGTTGGTGTTTTTGATCACGGGTGACGCTCTCAAACGGAATTCAATCTCGGAGGCCCTACTAACAACACCATTATGTCGGCAAGGAAAAGAGTGATGATTTATAATAAAAGCCTGTTCAAACACAAGTGATAACCGAGTGTTAGCGAAATATCAAACAGGCGTTTATTGTACGTTGACTCGGTATTAGGTTTCTGTGTAGAGTAATAAATAAACGGTGTAATTTGATTGACTTCATGCTCATGCTGTCTATGTCGATTAATGCATTATTTAATTATCCTTTTATAAATATTTATATTTTCTGTACACCGGGATTCCGGGATCGCGTGGTATAAAAAATCCTAGTACCACAAATACCGAGATTGAGTACAGGTTGCGGGATTGAAAGCCCTACCTAAGTAAGATACAAATTCAAAACCAACCTTTTTAAGATTTATTTAAAATTCAATGGGAATCGATTTTTTTCTACGTTGATTTTATCGTGGATTGATTTATCACACTTCGATTCAAATCGATACAATTGTCGATTTTTCTCGGCAAGAATCGCTATCCTTAATCTCATTTTCTATCGTAAACCAGGCACAATGATTTAAACTATCACATAGATAACAATACGTTCCATGTGCACTGGCGCATAAAAATGTAACGTGCAAAAAGAGATGATTGGACTATAAATAAAACATGGAAAGCTGCACAAAGTTACACGCCATCAATAAAACCAGTTTTTGGAAAAGTTGTGTAAAAATGAAATTTTGCACGCTGCCGAATTAATTGAATTTGTTTCATTGGTGAAGGGCAAAAAATGAGTAAATTGAAAAAGTTTACACAAAATTGATGATCCAATTCGCTGTTTTAACTAACATGTGCCTACGTGTAAAAATTGGATTTGTAGTGCATTTGTTATTTCATGATGGAACTCGTTCATTCCGAAGCTGTGTTTTACTGGTGGTAGAGTTCCAGTGAAAGAGCTCGAAGGCGTAAGGACCAATGCATTACCTAATTTATCTGCCGATAAATGGTAGTCTTCAGCACTATCGTTTTCCGTTTCGATGGTAATGTATGGTAATGTAACTATCACAGAACTATTAAATAAAGATTAATAAAGACTATTAATGCTGTTTTAAAAGTTGAGATGTATATTAATTAATCTGTTACTAAAACAGAACAATAAATAGAAAACACGATAAACATAACATCTAAGGTCTCAGGGTTGACAACACAACTGCATTCTGACCTCTGGTATAGACTGCGGTCATCACTTAACATCAATGTGATCTGCGTGCTTGTTTGCCACCTCCATGACATAAAAAAAACTGTATGAATTATTTGTTCACTTGAGTTTAGCACAATAAATAGGGTTAATATGGGGCTCTTCGAAACAAAGTCGAATAAGTCGGAAAGAAAGTCTGAAGAAAGAAATATTCAGGGCTGGTAATGCGTTAACTACTCTCCTGGTGTTGCAAATATCCATAAACCACAGTGATTACTTACGATTACAGTCGAATAGTAGGAATTTTATTAAACAGCATACATAAAGAAATAGACATCGTGAAAAATTGTAGGAAGTATATGCGGCTATTGCAAACTGATGCAATAATGCACTCAGGATAGTTGCTCTCTTTATTCTTCCCCAAAGTTAGATCTTTTTAAGGACCTAGTCGGGGTTGGTACGCTAAACGTGTATACGTTTGCTGTACAACTTAAGGAGAGAAAACAAAATAAAATTGATGCGACACTTGGCTTCTTTCGAGTTAAGGTGATTACACAATGTCACCTCACTTGTAGCATTGTTGTATGAAAAAAAATGTGGGCGACAGTTGTCAAATAAAGTCTAGCATTGGTGATCAGTTGCCTAGTCAGGACGTAAATCGATTGTTCAAGTAATTTTTATTCAAATATTATGAAATAATATAGGTACCTACAACATGTTATTTATTACTTAACACGTTGACGGTCCAAAAACCAGACAGTTATTTTAGTAATTGAACAGACCATATACGGGCTGTGGGACGGTCAACCGGTTAAAATTATATTGTACAAAAATACGTAACTCCAGGCGTAGATTCTCCGCACGTGAAGGCATAGTTAAATGCAGTCAATAGTACATGAAAATACTCAAGATTTCATACTCACTGACTGGCTCCGATCTGTTTATAAAGAGTACTGGAATACTTCGCGCACATTGCTCAAAAAGGCGGCAGGCATCTTGAGAAAAGTTACCATCGCAGGCAAGATCCAGTGGAAAAGACCTAGCGAGTGCAGCCCAATGCACTGGTCGGATCAAATCCGCACCACACTCGACAGTAAGAAACACGAGGCCATACACATTTGCCGAAAACCGTACCCGATGGCGCACTATTGTCAGACAACCGTTGACCCCCTCAATTCTGACACACCTTCACTTCACACACCTCTTTCACGACCCTCATTAGTGAGGAAACGATGCAAGGAGGATAATAAGTAGTGAGCCCATTGACATTCACCAAATTACAAAACTACGAGACTGGCGTTGGGAATATTATGAAAATAAAAAAACGTGATTTTAATGAATGCATTCTACTTGCGCTACGATCCGATGAGTGAACCCGGGTGCATAGCATGACCTACACGCGTTTTATGTATCTCGGTTCACGTCGTTTCGATAGCCTCTTTGCAGTATATTGCTGCTATTTTCTTACTTGATACTTTCAATATTTTTTAGAAAAACAGCAATGCACTGCATAGTGGCTTTCATATTTAAGCCAACCGAGTAAAATAAAAAATAAAATAAAATAGAGTCTCAGAACATCACATAAATCAGTTCACTGACAAACACAACGGCGACGGGATCATCTTTAGCTGTGTTGCAGTGGATTCACATTGATGTTAAGTGATGACTGCAGCTTATAGACATCTACATAACAACCAGACGTCAAAATGCAGATACGTTGCCCTCACCCCTGAGACCTTAGTTGTTATGTATCAGTGATAATTATTACGAGGCCATACCATCCATACCATACCATACCATACCATACCATCTTACCGGAGCACGATAGTGCTGAACACTATCATTTGGCGGCAGATAGATTGGGTAATGCGGTGGTGCCTACGTCCTCGAGCCCCTACACTGAAACTCTACCGGCAGTAAAATATATTCAGCTAGGATCACTACAGATTGGATAATGTAAATAAATAATACAAACCTAAATAAAATATTTACTTCCTTTAGTGTGGTTGCTTCCTTAGCTACCTGACTTCGACAGAGGCAGGCACATAACACTAACTATCGATCTTGTTACTGCTTCGCACCGGTGCAAACTGGATTTATACGATTCAAGCCGCCCCATACTGGTGTAAACCGGTTATTTCTTTGGAACCGTGAGGTGAAATAAGTGGCGTAATGGGCAATTCAGAGTTGGTTTGTATGTAATGGAATGAAGGAATTGCTCATTTTGCTTTCAAGCTCGATTGAGTATCGTATTTATAAGATTTATGACATAAACAACAAAGCATTATTTCATTCAGTTCTTTTTAGGAGCATAAATTTTTTTTGGGATTTTATATAAAACGTGTTCTTTGAATTTAATGCTTTATTATTATTATAGTACGTATATCTATATCACAGTATTCTTTGAACCAATATCATAAAATAACAAATTGATGATTTGTAAAAATTTTGTTCCCAGAAAGTGAGAGCTTCGAAAGCTCAAAATAAAAATATTTATACTATTCACAATGTACGACGGATACTTTGATGTTTCAAATAAGAAGAGAAATACTGTAAGCTATAAGTTATAAAAGAAAACCTAGAACTTTAGGGACCGCAGTGATATCAAATTCGAATTTGGGGGCACCGGAGTGTTCACGCCAAGCTCACAACTATTATCATTCTAAAACAATAATTATTGTATTGTTTAATATTTTTTTAAAGGTAAGACATTAAGTTACACAAATAAAATCAATAAAAGATCTAGTACAAAACAAAATATTTTAAATAATGTGACGTATCTTACATTCGCAAATTAATAATAATGTATGTATTGGCTGTATGGTATGTATAGGCTCTTGAAGGACAGTAGTCACAATTTACAAGTTATCGCTGAATGATAATTACGAAGTACTTGTGTACAGAGCAATTAAAATATGTATTTTGAATAATACCATGTGTGGTATTAAACAACATAATATTTTCATAGGTTTTCTACGGAGATATCTTGAAATATTTCATTATTTTTCGGTTCATCTTCTTTATAAAAATGCAGGACTTGGCATCTTTTTAAAAGAAACATATTCCCTGGGATTCTATTTTCATGCGTCATGTTTGGCTGAGATGAAATATGCCGTCGTTCTGAGCCTAGACGTGATTAAATATTCTTACCCAATTTATATTCAGCAGTTTATGAAAATAATCTAATAATACCAAAAGCGTGATATAAAATTATTTTTAGACGCTATTGACAACATTAAAAGTAAGGTCATGAGATTTCGATAGGCATTTATATTAGCATGCTGAATATTTTTTTTTCATAAGCTAGGTTGATCCATATTTTTTTGACTTATGAAAGAAGATACAAAAAAAAACTATTTGGCGCATAGCCACAAAGTAAAGTAAGCAAAAAAGGTAACCATTTAAAAACAAGAAGAAACCTTAATAAATCGAAAAAAATTACAAGAAATTAACAAAAAGATACATTACCCTGACATAAACCTATCTTTTTTTTTCAATTTAAATGAAATCATGATCGGTAACTTTTATTTATTATTTTACAACACTTACGATTCGCCGGTTACGTTTTGGCCCATGTAACAAGTGGTGGTGGAAAGTCTGTTGACTCTCTCGGACACAATACCAAACTTCGAGGTAGAGAATATTTTCCCGCAAATGGAAAATTCCAATGGAACCAGAGATAAAGGATTTTACACCTTTATTTCGAAGTCCCCCCGACCCGGGAATCGAACTCAGGAACCCAGTGCAGTAGTAGTGACCTGCTACCACTAGGCTACTGAGGCAGTTTTTTTAAATATATCATTTCACATATTATAAATTAAAACTACAGCTGTTCGTTTAGTTTATGAGGGACAAATATACGCAACCCAAATATCTTATTCTTAATCCTCAACTCCGGTGAGCAGAGATTCACCTTTAACCTTCCTTATCCTAGTCCAGGCGCTCTAGACTACCATTTTAAGTTACTAATCTCTCACAAAAAAGGATGACGTAAGTCTTCGTGGTGGCCATTTAAGAAACCTACAACCGCAATAATTCAGATAATCATTATCTTGAAATTATCTCAGTAAAATAGAATACATAATTTTACGTAAAGAACAAAGTACTACAGCTCCCACGCAAATGACGTATTTCTCCACTGAAATTACGTCATTATTTTTCTTCACAAGATATTTTCATGTTTAACTTACCTCACAAATCTTTACTTATTTTCCAATCCTCAACATCCTTCACAAGAAATCCCGACACTGCGTAGGCGGGCCACGTGTAGGAGTGGAGTAAAACAAAGTGAATGAAACAGTAGTGAGACGCGTGGGCGTAACAATTCACGAGAAATAATACAACGATCTACGATTTGCTTTTGCTTGTAACTTGTAAAACTATTTAATTATTCATGTACAATTCTTTATTTTAAAGTCCATTTCACTATTTTTTAAAACAACGAATATTTATTTTAACATGTTTTTTCTTTACATTACAATTTTATTTTTATGATCATGGTTGATTTCGTAGCGCTCATAATATATTTTTGTGTCCAATTTATTAGGGTCCATACAATGAGAGCCTTAAAAAATATTAGCCCTTTGATGAGTGAGACGAGTAGTTATTATCTCCGAAGTCACTTCCATTCATTTGTTTTCGTTTACACTTAATTTTTATTATTTTAGGATATTTTTTATTACCAAATTGCCTTCATTCCTTATCTTAGTCTAAGTATATTATCCGTTATTAAATCTGCAAGTCAGATTGATGAATAATATTTATTATTAAATATGTGAAATTATTAACCTCTCGGTGTTTGTAAAGACAAGATGTTTGGCGCAAGACGCTTATTGGCATCCCGTAAAAATAAATTTCTTTATATATCACTATTCATAAAAAAAACCCCAAATGTATATCCTTATTAACTGCCTCGGCAGCCTAGTGGTAGCAGGCCACTACTACTACGCTGAGGTCCTGGGTTCGATTCCCGGGTGTAAAGTCTTTATCTCTGAATAAATTTCCCAGTTGCCTCGCAGTCTCCTGGTAGGGAAATCATACACAATATTATCTACACACCCGCAAGTTTATAGCATTAAGCTACGAACCGTAGCCAATCGTTCGTAAGAACTTCGTAGCACTAAAACCTCGTACAATGTAATCGCTAACGTTTAATAATGTATAGAGCGGACAGCTTATTATTTTTTATATATGAAGTACGTATACTTATAGTTATGTTCATTTTATGTTTTGTGTTACACTTGCAATCCTAAAGAAATAGGGCTCAGGAGTAACAAAATCTTCAGGCTCCTTATACGTATTAAGAAACTAGCAGTTCGTCCCAGCTTTGCACGGGTGCAATAAATGAAATATAGCCTATGTCTAGTGAAGACGCAGCTTTTTAATGGTGAAAGAATTTCTGAAATCGGTCTAGTAGATTGTGTGTGAAAACTTTACAACAAACATATATAAAAAAAACAAAGGATTCCTCTTTAAAATATTACTAGCTGACCCGGCAAATTTCGTATTACCTCAGAACGAAATAATGTGTCAAAGGTTTGATAGATACGGACTATTTGTATGGAAAAATTGTGGTTTTTAATATTTCCCTTCAATTTCTTCATATTTTCTTACCTTTTAACCTTTCCTGGACTTCCAAAAATCATTTAAAACCAAAATTAGCCAAATCGGTCCAGCCGTTCTCGAGTTTTAGCGAGACTAACGAATAGTAATTATTTTTTATGTATATAGATTAGCATCATAGTATAATATGCAGTGAGGATTTACTATGCTGATACTTTTCACAAATGAGAAGTTAACTTGATCTTCCAATTTCAAGGACACAGCAACAGCAACCAAAGCTTAGTGGTAAAGTGGCTGGACTGGATATCCTGTGGTCGCAGGTTCAATTCCTGCCCGAAATCAAAATTTTCTTGCCCATTTTTCTATATATTCTGAAGTTCAATCGCACGTGTCATTGCGGAAAAATAAAAATATTACAACCAAAATAAAGTTTGGTAAAATATGCGTAACAAATTCTGTACACATTTCAACTTGCCTAATTATCTGCTTACTTTGAAAAATATAACATGAAAAGAGGCAATTTAATCCAAAGAACATTTTCGAACGAATTTACCATCGTGTCCGAAGTCTAAACGATTCTTGGACGAACACAACAATACAATTTGAAATGTACCGCCGCGGGGTGTAATTAATTCGAGGCTACATTTATTGCCCTTAAAATATCGTAAATCAAAGTCCATATAATTAAGCACATTAATGTATTACACGAAAAGGAATGTTAACTGTTTTCTAAAATTTAATAAATAATGGTGGTAGAGCTCGAAGCAGTAGGCACCCCCGAGTTACCTAATCTATCTGCCGCGAAATGGTAGTGTTCAGCACCATAGGTGTTCCGGTTATATTGAAAATTGGTGCCATGCCAAAGTTTACACAGGTAAGTTACAAGAACAGTGACTGTCGTAGAAACAAAGTCCAATCAATCCCTACTATAGGTCGCGCCACGTAAAAAGAACGCTGGAAGAAAGTAGAAGGGATGTGTTCGCGCATCGGTACACTCGCGCACGAAACTAGCCCTATATTTTTGATCTAGCTTTCGCTTGCGGTTTCGTGTATTGGTAGGCAGATTGAAAACGCCGCACCTCATACTACCAAATAGATCGATAAATCGTCTACTGCGCAGCTTGACCGCCAGCATTGTTTTTACCTGGCGCGACCTATATCCCTACTAGTATTATAAATGACAAAGTAACTCTGTCTGCCTGTCTGTCTGTTACTTTTTCAGGTCCAAACGGTTGAAACCGATTTTAATGAAATTTGGTACAGAGATAGAGCTGACTTTGAGAAAGAACATAGGCTTCTTAGTTATTTATAATACGATATCCACGCGGGCGAAACCGCGGGCAACAGCTAGTAATTTGTAAGTTGCTAGCTGTTGCCCGCGGCTCCGCCCGCTCACTTTTCGCGTCACCTGTGGAAACTCATCAAATCACCCTATGGCATCCCACAGGAATATTTTTGGGATAATAAGTATCCCATAATCTAAGTCAACTAATACCCTATCTACATAACAAATTTCATCAAAATCCGTTCAGTAGTTTCGGCGTGATTGACGGACAAACATCTTAACAAAGAAACTTTCACATTTATAATATTAGTGTGATAAACACCCGCTCCACACTTCCCGCCTACCCCGTTAGGGATTTCACATGACGTTCCACTAATAACCACAGTACGAATATGAATAAAAAGTGTTTCTCAGTGTAGACAACTTTACTTGACTCTACAAGGACAACCGGAGGATTGTACTTACCGCCGCGACGTGACGTAAGTCGCTGTGAGGTGCCCTGTGACGTCACCGTGACGTAATAAATATGGAATCCGCTGCTGTGACGTAACGTCATCATAACGTTTCAACAAGGTCACTGTTCGCCTTTGTCAGTTTGTGATAGCTCAATGACAATACATAATGGGATTGCAACATTGTCAGGCTATTTCAGGTACAGACCACTCAGAAGATTCACTGCGTACTTATGATTGAGGGAATGTAAATTCTTGCTATGAAGCAATAAATTGTAATTTTGAATACACAGGGCTAAGCTGCCCACAATTATTTAACTTTAATATTTTTAGGGTTCTGTACCTTGAAAAGGAAAAAGGGAATCCTTATACGATCACTTTGTTACAGATCAAACAGACAAATAGACCGTCTGTTTGTTTGACAAGATTCCTTTTCTCAGGAGGGGGTGTGCTGGAAATTGTGACCAAATAATTGAATCACTATTCTTTAGGTGCTCTAGGAAAATCAGACTGATAAAAGTTAACGCAATAAAAGCATGGCGGTGGTGGCGAGCCTGTTGTCATCTCCGGGCACATTACCAAACTCCGAGACTTTCTGATAATAGAAAAATGCCAATAGAACCAGAGATAAAGGATTTTACACCGTTATCTCTGAGAGCCGCCGACCCGGTAATCAAACCCAGGATCCCAACGTAGTGGTAGTGGCCTGCTACCACTAGGCTACTGAGACGGTTAAATTCTTATGTTTTTTCCATGTGGTGTGTCTGTCGACAGACAAACCGACAAGCCACCTGATGGAGAGTGGTCACCGTCACCTATGAACATTTTCATCACCAGAGGAACTCGTTATTCGAACTGTTACAAGTGGTTGGTAACTACCAACGCGCTGCCAGCCCTGAAGGACTCCGTTGACACCACTTTTTAAGAACCTTATCATGCCTCTCTGCTGGAAATTACAGTGCCGTACATTGTCACCTAACCAGGACAACGATAGTATTGATACACTACCATTTAGCTGTTAGTGGAATAGGTAATGCGATGTAGTGCCTACTCCAGAGTGCGTCACTGAAACTTTATTACCAATAAAAATAAGTGATGCATAACAAACAGATAATAAGTAAATTAAGTACTACGATATCTATCAATAGCTGTTCGTTAGTCGCTAAAACTCGAGAACGGCTGGATCGATTTGGCTAATTTTGGTTTTGAATTATTTTTGAAGTTTAGGATAGGTTTAAGGGGTGAGGAAATGTAAAAAACATGTAAAAGCAACTATTTTATTCTATTATACAAATAGTCTATACCTATAAAACCTTTGACACATTATTTCTGAGACAATACGTGACGGGTCAGCTTTGTTATCTCAATTAGATTCATACAATTATCACACTTACTGCTTAGTACTTCTTCACTAATAGAGACTACTATACTTAACTGTACGATCAGTAAAGAACAGACCGTGCTCATAAACTATGCGTCTGTGTTGGTTCCTTCTGTGTTCAACTGCGTTAATGTCTGGCCATTACACATAAGATGCAGACATCCAATCTTTATAGTCATCATAAACTGTCCCAGACTGTAGTTGTACCTTGTATTTAAAGGTAATGTTTAACTAACTATTGCTTCATTGGGCTTAAGTATTTTTCGGACTAAGTACCTGAAAAAAAAAACTGAACCTTTTCAGGATTACTGTGTATCTGTTTGTTTGTCTAACACAGCCAAGTCTTAAGTACGACGAAAGTACTGAGCCAATTGAACTATAATTTCATTCAATTAAGTGAAATTAGAACACAAAAATAAACATGAGTGACACTTAAAAAAAATTTGAACACTTTTTGGGGATCAATCAGAAAATTTTGTCACCACACAACAATAATGCAAATGGTGTCACAGGGATCGATTTTTATTATTCGTTATACTAGCTGACCCGGCAAACTTCGTATTGCCTTAGAATGAAATAATGTGTCAAAGGTTTGATAGATACGGACTATTTGTATGGGAAAATGAAATTGTGGGTTTTACTATTTCGCTTCAATTGCTTCATATTTTTTTACCATTTAAACCTTCCCTGGACTTCCAAAAATCATTCGAAACCAAAATTAGTCAAATCGGTCCAGCCTTTCTCGAGTTTAGCGAGACTAACGAACAGCAATTGATTTTTATATTTATAGAATAATATATAGATAGACAGATTACAAAAATTCGCAACTTTAAACTTTAAAACTTACCTAGTTTTCAAATAATTACAATATTTTTTTTAATCTATCCAATGATATCCCAGGGTGCGTAAGGAAACAAACAACATACACACCTAGGGTTCAGGGCAAATTAAATAAATACCTTCTTTCGTTGGCGTGACTAATATGATTCATGTCTAATTAGAGTTTCCTAGTACTAAGAGTTTCTAAGTGAAGCTACTGATAGATGGACAGACGGACGAACAAACATGCTGCTTGTTACAAAGTCCTAAAATTATTATATTTTTGTCATTATATTATATATAGAAAGGATAGGGCTAAACAAAAAAAAAACGGGCTGTACAATACCGTTTCCTAGTTATGAATGAATGATTTTAATTATCATGCAAAATGATTGGATGAACACAAACTTCGTCAAGGACATACAAGCGTGAATTTTGTTGATGTGTAATGGAAGTGGCAAACGAGCATGCAGTTCACATTGATGTTAAGTGATGATTGCAGCCTATAGACACCCACACGAAGACCAAGGTCAAAATGCAGATGCGTTATCACTCCTGAGACCTAAGGTGTTATGCCTCTGTGCCGGAAATTACAGAGCCGTACATTACCACCTGACCGGAACACGATAGTGCTGAACACTAACTACCATTTAGCGGCAAGTATATCAGGAAATGCGGTGGTGCCTACGCCCGCGAGCTCGGTCACTGGAGCTCTACCACCAGTAGAATCAAATAACCACAAGTAAATTATCTCCAAAGAATTGACATTTCAAAGACCCGAAATAAGGATTTTTTTACTGGTGGTAGAGCTCCAGTGACGGAGCTCGCGGGCGTAGGCACCACCGCATTACCTGATTTACTTGCCGCTAAATGGTAGTGTTCAGCACTATCGTGTTCCGGTCCAGGTGGTAATGTACGGCCCTGTAATTTCCGGCACAGAGGCATAATACCTTAGGCCTCAGGAGTGGTAACGCATTTGCATTTTGACCTTGGTCTTTGTGTGGGTGTCTATAGGCTGCAGTCATCACTTAACATCAATGTGAACTGCATGCTTGTTTGCCACTTCAATTACATAAAAAAAAAAATAAAATAAGGAAATTAAGGAATCAAATTTTACCATTTATCTCAAGTGCAATCAACGCAGACCATTCGAAATATCCTTGAACGAAGGAATACTTGACTTTGATTACGTAGCAAAACCATTGATTTCTCTTGAGCTTGTGCCGACATTGAAAATGTTGTTATGGGTATAACACAATTAATGCTTTGACGAGCTTGACCCAGCTTTCTCTTTATGCCGTGTTTACACATGCGTTCTCGATTCGAATTCCCACTTGAAGAAATATTTGACGACTTGAGCCCTGGTAACCACGACATTCGTTTGACAAATTGTGGATCTTTCACGTTTCCAACAAATGATAGCCTAATGATCATTTGTCTAAATCGATCTACGGTAGGATCATTTAGGTAAATGACCTACCGTAGATCAAACACCTGAATCGAAATTTCCATCATGCGAAGCTACTGTCAAATCTTTAACAAACACGAAAAACATCTATAGAACAAATATTGTTTTAAGTCTCATCTAGATTGAACATATTCGTTTCATGCTAAAAACTTCGGTATAAGTTCAACTTGATGAAAATTAAATATAGGACGCCATTATTCGAACGCTTGTTACTTTGCAGACTCAATACAATTGTTAACAAAAAAGCCACCTACAGTAATTAACACGTTAAGCGCGTTACCGGACAAATATGCCCGGTTATGAACTCCACCGCGGTGCGAACGCCAATAATTAGGTTTCCCAGCTCGTGCGGACTCGTGTTAGGTACGATGTATTATGAGTAGAAAGGAGACAAATATATATTATTGCTTTATACTCCAAGTCGATCTTATTAACGTAGAAAAAAGATACATAGCATTTTTGTCCTGTATGTACTAAACGAAAACACTTTGCGTTCAGTGCGTTACCGGACTTCTTCTTCTACTCGTGTCAATGGCCTGTCATAGTTATACTCTAGCGGACAAAAAAATTGACAATTTCACAGCGGCATCCGTAGCCTCCATTAGGTCTCTTCTTGTGCAACTGTTGGGGCACAGTGGGCAGGAGAGCAGATGTATCATATCCTGCTTTGGAGCACCGCAGTCACATTCTGGTCCTGTCAAATAGCCCCATCTAGCCATGTTTGATCTACAACGACCCACTCCGGTGCGTAGTCGGTTTAGCGTTCGCCAAATAGGCCATTGCAGATTGGAACCCAAAGGAAGAGTTACCGAAGGTAAGACGTAGTCCGGAGGGACGGAATATTTTGACCTCCAAAGATGTTGTTTAGCCTCAGTTGGAAAACCTGTTGCTGGTTCTGTGCAGCTTAGGAAACTCTTACGGCTTTTCAAACGGGCTATAGGCTTTACGTGGCCGAACAGTGGATCGAATACAACTTGTAAGTTTATGTCCTGTATCGCACCAGCGGCGATGAAGTATGCGTTAGGGTGGATCTGGACTTGATTACCGTTAAACGGTTGTCGATAATATTATATTCGCCCGCGCCTTATTTACATGATAAGTACGTTTTGAATTCATAATGAGGCGCTCTTGAAAATTGTTTACTAGTTCTTTTGACGAAAAAATTTAAGACAGTTATATCATATCCGACATAAGCAAAAATGAAAATAATTTCTCTCCGGATAAGAAAATCAAAGCTTTAGATATATAATAATTCCATCACGTTCAGTAAAATCTAAATCTCCTAGGTCATATTGGTTTAGCAGAAGATAAATTTACTTAATAAATATAAATGACATCGATAAATATTTGTTTTGTTTTTTAACATCACTATCTGGTCATCGACAATTTGTAAATTTTGATTCTTTAGGTGCGCCACATGACATGTATGTCCCGTAAGACGTTTACATCTATAAATCAAAAATCACTTTTCCAATTCTGCAACCAAGAAAAAAGCATACAATTGAAGGTCTTAAGGTATAGTTAACAGTCAAAGAATTGCCATAAAATAAAAATTTAACGTGAAATATAGGTTTAAAAAAAAATTGTGTACCGGACATATTAGCCATGTTTCGCACCAAAAATATATTTCGTACATAGCAATATGGTCCTGTACCGCATCAGTGGAAATACTGTATTTTTGAACTCCGCAGTCAACGTGTTAAGGTGGCTGATAAAATATAGTTCTGTATTTTGTTTTTCTATTTTAAAATCGATTATTGCCCGCCCATTACTTCTGAAAGTATAATCTTAGCATTGAATATTTTTAGATGAGCATAAATTGGATTTCAATGATTGCTTATTTTTTTTATTTCTATGCTTTACTATATTATTATCATAGAAAAATAACAAACCACTAAATAAAAACAAAATCTTATTTTTAAAGAAAAATGGAAAGAAAAATTTGACTTCAGGCGCGACTCGAACTCGCCTGAAGTTCTCTTGAAGTTGAAGTTTCTCGATAGTTGGTAATAGATGGCGCTGCTGCTACCATAAAGCAATGCTATAGATGTGAAGGAAAGATTTGACAAATCGGGCAGGACTTCAGTAGCTCAATTGGAAGAGCGGCTGGACTAGATTCCCAGTAGGTCGCGAGTTCGAGTCTCGCCTGAAGTCAAATTTTTCTTTCCATTTTTCTTTAAAAATAAAATATATTTCTCAAGCATGTGTTAATGCGAAATAATATAAAACAAAAAATACATCTACGATATACTTAGTGCTAAAAACGAACGTCGAAGCTGCACACGAAGTAATAGATGAAAGAAAGTAGGCTGGTAAGGCATACGATTTTAATGTTCTTACTTTGCTTCTTCACGAACGTACCGATGTGTCAATACGGTTTTAGGAGATCGTTCAAATATAGTATCGAAAGTTTAGCTGATAGAACACCGATCGAAATTTTATTCTCCTCAAAACCAAATTGGACTCTGTAGCCGACAAAATAAGGTCGTCTTTACATCAACATGTGCTTGACACCCACGTCATGAAAAGGGTGTATAATGAAGTCGTTCGAAATTTTATTAGCACATATTTTATTAAGAGTTTCCTACACATATAATTTTATTTGATAGCACCCCGTCAGAGTTTAAGAAGAAAAATTTTTTTTCGTTTTGTTCATAAAGTTGTTTTAAACTACATTCTAATCTTCTTTATATTATAGAACGGGTCAAGTGCATGTCGGGCCACGCGCAGTTGTAGGGTTCCGTATTTTTTAGGTTTGATTAATGTAATGAAAAAAATAAAAAACTATTTTTATGAAGTGGTTCAAAATTTTCGAGTAATATACATTTGGTCGACTATTACTCACAAACTTGTAAAGCCAACATAAATGTGATGAGTTTTCCTTTGAATTTCGTTATATGTAGAGGAAAAAAAACCGTATAGCGTATTGCTCGCCCAAAAATATCTTGTAACAAATTTGTATAGTGCCACAATTTACAGAGGTATTCACAGCGGCACATTGCTTAACAAAAACACGACAGCGCTGAACCACAGTAAAAATATAAATTTGTATATGTATGACGACCCGGTTAGTCCAACGGTGTGAGACGACCGTTTGATTCGAAGGGTAGCGGGTTCGATCCCCGCACCGGGACAAATATTTGTATGGCCTACAGATATTTGTTTCGGGTCTGAGGGTGTGTGTATGTGTTGTGTGTGCACAACGGCACCCATGATACAGGTTTATACCTAGTGTGGGGGCTGTGAGTGTAAGCGTATTTATTTATTTATATTATACTGGTGGCTGAACACTGCAGCAGGCAAATTAAATTAATTAGCAGTAGTTTGGAAATACAATATTAAAAACACCGCGAACCTAAAATCAAAACGGTATTATGAATGTTTATTAACAACGCCCGAAAACTATTAAGCCGTGGGCTATCTCTTGCAACTCATTCCGAAGAGAGTCGCCAACTCACTCCCACGTGAAAAAGAGAGATCTCCCTCGGGCACTCCATTTCATACTTTCATGACAAACCTACATTCATACAAAATTCGAAACGTGGGCGGTATCTTTCTTCAAACACCCACGCCTATTTGTGAGTTCTAGTTCACTATAAAATATATTTGTATTTTCCAAAAGGGATTTAATTGTGGTAGAGCTCCAATGGCGTTGTTCGAGGAGGTTAGCATTGACTAATCTACTTGCCAATAAATGGTTATTTTACGGGTAGTAGAGTTTCAGTGTAGGAGCTCGTGGGCGTAGGCACCACCGCATTACCTAATCTATCTGCCGCCAAATGGTAGTGTTCAACACTATTGTGTTCTGGTTATATTGTAATGTATGGGCGCCGTATTCACTATCACAACTAAACTAAACTAACTATTTAACTATGATTATTTCCGGCACAGAGGCATAACACATTAGGTCTCAGGAGTGGTAACGCATGACCTTGGTTCTTGTGTCTATAGGCTGCAGTCATCACATAACAACAATGTGAACTGCTTGTTTGCCACTTCTATTAAATAAAAAAACCGTGCCTCCGAGAGCACACTAAGGGTCGATCCTCCCCCCGATCTCTCTCTGATCGTGTCGGATTGACCTTCCACCGGGCTATGCAAGTGAGGTGTTTGTGCATACACATGTGCACTATTATAATATATCTTGCGCCATTGGTTAGTCCACTTTGATTGGTCGTCATGACCAAGATTAGGTCAGGAGTTTTTACTTGTGGTAGACCTCCAGTGACGGAGCTCGCATTGCCTAATTTACCAGCCGCTAAATGGAAGTGTTCAGCACTATCGTCTTCCGGTCAGGTGGTCATGTACAGCCGTATAATTTCCGGCACAGAGGCATAACACCTTAGGCCTCAGGAGTGGTAACGCATTTGCTTTTGTCTATAGGCTGCAGTCATCACTTAACATCAATGTGAACTGCATGCTTGTTTGCGACGTCCATTACATAAAAAAGGAGGACATTATTACGACTTCAAACTCTGATATCGGAAGTATTACACCAATTAAAATTATCAAAGAAAGAAGATATGAACGACCGGGAATATGGCCGATAAATTCGGCAACAGTTTCGGCCGAGGATGGATGAATTGCTATTGTAGTGCATGCGAACTTTAATAAAAGCGTTGCGAGCTCCGAATCCGCATTTTTCGCGAAAATAGACAAGTGGAGAATCTCTCGAGCGATGGAAATGGAGGCAAATTGCGCACATTTTGGAGTAGCAAACTTTTCTGGTAATATATTTTCTAATCCAACTTTTTGGGAAGCTGCAAATGTTAGTGTGCAGATGTGGATATATTTTGTCTTATTGTGGATATATCTTTGTGATTATTTTTAAGTAGATTTTAGCACGGATTTAGGCAATTTTAGTCTCGGCGGGAAAAGAACGTGACGTTCCGCTTTGACCGCCGTGGTCTGACTGCCCGCTATGTGCGTTGTTGTATAGACTCGGTACATTCTTAAGGACGCAGAACTTGTATGACAGGAAATTATTAAATCAATAGTTTTATTATAATTAAGAAATTATTTTTCTATCAATATAAATATTTTTTTTCGCACTCTCACCGTCTTTGACTCAGTGTGAACTTAAAGGTGGTAGTCTACCACTTAAAGGTGGCAGTCTATCACTGGTGTAAGGGATGGCGATAGTGGTAAACACTAAATCTGAATCTAAGATTTTAATATATTTTAAGCTTTGTAAAAAATCTCTATTGTTTTTTCAAATCATCAAATTCAAAACTTTTGTAGTCTTTTAAAAATTGATGGAAATTGACCATTCCGAAACTAAAATGAGTAAAATTTGGAGAAAAAATCACGAAAAATGTTTCTGTACCTATACGTTTTATGCAGAATTTAGATTGCGGGAAAACCTATTAGTAGTATATGGTATTTTAAGTAGCATAGCAAATTTCGATAGCCTATATCTTCAGCTAGAATATAAGCTTACCATCGCTTTGAACTATAGATATTGTTGCTCTTTATATAAATAAAATCTAAATAAAGTTTTTATCAAGTTTCAGATGTTAACAAGATCAGTTTCCATCTCTGTCAATGAAAATGATTTATACAATTGGATTCTTCAATGCCTGTTTACCGATATAGAACTATTTCTGTTTGAATTAATTAAAATATAAGTATTGTTGCCGTTACTCATCACTTCAGCTGGAGATAAGGGGGATATGCCATAATTTACTGGTGGTAGAGCTTCAGTGATGGAGGTCGCGGGCGTAGGCACCACCGCATTACCTAATATACTTGCCGCCAAATGGTAGTGTTCAGCACTATCGTGTTCCGGTTAGGTGGTAATGTATGGCCCTGTAATTTCCGGCACAGAGGCATAACACCTTAGGCCTCAGGAGTGGTAACGCATCTGCATTTTGACCTTGGTTTTTGTGTGGGTGTCTATAGGCTGCAGTCATCACTTTACATCAATGTGAAGTGCATGTTTGTTTGCCATTACCTATACATAAAAAAAAATTAAAAATTTCGCCACGCTAGGCATGCGGATTGGCAATCGCAGTGGCGGCAATATTTTTGCAGGACACTGCCCATCTTGTATTATTGCACTTACAACCATCCCATTGGATTGGCTTGCCCGCCATAGTTCGATTGACTATCGGTCAGTGCAGTCAGAACTAGTGGGAGAATTCTCTGGCAGTAGAAGAAAAATCTTCTGCTAGTGGGCGATAGGGTCATCACGTCCCAACGCCAACAGGTCGCCCCGTCCCTTAAAAAGTAATACTTTTCAGTGCTAATGTATTTAGATGAAATGATAAAGTGCGGCCCTGATATTTTAGATATGAAGCCATAGAAGCTTAGACCTTAAGAGTTGTCAGGAGTATCAACGCATTATTAATATCTCTTGTTTCTATGTATATAGACCACAGTATTCACTTGTCATCAATGTGCATTTTTTATTACATCTTACTGCTTAAAACCTACTAAACTGTAAGTACCTACTAATACGTATTGGTGACAAATAAACATTTTTAATTTAATTTAATTTTAATTTGTCACTTTCATGTCAAAAAATGCATGCAAAAATCGCATGAAATGCAAACACCGTGAACCCTCACGAGTGTGTAAAGGCTCGGCGAAATGTTACACCAATACGGTCGTTGGATTGTATAATTATTTTTGTAACAAAAGGGTGAGCGTGCTCGACGTCCTGGTTCGTGAAGACTGATACACTAGAACATAAATATCATAGCGCGACTCGTAGTTCTGTAACAAGTAAATGCTCTACTCTATACGCACCTATACAGTACCTAACAAACTCTAATATTGGAGATCAGTATAGCCACCTTTTAAGGGTTCCGTAGTAAACAAGGAACCCTTATAGTTTCGCCATGTCCGTCTGTCTGTCTGTCTGTTTGTCTGTCTGTCTGTCCGTCCGTACATGCAATGCGCTGATATTTTTTTTATTTTTCATTTTCGATATAGTGTTAGATGTGGTTGGATAGGTCTTTCAAAAATATTATGACATTGATAAGCATTTTTTGATTAAGTTAACTGTTCGTGACTTATTAAGCCCCCCCCCCCCCTCCCCCTCCCCTATACCAACTAAACGGTTATTGTTAGAAATTCAAACGTTACTGCAATAGTATCTACATATAACGAAATTAAAAGGAAAACTATCACACCTAAGTTGGCGAGTTTGCGAGTAATTGTCGACCAAATGTAATACTCGATAATTTTGAACAATTCCATAGAAAATATTTATTAATTTATATCATTACATAAATCATACCTTAAAACTACGGAACACTGCGCGTAGCCCGACACGCACTTGACCGGTTTTTTTATTGTAAGGATGTTCGGAAATGTCATTGTATCAGATAAATATCAATAGGCATCCGAACATAAGAACGTTAACTACTGTTGTATCATGCATAAAACAATTTCCTTTGACCGTAGAAATTACTCATATACTTGCAAATTTTCACGCGAGAAAATACGCAAATTTCGTCATCTTCGTTCTGTCGTGCATAAATGGCGTCTGATTTAGCAAGATTTAGCGAACGTCACACGAGTAAGTCGCTCATCTTCTGACGAGGAAGGCAAAAGGCTAAGCGGAACTTGTCAAGCCGCGACATGTGTTTCTTCAATTTATTTCTGCGAACTCCCTTTGAGAAGAAGTTTACGTAGCTTCAAAGATATGACTTATAACATAGAGTCAATTTATTTTGGGGTTACTTTGTGTTTTAGTGAAAATGTAATGTCTGGTGTATTCGTGTGAAATCATTGTACAAATATAGTTTTATATGTTACCAAAAAACTGAATCTTGCTTAGTACCTAAATTTTTAGGATTTCAGTAAAACATGTAATAATTTCTGTAAATAACGTTGTTAAATCGTTTCAAAACCACGCCATTAGAACTGTAACATTTAATATTGTCAATATTGTCCAACATCATAAGCGCATTGGGCTAGTCGCCAAATCTAGACTAAGTCCTAAACACTCGAAATGGCAAGAAAAACTAGATAGCTGCAATATTTGAGCTGTAAAAGCTAATATTATTTAACGTTGCAAGTTCTGGCATCAGACCAAAGCACTGAATGTAATGTGGCACCGTTATCTTGGTTACAATTAACTTGCCATGTTAGGATCTGGTTCAGTTTTGTTAAGGAGAATTTACACGGATATTACCAGATTTGGAGTGTCGGATGTCCGCCAAGTTTCAATTCTTGCATCACTATTACGATCAGAGGTTCAAAAACTGTTTTCCCTTCTAGATCCCTTTCAATTTGTTTCTGGTTTCGGTGGAGCCGCTCCTTGCTACGTTTATTTATATCACATTCCCATATTAATCCATTTTTTATTCAATGTCGATCGAGTCTCCCTTGGACCCCAAGGGGTTTACCTGGACCACTTTGGGAATGACTGATGATAAATATTAGATTGGCAGAGTTATTCTAAAATTATTTGCAGTTGCCGCCGTTGATTGTGTAAACGACAATGTAGTTAAGTAAGTTTCTTTATAGGAGGGGTTCAAGTTTATGTTTGGTAATAGATACACAAAGTCTAAATTATTCGATTATAAAATTCTCGACACGGACACACTGCAGACACTTTCAAATGCGTGTACCGACCCCAATATTGACAGTACTAATAGACAATTACGCGTATTGACCAATCACACTAAGCCTGTAATAGTTATGTTAATTAAGCCAGCTCATACAATTCGGAAATGCAGTCGCCCGTTAAATTGTAATTGTACTAATGCCAATTAGCGAGATACGCTATCGTGACGTGTACGATATACGAGTAGCTACTAACGGCTTGACAATGTTGAGTAACGAATAACATTAAATTCTAATGTAATAGTTATAGGTATATGACGTGCGTATAGATGGCCATACATCGATAGCATAATAAAAAAATCGACGTGTGGCACTCGAGGACTGCCGCGGTAAAGCTATTGCATAGCATTTTGTATCAACTTATGCAATTGTAATTATTTATTTATTTTATTTATGCAGTATTTCTTTTTTTCTTTGATATTAATTCAAGTTACAGTTTTTGAGCGTGGTGACCGATAAGAAAATTTTTTTTTTCTTTTATTAAATAAAAAAGTTAATATTGTTTGAAATATTTTTATTATTTTACAATACATAAAAACAGCTGCTTATGGAGTCGTCGAGCTGCTCGGAAACGTCCGATTTCGGAGCAGCTCGTCTCGATTCGTGCGAGCTTCGTAGAGTCGTACAATACGTCTAGTTGCACGCACACAAACACCGTGTCGAAGACTGCCGAAAAGAAACGACGTTAGACAATGCGCGGCTTTCAAGCCACACCTCTGTGCCCGTAGGAGTGGGGAGCGTGAGGTTTTTTCGTTACGGAATTTCTGAATTCGGTCCCCGCGCTCAAAGCCCTCGATAGAAGCTATGCAATAGCTTAATATTATTGTAATATTATTCAGATTTACAGATTTATAGACAATTAAAAAAATATAAATTACATTTAGAGACAAAAAAGACAGCCTCTTGCTCTCATTTTCCTAAGGAAAATGTTTATAAATCTAGTATGTTGTATCATAATAATAATAATAACATTGTAAACCTGGTGCATCAAAATATACAAGGAATATTGGGTAAAGAATTAGAAATTGAGTTATTTTTAAACACTCATGACATACAAATTTGTTGTTTTACTGAACATTGGTTGAAAAATAGCGAATTAATATTCAACTTTAGTGGGCACCAGGTAGGCAGTTCGTTCTGTAGGTCACATGCAATACGTGGTGGCTCTCTTATATTGTTAAAAAAAGACATTAAACATAAAGAACGCAGAGATATAGTGAGTCTTTCCGTTGAACGAACTGCAGAAATAGCCTGTGTGGAGCTTGAGCGCTTGATTATTGTGTCCGTATACAGACCTCCAAGTGGATCTTATGAATGTTTTGAAAAAAATGTAGATGTTGTACTAAACAATCCAACTGCTTCAAAAAAAAACGTGTCATTATTTGCGGCGATTTCAATATACATTTATTGGAGGAAACTCCCACAACTGTGAGGTTTAAATCGTTACTTATGTCATTTAATCTACATAATTTGTTCTCAGAACCTACTAGAATTACACAGAACTCCGCGATATGCATAGACAATATTTTTATCGATTTTGAACCTACACATAAAAATATTTTGACTGAATTAAGCTCCGACCATTGTGGTCAGTTAGTTTCCTTCTGTGGTCAATTACATAATGATAAAAATAAACGAGCAATAGTATTTGTTCCTATCAATGCGAAGCGAATTAAGAAATTCAGAGAAAATATTGTCCCAAATACTGTTGCAAACATGCAATACCATAACGATCCTAACATATTATACAATGACTTTTTTGCCACAATTTTAACAGAATATAATTTAGTTTTTGCCAATAAGACAATAAATGTAAGAAGTCATAAGTCGTTCAATGAATGGGCGACGGTTGGAATACATAAGACTAGACAGAGATTGTATGACCTGTATGGAGAAAAGTCATATAATCACACACATTCGTTTAAAAATCATGTTAAATTATATTCGAAAATATTCAAGAAAGTGTGTTTTGCAGCCAAGGCACTTCACATTAAAAATAAAATTAAAAATTCAAATAACAAAATTAAAGCGACTTGGAATGTAATAAATAGTGAAACTGGGAAACAAGCTAAACGCAACTCTGATTTTAAATTAATAATTTACAATAAACATGTTACTACTGACGAAGAAGTTGCTTTAGCATTTGAAACATTCTTCGCTAATATTCCAGTTTCTTTGACTGGAGACCTTATTTCATCGCCTACTGTCGCCGAATCATTATTGAAAAAAAAATGTACATCATAGTGAAACTATATTTAATTTTAAGTTAGTTAATACTGCGGATGTTATACATGCCTTTAAGTCTATTAATATTAAGAACACAACTGATTTATGGGGCTTATCTGTAAAAGTTGCATATGAAATAATGGATTGCACCTTACCTAGCGGCTATGTTTAATAATAGTATTGTAAGTGGTATATTTCCTGATCTAATGAAATATAGTAAAGTTATTCCATTATTTAAATCCGGTAGTACAAGTGACCCCACAAACTTTAGACCAATTTCTGTACTACCTGTCTTAAGTAAAATTTTTGAAAAACTTATTTTAATTCAACTACTTGCACATTTTAACCATAATAAACTTTTACATTGTCGACAGTTTGGATTTACTAGGGGTCGTTCAACTACCGATGCAGGTGTTGAACTTGTCAAATACATTCTTGAAGCTTGGGAAAAATCACATAATGCACTAGGGGTATTATGTGACTTATCTAAAGCGTTTGATTGCGTTCAGCATGAAACATTGGTCAGAAAGTTATATCACTATGGCCTTCGAGATACCGCTCTCGAGCTTATTAGTTCATACTTAAACAATAGAAATATGTGTGTTGATGTAAATGGGACAAGATCTCCCGGGACTTCAATGGATATGGGGGTCCCACAGGGCTCTATTTTAGGGCCATTTCTTTTCTTAGTCTATATTTATGACTTACCCTACATTATCAATGATGGCCAAGAGATGGTATTGTTTGCTGATGATACTTCTTTAGTGTTCAAAATTAAGAGACAGGATGTAGATTTTGACGCTGTAAACAATACTCTCTCTAATATAGTACATTGGTTTAGCGCCAATAACCTTTCGTTAAACAGCAGTAAGACAAAATGTATTAAATTTACTACTCCTAACGTAAAACAGGTTGAAACCAATGTTAAGATAAATGAGGAAGTATTGGAGATCGTAGAGTCCACGGTATTTCTTGGCATTACCGTGGATGCTAAATTGCAATGGGGTCCCCATATTGCCAAATTGGCTAGTAGACTTAGCTCGGGCGCATTTGCTGTGAAAAAGATTAGACTATTAACAGACGTCGAGACGGCTCGCCTTGTTTATTTTAGTTATTTTCACAGTATAATGTCCTGTGGCATTTTGCTATGGGGAAAATTCCGCCGACGTCAACACTATTTTTGTACTTCAAAAGAGAGCTGTCTGGGCTATCTACGGGCCGAGTCCAAGGGTATCTCTTAGAGATAAATTTAAAGAAATAAATATTCTGACTGTAGCTTCGCAATACATTTATGAAAATGTATTATATGTCCGTAAAAACATTAATGAGTTTCCTACAATAGGTAACAATCACAGTATAAATACTAGGAACAAATACTAATTGTCCATGCATACAACGCGGCTGAATAGGTTTAGTAATTCTTTTAGAGGTTTAAGCGTTTTCAATCCGGAAATTTTGATGTCAAAGATGCACCTCGCTGTGGTCGCCCATAAAATGGATGCCATTTTTGAAAAAGTTGAGCAAGATCGACATTTCAGTAGTTACGACGTAGCTGAAGAACTGAAAATTGATCACAAAACAGTATTGGCGCATTTGAAAAAAAATGGGTACGAAAAAAGCTCGATATTTGGGTACCTCACGAGCTCACTGAAAGAAACCTAATGAACCGTGTACTCATTTGTGATTCTTTATTACGACGTAATGAAACCGAATCATTTTTGAAGAAGCTGATAACTGGTTTTTTTTTTTTTTTTTTTTTTTTTTTTTTTTTTTTTTTTTTATGTTATAAAAGTGGCAAACAAGCGTGCAGTTCACATTGATGTTAAGTGATGACTGCAGCCTATAGACACCCACACAATGACCAGAGGTCAAAATGCAAATGCGCTGCCACTCCTGAAGCATTAGGTGTTATGCCTCTGTGCCGGAAATTACAGAGCCGTACATTACCACCTGACCGGAACACGATAGTGCTGAACACTATCATTTAACGGCAAGTATATTAGGTAATGCGGTGGTGCCTACGCCCGCGAGCTCCGTCACTGAAGCTCTACCACCAGTAAAAGTGGTGATGAAAAGTGAATCACGTACGACAAGAACGTGCGAAAAAGGTCGTGGTCAAAGGCCGGTCAGGCTTCACAGACTGTGGCGAAACCCGGGTTAACTCGCAATAAGGTGATGTTGTGTGTGTGGTGGGATTGGAAGGGCATTATTCATTATGAGCTATTACCACCAGGCAGGACTATCGATTCTGAACTCTACTGCGAACAACTGATGCGATTAAAGCAAGAAGTTGAGAGAAAGCGGCCGGAATTGATCAACAGAAGGGGTGTGGTGTTTCATCATGATAACGCTAGACCTCACACATTTAAAGCCACTCAGCAAAAAATAAGAGAGTTTGGCTGGGAGGTGTTATTGCATCCGCCGTATAGTCCTGACCTTGCACCTTCAGATTTCCACCTGTTCCGGTCTCTTCAGAATTCTTTATGCAATGTTAGGTTAACATCACGAGAGGACTGCCAAATCCACTTGTCGCGGTATTTTGATGAGAAGTCTCAAATTTTTTCTAGCAATGGGATCATGTCCCTACCTACAAGATGGCAAAAGGTTATCGAACAAAATGGTACATACATACTTTAGTTAAATTTAAATAAACTCTATCAAAAAATGTTTTGAGTTATCTTAAAAAATGCGAAGAAACTTTTTCCCCAACCTAATATTTCTGCCAAACACCAAACAATTACAATTATTTATGCATATAACAATTAAATCCAGGTCAAACAATTCCAGCAGGCAGTGGACTGCTAAATTACAATTGGACTAATTCCAACTGGCGCAACACCGTGTCACGTAACATGTATACGTGGAACGGGTGTGACAATGATGTTATCGCAATTTGGGTAACGTTTGCTAACGTTATTGTAACAGGTTTTCATATTTGGTTTTAAGTATTTCAGTTACACGTATTTTTTTATGTAGTAAAAGTGGCAAACAAGCTTGCAGTTCACATTGATGTTAAGTGATGACTGCAGCCTATAGACACCCACACAAAGACCAGAGGTCAAATGCAGATGCGTTGCCACTCCTGAGGCCTAAGGTGTTATGTCTCTGTGCCGGAAATTACAGGGCCGTACATTACCACCGGACCGGAACACGATAGTGCTGAAAATTAACATTTAGCGGCAAGTATATTAGGTAATGCGGTGGTGCCTACGCCCGCGAGCTCCGTCACTGGAGCTCTACCACCAGGTAGAGTACTGGAGCTCTACCTGAACCGTACTTATTAGTAGGCCCTACTGAGTTTTGTTTTGGCACGTTTTTTCTCAGTAATGTGGGCTTTGGAACTCTCAGTGAATGACAAAGAATGTCCCTTTCTTTTGTTAAGTCTTATCTTGCCGTTTGTAAAAGAGAGTATGGAACATTCTGTTGATACCTTGTTTAATTATTAATTTTTTTTGGACCCTTATTTATTTTATTTTTGTTTACTTTGACATGTTAATCAACGTATCAGTTGTTATTCGCTTTAATTTTAATTTGACCTATCACAAGCAAATTCTATTATTATTTTTGAGTTTGAGTTTTGAGAGTTTGAGTTTTGAGTTTATTTAAGTCACTGTTTATACTGTACTGACTCAGCTCAGTGTTTGTAAATGAAATTGGCTGCGTCAGACAGACAGGTACACGAGTGATCTAATAAGGTTTTCGTTTTTGCTTTGAGATGTGGAACCCTAAAAATACCTTAGTAAAATAAAGAAATACAATTCCACCCCGTATTCTAACAATTACAAGCAAAAAATTAATCTTAAATTATTCCATTAAAGTAATTGGTGCAAAAGAAACGCCTGTTCCATTACCATCTTGTTGTAACATCTTGTTGGGCACCGAAATTGGATTGATTTTTTTTTTTATGTTACGGATGTGGCAATCAAGCTTCCAGTTCACATTGATGTTAAGTGATGACTGCAGCCTAAAGACACACGAAGACCAAGGTCAAAATGTAGATGCGTTACCACTCCTGAGGCCTAAGGTGTTGAGCCTCTGTGCCGGAAATTACAGGGCCGTACATTACCATCTGACCGAAACACGATAGTGCTGAACACTACCATTTAGCGGCAAGTTTATTGGTAATGCGGTGGTGCCTACGCCCGCGAGCTCCGTCACTGGAGCTCTACCACATGTATCGTTTCGATTGGACTAATTTTGAAGATGTGAATTGTTTACTGTTCAGTGATTGTTGCGATTGTAGATGTCCTTACAAAAAAAGGTAGTCGACCAAGTTGACCATTTTTATGGTTCCGTAGTAAACAAGGAACCCTTATAGTTTCGCTATGTCCGCATGTCTGTGTGTCTGTATGTCTGTCTGTCCGTCCGCGGTTTAGCGCAAAAACTGTTAGTACTAGCGACTTAAAATTTTTAAGATTCAAAGATATTTATTTGCTTAAAGTATGGTTTTACAGGTAATATTACAGGTAATATGGTTTTACAGTGTTATATTGTTTCACATACTTTGCCAAATATAATTTAGCATGCAAATCTTAAATTTAAATAATAATATTAATTAGCTCTACTAAAAATGAATTATGTAATATGTATATAATAAATTTGGCACAAGTATACCTTAATCACGCCGACAAAGTGGTAGAATAAAAACATGAAAGAAAAAAATATTTAGGATAATCTCGCCTACTTCCAACGAGCGGATATTTATTTTATTTTCGATTACCTTATAGTGTGGTGTATCGTTGGATAGGTCTTTTTTTTAATTTTATAGATTTTCGAACATCATTTTTCGATTTAGTTAACCATTTGTGATTTATTAAGCTTTAAAGTGCAAATTTTCGTTAGAGTCAAGTGTCCCCCCCTCTCAACCAACTTAACGGTTATTGTTATAAATTCAAACGTTACGGCAATAGTAGCTACATATTACGACATTAAAAGGAAAACTATCACAATTAAGTTGGACTTGCGAGTTTTCAAGCAATAGTCGATCAAATGTATTTTACTCGAAAATTTCGAACAACTCCATAGAAAAATTTTTTTTTTCATTACATCTCTTATTCTGTAATTACGGAACACTACACTGCGCGTGGCCCGACATGTACATTTTTTTTTTAATTTGTGACGTAACCATCTTTATCATCATATCAGCCGTAAGATCCACATCCACAGCTGGACCAAAGCCTCCTCATAAGGGAGATATGCCAATATCGCCACGCTTAGCATGCGGATTGGCGATCGCAGTGGCGGTAATTTTATATAATATATTTAGGACGGTGCTGCCCATCTTGCGTTATTGTACTTACTACTGCCCCATTGTTCGGTTGACTGACTGCACTAGTGGTAAAATTCTCTTCCAGTGGTGATTCTTGCGAGTGCGGATGGGGTCGTCACGTCCCAACGTCAACTTAGAAAGTGGTAAAATGAGTGTCAGTCAACCATAGATTTATAATACTATAGATCAGTGATTCCCAAAGTGGTCCATATAGACCCCCTGGGGTCTATGGGAGACTCGATGGGGTCTACGTATATGCGTAAATAAAAATGGGATATATGGGAAAGTTTTTTTTTTTTAATCTTAATTTATTTGGAGGCTTTTGTCCACTGAAGGATATGTCAGCCCCATCATAACCTAATCTACAATATAAAACACTTATTCATTGAGAAAGACACTGATTTATGCAATGATATAATACTTAATAATGATTATGCTGCATCACTAAACGGTTGTCCTAATAAATATGGGAAAGTGATATAAATGTTATCAAGGGGGTCCACCGAAACCAGAAAAAAAATTAACAAGAAAAACAGTTTGGGAAACTATTTTTCTTGTTCATTTTTTTTCTGTGTACCATGTATTTTTGGTTCGTGTATTTGTGATAGAAAAATCAAAGCTTTAGTTTTATATATCTACTAGCTGACCCGGCCACGCGTTGCTGTGGCTAAAGTTTTTGTTATATTACATTATAGTAAACAATCTAAGAGGAACAATAAGAGAACATCAGTCACGGAGTCCACTATGCTTAGTCCACTTCACACAGATGGTATTTGTAAAAAAATTTGGTGATCTCCTTATTTGACTTTCTACTACTATAACCCTTTAGTACAATGAAATTATTTACGAACAAAGACGAAAATGTTGATGTTGGTATACAAATTATTACAAATTCACTGGATTGAGATTTGAAGGGGAAGTACGTTGAACACAATTAATTAAAATGTTCTTACACTTGATATTAAGCAGAAATCAATAGGTACAAAATAAAAATTTATAGCGTCAACAACACGTGGTAATTATGCTGTTTAAATGTAGCATAAATGACATATTTGTAGATTTACCATAGCAGCGCCATCTATTGATTACTTACTCAACCCAGTCGAAAGGTATCGACATCTGTTAGAATCATTTGGAGTTAACAGATAATTGTGACTGTCAAATAATAACAGACAAATAATTCGCATTAAATTAAAATTGCGACTAAAATTTGAGATTTAAACTATCCTATCTCTCAAGTTGGATCGAACTGCACATGGTGTGCGAATTTTATTATAATCGGTTAAGTGGTTTAGGAGTCCATTGAGGACAAACATTGTGACACAAGATTTATATATATTAAGATAAGATTAAGGGTGTAAGTATCTTATTTTTAGGTTAAGCAATTTAAAATTTGCGTTAGAAACTTCTAAAACGTACGCGATAAATATAATTCAAATAACCCCCGGAGCTAAAAATCATAGCTAGCGAGCATAATCATATTATGTCCAATACCATGTCTTCGAAGACATGGTATTAGACATAAAAAAATGGCAACCCTTGATACGTCCCACTGCTGGGCACGAGTGCCTTTCCTTCTTGGGGGAGGCCTGGAGCCTATCCCACCACGCTGCTGCAATGCGGGTTGGTGGAGATGGTCAGTGGCCAACCCGCTGTCGGATGTTTTCAAACCGCCCATAATGCTTCCAACAATGTTTAACGACCGCTATCTATCTATAGCAACTTGGACCGACGCCTTAATGAAACCTCCGAAGCACGGAAACGTGCATTTTAATTTGCCACTAACGATCACACACCCGACCGCGCCCATTTCGCTTAACCGAGTAGATCGCTTACGATCTACACCAGGCTCGGAGCCATGCGCGCTTCATAATCGTATATTCATCCCAAATACATCACCAATAAAACCAGACTCCTTTAAATAAACTATTACCACGTAAAATAACTCCTTTATTCTATTACATTCACACTTTTAAACATTCGCATTAACCGCATCTGATGTTAACGTAGCGACAGCGTATTGCATTGTTTCCTGCAATCGCTTTCCACGACAAGATAAACTCCGTTCGCTCTTAAATTGAATGCTCACGATTTTACAATGCACTAAAAGTAGGTATCTTGTGATGCAGTGAGAATGGTTTTCAACGTGTGAATCTTCGTAGAATGCTTTACTTGTTCTTCACATCAAATATTTAATGTATTATTTCAGCAAACTAGTTTTATTACAGTTGGAAGTAAAAAATACTCCGTGTAAACTTCCTCAGTAGCATAATGGTAGCAGGCCACTTCTACTAAATAGGATTAGATACCCTATTATTAAAAATTTGTTTAAAGCACTAAAATAGTTAATAATAATTTATTGAAACTTAAATGATATGGCGGTATTTTAGTTAATTTAGAGCAATCTGTCTATTAATTGATAATCCACGATTCTTAATACGCTGGGTTCGATTCCCGGGGGCTATCAGCGATAGTGGATTCTATTGGGATTTTTCCATTTTCTGGCAGTTGCCCAGTACCTCAAAATTTGGTAATGTGCCCGGAGATCCGGAGATATGAACGAAAAAAATATAACCGGTGAATCGTGGGTTGCATGTATGCTTGAATGCATGCATTTACCTCTGCCTACTCCTTCGGGGATGACAGGCGTGAAGTTACGTTTTCTGTCAATTGAAATCATCGATTCCAATTGTATTCAAAGCACACGTCCAATCTCCCAGATTATTGTAACTCGTTCGAACACACTATAAAACAAAATCGACCGCATGTAAGGTTACGGCGTAATAAATTCTGCAAAAAAACTGGGATGTGATAAAAGAAAAAATCTCAGCAAGATAAGGGATCCTCGGTTCGGTAAACGTTCATAAATCATAGAAGCAAATGTGATGTGATGTATGGCCATTTCGTAGATTGCTGTGGATGGCCGCTGGTCAACTGGCTGACGATGTTACAGGAATATATTCGTATGAGTTTACCTGGGTAAGGTTACGGAAAAAAATACTGACGGCTTTGTAATTCGATATCGACGACCCGGTCAGTCCAGCGGTGTGAGACGACCGTTTCATTCGAAGGGTCGCGGGTTCGATCCCCGTAACGGGAATAATATTTGTACGGCCTATAAATATTTGTTTCGGGTCTGGGTGTTGGTGTATGAGTTGGGTGTAACGGCAACCACGACACAGGCTTATAGTTAGTCTGGGGCTGTGAGTGGTAAGCGTATTAATTTATTAAAAGCTGTGACCGCGACTTCGTCCGCATGATTGTTCAGTATCTACTCGGATAAAGTCGTGGGCGCACCTAGTATAGAAGTAGCCGAAATTACTCCTTATTATACATATAAGCTATCTGCCAGTGAAAGTCCCGTCAAAATCGGTCCAGCCATTCCCGAGATTAGCCGGGACAAACAGACAGACAGACAGGCAGACAGACAAACAAAGACAGACAGACAAAAATTTAAAATATCGTTGTTTTGGTATATGAACCGTGTATACATACATACGCATTTAGTAAAAAGCGGTTATTTTTATATTACAATTTTATTTTTATACTCCAAATTTATTTATTAGTATAGATTAATATTAACACTTTAGCTGCTGTCTTTCATATGTATAAAACATATGAAAGACAGCAGCTAAAGTGTTTCTTCACTGGTTTTTCACTCATTGTAGTTGCAGCTTTAATACCGGCCTTCCGCCTTTTTCTTGCACCAGTACCTCCATCCATCTGTCCGTTTGTCCACAGTTCACAGATGGCCGAATACTCAATTTTAAGCAACCCTCAAATATAAGCTATTTTTGTCGTTTGCACGTGTTTTACAAAGACAACAGATTTTTATGGCTCACTTCGATTTAAGTGACGTTTCAATATTTGGCCGTAAGTCATACAAAGCATTCCACAATTCTTCCATCCGATGCACCGTACTAGAAAGCACGTTTCATGAGACTTTGAAAACACCCAGTTTCTTGTAAGACATGAATCTAGAATTTACGCGCGAGTGGACATAACGTGAGGAAATGATGCATTTTATTGTGCCGCGTAAGAGTCGGAGGCAAATGGTGATGTGAAAAGTTTTTATAGCGAGCTGTTACTTGATGTTTACTCGCAAATATGAATTACGATATTCACTGGTGGTAGAGCTCAGTCCATGGCACTCGAGGGCGTAGGCACTACCGCACTACTGAATCTCATCGTTATTATCATTGAATCTAAAAGACTAATAAAAAAAAGGATTTTGATTAATTTATAGAAATTACTTGTAAATTACTCAAAGTATTTGTTATGAAGAGAATGATGAAGGTAGACGAGGCACGAGAGGCAGAGGCACTCTACACTCTCTGCCTACCCCGTTAGGGACCTGGCGTGAAGATACATACATTGTAAAAATAAAAATAAAAAAACGCTTACACTCACAGCCCCACATTAGGTATAAACCTGTGTCATGGGTACCTTTGTACACACACTACATACACGTACACCCAAAACAAATATCTGTAGGCCATACAAATATTTGTACCGGTGCGGGGATCGATCCCGCGACCCTTCGAATCAAACGGTCGTCTCACCCCGCTGGACTGACCGGATCGTCAAGATTGATTGAGATTTGTAGTATTATAATACTAGTAGTATTTTACTCATAGTAGATGTGTGCAGGAGCTCGAGGACGTGGGCACCATCGCATTACCTAACCTGTGTCCCGCCAGATGGTAGTGTTTAGCACTATCGTGTGCCGGTTAGATGATGTATGGCCGCGTAGTAACTATCACAAAGACAACTAAAAATATCAAGGGTGCCGACACATCCGCATTTTGAGCTCAGGTCTTTGTGTGGGTATTTGTGTGGGTATCAGTGAGTCTGCAGGCAGCACTTAACATCAATGTGAAATGCAGGCTTGTTTGCCATCTTCATTACATAAAAAAAAATCCGTCCGACAAAGAACCGAGTCTTGAGAGACGTTCATATTGTGATACCAAACAACTTTCTCAGTCCTTTGAAAGGCATTGTAAGCACGGACTAAGACATGTCGCGCAGTAATTACAGGAAATAATGCATTTTATAGTGGCTTGTAAACGTCATAAGCAGATAGAGAAATAAAAGTTTTTAATGCGTGTAAAAGGGACGGGAAAACAAGTGCCTATTTTCACGCGAACAATAGGCACGGGACTTGAGCTTTAACTTTCATCTGACAGTTTATTTTGTAACTCGATTACCATCAATCTGGTGAGCGGGCCTACGCTACAGTAGCAATAAAAGACATCATTCACGGATTCTGTGACTCAAATAGTCAATTTTTATTTATATTTACAAGCTAAACAAGAATTTTGGTGCGTCGGTCATATCGCGTATAAGTTGAATCATATTTTTTTTATTTGTTGAAGTTGTTATTGAATGACCGAGAAACAATGGTAATTATCTTTGGCTTTAATTACTATTCGATGAACATACATATGCAATAAATTTCACGACTATATTATGTAGAAATCAAGTTAAGTTAGGGATGATTGCGTGTATTCGTTCATACGTGCAAACAAGGCGAAATAATCACAATAGCTTGTTAGTTACCATTTTAAAGTGATATTATACAACTCAGATGGTTGGATAAGCAGCAGTAATTAAAGCAAAATCAGATAAATATATTTTTTTTATTTCAAAAACGTTTTATTTAGTGACGAAACGAGAATTTCGGTCCCCTGACTTCGAAATTAAATTGTGTGTAAATTCATAGAATTCTTTAGCATTTTTCATAAAATTTACAGTAATCCAATAAATGGATCGTGGTACCTATGGTGATTAATAGTACATTAGTATCTTTTTATGTTTTGGAAGTGGCAAACAAGCATGCAATTTACATTGATGTTAAGTGATGACTGCAGCCTATAGACACTTACACAAAGACCAAGGTGAAAATGCAGATGCGTTATCACTCCTGAGGCCTAAGATGTTATGCCTCTGTGCCGGAAATTACAAAGCCGTACAAAAAGTATGCATTCCATTTTGTAATTCTATTGCTATTAAATAAATAAAAATTGTTTATTTATAAAATAGACCACAAAGAAGATATACATGAAATTTCTTAGCTATATAAAATAAGGGATGGTTTCTATTCGTAGATGAACTAGGTTGAACCTGTGTTTCAGGCGGTAGAGTGCTTCACTATACTGTGAGCTTAATTATATTAAACCACTACTTAAGTTTAAAGCGCGCATGGCCCAGCGGCTGGTGTAGATCGTAAGCGATCTGCTCGGTTAAGCACTACGGGCCCGGTCGGGTAGTGTTATGGGTGACCGCTAGTGGCAAATTAAATGCGCGTTTCCGTGCTTCGGAGGGCACGTTAAGCCGTCGGTCCCGGTAGCTATCGATGGATAGCAGTCGTTAAACCTTGTCGGAGGCCTTATGGGCGGTTTGAAAAACACCCGACAGTGGGTTGGCCACTAACCCATCCACCTCCACCAATCCGCATTGGAGCAGCGTGGTGGAGTAAGCTCCAGGCCTCCCCCCAAAAAGGGGAGAGACTCGTGCCCAGCAGTGGGACGTATAATGGGTTGCCATTATTATTATATTGAGTGTTAAGTGATGACTGCAGCATACTTAAGTTTTATTTTGTAGCTAATATCTCCCCAGAAGTGATCAAATTAGGTTAATATAACTTGAATGAGGTACATTAACAGCCAAACTTTTATCAGTTTTTTTATGTTGTGTGGAAACTGTTACTTTTTATGACCGATGGAACGTTTTATGATTGACGGCTTACGAAGAATTTGTTAATTAACAAATGTGAAACTCATAGAGTAACCATTATCGGTAAGGCTATATAATAAAAGCAATACCTACTAGGAGTTATAAGTTTGGTATATCGGTCAACACCAGCAAATGTCAAGTTATTGTGTTTGATAGTCATCACCACACCAGCAAGCTTCATTAAAATAACCTAGCGCCATTACTCTTAGATAACATTCCAATTTTAATTTCCCATTATGTAAAATACTTTTACTCTTTTACTGCTGGTAGAGCTCCAGTGACGGAGCTCGCAGGCGTAGGCACCACCGCATTACCTAATATTCTTACCGCTAAATGGTAGTGTTCTGCACTATCGTGTTCCGGTCAGGTGGTAATGTACGGCCCTGTAATTTCCGGCACAGAGGTATATCACCTAATGCCTCAGGAGTGGCAGCGCATCTGCATTTTGACCTCTGGTCATTGTGTGGGTGTCTATAGGCTGCAGTCATCACTTAACATCAAAGTGAACAGCTAGCTCATTTGCCATCATCATTACATAAAAAAAAACAAAAAATATATTATATTAACCCCCTTATTCATAAACGTACAATTAGGTACATTTTAGCTATAGAATGCTTTGTCTTTATCAGTTGCATTGTTAAACTTACAGGATAGAAAAAGACAAAAAAAAAATCACTTTAATAAAATTGTACATTTTTTTTAAGTGATTTGGGAAGAAATTAAAAATGTTTTAGTTAATTTAATTGTTGGAGAAGTAATGGTTTAAGTTTGTATTGGGTACGATGGGGTTGACATGTCGTTAGACAAAACCCCTTTAAAAAAATAGAATAAAAAAAAAAAAAAAAACAAAAGGAGAGATTAGCAACACCTTAGCTAAAATACGTTTATGAATAAGAGGGTCAGTATTTAATCAGTTAGTATATTAAAAAAATCCACATTCATTACTACGAAACAAATTTCATGATCATACAATTAAAATTAAAAGAAAAACATTAGAGTATTCTATGAATTAACGTATAATTCAATTGTGACGGCGGCGGTGTGACATTGAACACACCACTGATTCATAGCTGACTGCCCAAATTCTGGTTTCGTTTCTGAGTAAAATAATTTAGTCATTCTTCATTGTAAATAATTTCAGGTGCTTTGAGATTCTTCGTATTGTTCATTGTAAATTCGAGTAATCATATTTTACGAAGGAAAATCTAGTAACGAACAAGGGAGCCAGTTCTAAGTATCCATGATAGCATACTTTAAATTAAGTATGATTTGGAGCGACACTTTCAACGATTGCTGGAGACAGAAAAACATGTATTTTACAATTTAAAAATTATTAACAAAAGTTATAGTCTTATAATTTTATTTCATTAAGGTAACCGATTGCAAAGTATTGAGCTTTGAACGGCGATTTTTTATTAGACTCAAGTGTCTCGCCTTTACCAGCTAAATGGTGGTATTTGGACATGTAAAAAAAGCATTTTTATAAGATACATAACAAATTTAAAATGAAAAATCACAGATTGGTAGACTTTACAAGTTTAATCTATACATATAATAAAACAGTAAAACCCGCGTGTCTGTACACTGTAGACATTGTATATATTTACGAAAAACTAATTGGGGGCGATGTTAAAAAAGTATTAGAACACTTTTCAATGATTTTTAATTTTATTGTCTGTCTGTTTGTCTGTTTGTCTCTTTGTCCAGGCTAATCTCCGAAGATACTGGACGGATTCAAATGAAACTTTTTGTGGTGTATAGATACTTAGCCTGGCCAACATTTAGGCTACTTTTTACTGCGAAAAAATCGCTCATTCCTACGGGAATCTCTACATTTAATAAAATCGTAGAAAAGTTAAAACTGTACAATGAATATTTTTTAAAAGAATACTTGGGACGTGATCTACAATAGAAATCGAAGCCAAAAATATAGTTTTCAGATTTTTTGGCTGTTTGTCTGTATGTATATCCGGGCTAAACTAAAAAAGTACCTACTAAATGGCGCCTGTTATTCATGCAAAATTTGAAGTAAATTTTGCATATTACTAACAGGTCCGGTCATCATATAGGCTACATATTATCACGCTATCTCCTACGGGGGAAGAACTGTAAATCTTTAAAATCGTAGGAAAGTCAAAACTGTACATGATTTTTTTGTTTTAAAAAATACTTGGGGCGTGATCTACTATCAATATCGATAGTGTTTGTTTTGTCTGTTGTTGTTTGTCTGTATGTATGTGCGAGCTCAACTCAAAAAGTAATGGATCTTAATAGATTTACTTCAAATTTTGCATGAGTATCCGAGAATTTTCAAGGACACCGCATTGGGTAAGGTATATAGGTACCGTGCATCCAAATAATGGCGAAAGCTGTTTCCTGCGGTTGTTACTTCACACGGTCCGAGGCCCAACGTATTTCACTTTTCTGAGGACATTTGATGGCGTGGAGTATCCCACTTACCGCGCAGCCTGCGTAGCACGTCACCTTCTCGACGGTAACCAAAAATGGGAAACCCTCGCAGAGGCAAGCGTCAGTGAAGGAGAAGTATCGCCATCATCTGTCTGAAGATTTTCTACGAGCTTTGAGACACGTGCTACTGGAGACGAAGTCGAAGTAACTAATGAACGCATGCTGAACACTTGTATTAGTTCATTTCAAGATGTGGTCATTTCCACCACCGATTGAACTATCGAATATGGGTTACCAGCTCCCCAAATCATCACCGCATCAAGACCGTAGAAATTGGGAGTATAACACTGAGACAAACTACGATCCGGGCGAAATGACCATGTCGCTTTGTTCTCTTCAGGGCAAAAACAAATTTATGATACCGTCCTTGAAAGCGTTGGGCAAAACCAGGGTAAAATGTTTTTCTCCTGGATTTTGGATGCTCCTGTGGAACAGGAAATACATTTGTTTTCACTGGCATACTTGCAGAGGTCAGGAGGCAAGGCAAAATTTCTATTGCTGTAGCGTCGTGGGAAATAGCTGCCACACTGCTTCCGGATAGCAAGACAGTACATGCCATGTTTAAAATTCCCTTATATTTAGAGAGTTCCGAAATTACTGTTTTTGGTGTGTCATGTAAAAGTAATAAGGGACACGTGCTCAAGGATTGCTCTCTGATTGTATGGGATGAGTGTACGATGCAGTTGAGGCCGTGAACAGAACCCTGCAGGACATCCGCAGGAACGAACGTTTGAGTGGGTGGTGTCACATTACTGTTCGCTGACGATTTCCGGCAAACGCTTCCCGTGGTGACGCAAAGATCGAGGGCTGACGAGATGAATGCTTTGTTGAAACGATCTTAACGAGTTCAAACCTACGCTGCGCTTGACCATTAATATGAGAGCTCGGCTCGACGACAATGCACAAGAAGTGCTCAAGAATTTTCCGATGTCCTTCTAAGTCTTCGCGGAAGCACTCTTCCAGAAGAGAGAGGTGGATAGGTGGTGTTTCCAGAGTCTCTCGACAGAGATGTATCCAGGTGAGAAGAACTCATTCTCGGTGTCTTACTTACTTACTTAAGTACTTCGTACTTTTATGGGCACAGTGACCCAAAATGAGTCTTGGCCTCCGATACAAGAATGCGCCATTATTGTCTGTTCTGCGCTGCCTCCCTCCATTCTCGGTGTCTACGGGGACATTAGTCGTATACCGCACCAGCAGAGTAAGTTGAATGTTTGCTTCGCGATGACCATCAATAAGTCGCAGGGGCAGACACTGTGGTCAGCGGGTGTTAACCTCAGGACAAGTTGCTTCTCACACGGGCAACTGTATGTCGCTTGCTACCGCGTTACCAGTCCTGTCTCTCTTTACATTTTGGCTCCTGGCAGAATAACTACCAACGTAGTTTATAGGAAAGTGTTGTAAGGTTTGATACCTTTGTACGTATTTTTACTCTTTTGTGTCCGGGAATATATTCCTGCATAATTTTGTCTATTTCCTTCAGCTCACATCATCTTACATCTTATGACTGAACTCAGCAGGATTCCCATATGACTCCCTTCACTTGCTTCGCTTGCAAAAAAACTTATACTTTTAATTTAATACTGTTTTAAAAGTTGTTTGCTTATAATGCTAAAGCGACACTTTCATCTTAGGTATGTTTGGTGCTGTAGAGCCTTCACGCAGACGACGTTGCGGGCAGCTGCTAGTCTTTATATAAAAATCAATTGCCGTTCGTTAGTCTCGCTAAAACTCGAGAACGGCTGGACTGATTTGGCTAATTTTGGTTTGGAATGATTTTTGGAATTCCAGGGAAGGTTTAAAAGGTAAGAAAATATGAAGAAATTGAAGGAAAATAGTAATATCCACAATTTCATTTTCCAATACAAATAGTCCGTATCTAACAAACCTTTGAGACATTATAACATTCTGAGGCAATACCACAGTATAAGTACATAGGTAATTAACACGTTCGTTTTCTTTAGACTGTGGCAATACGAAGTTTGCCGGGTCAGCTAGTAAAAAATAATAATTAAACACTCACAGCCCCACACTAGCTATAAACTTGTGTCGTGAATGCCGTTGTTCACACACAACACATACACACAAACACCCAGACCCAAAACAAATATCTGCAGACCATACAAATATTTGTCTTAGTGGATCAATTAGTGATTAGAGCAATATTAAAGGCATTCAACTAAAAATGCTATCCGTACTTACACAGAGTACGAAAACAGCGTAGCTTATTTCTCGTAGCTCGTAGGACACTTGCTACGTCATTTACGTAGAGATGTTACTGCACCAGTGTCGTAGCACATCTTACAGTCTTAAAGCCCCATTCAGACCTGCGCTTTATTCGCTACCGACATTATTATTATTTTTTTAAAATAAGGTCCTAGTTTTAAACCTTATTAAAATTACAATTTAGCCTAAAAGACTAATAAGCAATTTTATGTTACTTAAATTTCTTATAAAATTATTGCTAAGTAAATGTCCACTGGCACTTTCTTAGTATGTCTTAAGGGGAAGTCACTTTGTTCGTGTGATTATGCAAAATAAGTCACTAACACTAATATTGTTTTAACACTTCCTCCTCCTTGCGTCGTGTGTCCTCAATGCTGAGGACACACGAGAATGCTGACCTCGACGAATAACTCTCGATCGGACGATGTTACGCCATGTCGTCCTATCCTCGGCGATGTGGATGGCTTGGCAAACTGTGGCTTCTAACGTGGAGCGAATTTGGTCGGACCATCGTAGTGGGCTTCTGCCCCTGGGTCTTTTCCCCGGTGCTTTCCCAGTTAGTAGCGTCTTTTCAAAGTTGTCACCTCTCTTTCTGGCAATGTGACCAAAGAATTCAAAGCTTCTTCGCAGGCATATGGTAGTGAGTCTCATAGGTATTCTGAGATATTTGATGATCGATACATTAGTGCGATGCTCCGTCCAATGTATTCCGAGCATTTTCCTCCAGCACCACATCTCGAAAGCATCAATTCGGCGTCGATCATCCTTTTTCAGTGTCCAAGTTTCAGCACCGTACAGGAAAATTGAGAATATCAGCGTGGTCACAAGATAAGAGTTTTAACACTACACTTACTCAAAAGGTTTAGTTCACCTAAGTCTTCTCTTTAGCTACCGACATGGGGAGCGAAATTACCGAGCGGGTTTCGCTAGGGTATTTTGTATGAAGTTAGAGCGGAACATAGTCGCGGAACTTCATATACCGCATCACCACGCGGTTTCGTCGGTAGCGAATAACGCGCAGGTCTGCACAAGGCTTTAGAGTATTGTTCCAGTTTGGAACATATACCTACTCTAAGCCTGCAGCAGTGTTCGTTTCGTTACCTGATACTGCCCTAAATCCTTACTACTAATATTCTAAATGTGAGAGTAACACTGTCTGTCTGTCTGCCTGTCTGGCTGGCTGTTACCTTTCACGTCCAAACGACTGAACCGATTTTAATGAAATTTGGAACAGAGATAGAGCTGACTTTGAAAAAGAACATAGGCTACTTAGTTATTTACAAAACGATATCCACGCGGGCGAAGCCGCGGGCAACAGCTAGTGAAATATATATTATAGAAACATGACTGGGTATTTCTATTAATGTACTTACATACATGCATCGGCGATCTCCACATTACTCTTCAAACAAAACCACTATAATGAAGTATACTTTATTTCATCATCATCATAATCATTTCAGCTTAAAGACGTTTACTGCATCATATGCCATAATAGCCACGCTTGGCATGCGGATTGGCGATCGCAGTGATGGTAGTTTATCGCAGGACGCTGCGTCCATCTTCCGTTCTTTCTACTACCGTCCTATTGGAATGGTTTGACCGCCATTGTTCGATTGACTGACTGCACTAGTGGAAGAATTATTATCTTCCAGTTGAAGAATATTCTTCCGCTAGTGGGCGGTGGGGTCATCACGTCCCGACGCCAACTACTTACGTACTTTATTCAAACAGTTTTATATGACACTCAGATATAACATTGACTATTTTCGACACAGAACACAGGCAAGTGGTAGCAGGCTACTACTACTAGGCTGAGGTAGGGGTAGTCCTACCTCAGTACGGGGTTATCAGAGATGATGGTGTTAAGTCCTTTGTCTCTAGTTCTATTGGGCTTTTCTAATTTTCCGGATATTTGCCAGTATTTCGAAGTTTGGTAATGTGCCCGGAGATGTCAACAGGCTCGCCACCTGTCACATGGGCCAAAAACGTAACCGGCGAATCGTGGGTGGCGTACAGGCGTGGCAGATTACAGGCGTGAAGTTAGGTTTTTTTTTAACACAGGCAAAATTAGTTCGAAAAACCGGACAAGTGCGAGTTCGACTCGCGTGGTGAGGGTTCCGTAATTTAAATAAATATTTTCGAAAATATTACAGATTTAAAATGCAGGGACATAGCGGTTACGGTGGTACCGGCATGGGGGATTTATATTATTAAGAATTTTCGATTTAATTTGAATACTCAAACTTCTTATAGGTTTTCCAGTAATTTATAGGCAAGGAACTATATTCCACATTTTTATCAAAATTTTAAGTTCAGTAGTTTCGGGAGTGGTCAATTTTCGTAGTTTTACTTAAATAAGTTCAAATTTGTTTATGCAAAAATTATTAAAAAAATATATCTGAGATGCTGACAACAACTTCTTTCATTTGATATGTCACACGACACAGTTTACGAATTATTATTATTTTTTTTAATTTTCTGATTAACCCCCCGTAAGTGGCCCTCCTGCTTAAAATGTATTATTTTACTTGACGTGTTCATCTAAGGGGTCACCAATTTACATATATTCATCAAATTTCAACTCAATCGGTCAAGTAGTTTCGGAGCAAATTGGCTGTGACAGACGGACAGAGAGACAGACAGACAGACAGACAGACGCACGAGTGATCCTATAAGGGTTCCTTTTTGCCTTTTAAGGTACGGAACCCTAAAAATAATACGTTAATTATTTAGTCTACCCTATTGATTTTATAACTCATCATTGAGATTATCCAATCGAAAAAAATAGGACTGTTTAAGTGTCTTCACTTATCTTTTCTTTCCTCGAACAGGATACGGATATTTCTTTAATCGACGAGCATTACCGGATTTCACCGTACTTGAACATTCTTGACTAAAAGGAGAATTGCTTTTGTTATTGGTAATGATAACCCTCAGGGCATTGTAAGAAATTTTTGTTTTCTGTTGGAGTTATATGACTATAGAGACGTATATATATTAGGTTGGGAAAAAAGTTTCTTCGCATTTTTAAAAATAATTCAAAACATTTTTTAATATAGTTTATTTAAATTTAACTAAAGTATGTATGTACCATTTTGTTCGATAACCTTTTGCCATCTTGTAGGTAGGGACATGATCCCATTGCTATAAAAATTTTGGGACTTCTCATCAAAATACCGCGACAAGTGGATTTGGCAGTCCTCTCGTGATGTTAACCTAACATTGCATAAAGAATTCTGAAGAGACCGAAGCAGGTGGAAATCTGAAGGTGCAAGGTCAGGACTATACGGCGGATGCATTAACACCTCCCAGCCAAACTCTCTTAATTTTTGCTGAGTAGCTATAGATGTGTGAGGTCTAGCGTTATCATGATGAAACACCACACCCCTTCTGTTGATCAATTCCGGCCGCTTTCTCTCAACTTCTTGCTTTAATCTCATCAGTTGTTCGCAGTAGAGTTCAGAATCGATAGTCCTGTCTGGTGGTAATAGCTCATAATGAATAATGCCCTTCCAATCCCACCACACACACAACATCACCTTATCACCTTATTGCGAGTTAACCCGGGTTTCGCCACAGTCTGTGAAGCCTGACTTGCCTTTGACCATGACCTTTTTCGCACGTTCTTGTCGTACGTGATCCACTTTTGATCACCAGTTATCAGCTTCTTCAAAAATGATTCGATTTCATTACGTCGTAATAAAGAATCACAAATGAGTACACGGTTCATTAGGTTTCTTTCAGTGAGCTCGTGAGGTACCCAAATATCGAGCTTTTTTTGTACCCAACTTTTTTCAAATGCGCCAATACTGTTTTGTGATCAATTCTCAGTTCTTCAGCTACGTCGTAACTACTAATGTGTCGATCTTGCTCCACTTTTTCAAAAATGCCATCCATTTTATCCGTAATAGGGCGACCAGAGCGAGGTGCATCTTTGACATCAAAATTTCCGGATTGAAAACGCTTAAACCAAATTTGTGCTACTCTCACAGACACTGCACTAGGTCCATAAATATCGCAATTTTTTTTCGCGGCTTGCGTTGCATTTTTACCTTTTTTGTAGTAAAATTTTAAAATGTATCGAATTTCTTCATTAGATTCAATCATCTGGACAGTACGAAAAACAAATGAAAATCACACATTTGCCTCATTTGAATTTGGAATTATGTTCTTTAAAATTTTAACTTTCAATGATACCAAAACCAGCCAGATACAAATACTACAGCCAAAGAGATTTTATTACAAGTTCATACATACTATAATGCGAAAAGACTTTTTCCCCAACCTATTATAAAGTCTATATTATTATGATCGGCGACTACCGTAGTTATCACAAAAAGATGTGACTTAGATTCTTGGAGATTGTCGAGTCGCTCCATAGTTTCTATAATGTTTTGTTTTGTGAATACCCACTAAATTCCGTGACTCTGTACGCTAAATGCAAAACTTACTACTTTTCGATATAAATTAATGTTTCTCTGTAAGTGAATTAGATGTAATTCTTTTGAGAAATAAAGTCTTTAAACTGAAATCGGTGAAACTAAACGAAAGTGGTAATCAATTATGCAATACCTAAGAATTTTTTTTTTATGTAACAAAGGTTGGCAAACAAATCTGCATCTTACATGGATGTTAAGTGATGAGCAGTGTAGAGATATACAAAATAAAAAATCAAAATGCAGATGCGCTACCATAGACATCAGCCACACTTTTTTATATAAGTAAGGCGACTAACATGATGACTTTTTTTATGTAATAAAAGTGGCAAACAAGCGTGTAGTTCACATTGATGTTAAGTGATCACTGCAGCCTATAGACACCCACACAATGATCAGAGGTCAAAATGCAGATGCGCTGCCACTCCTGAGGCATTAGGTGTTATGCCTCTGTGCCGGAAATTACAGAGCCGTACATTACTACCTGACCGGAACACGATAGTGCTGAACACTACCATTTAGCGGCAAGTATATTAGGTAATGCGGTGGTGCCTACGCCCGCGAGCTCCGTCACTGGAGCTCTACCACCAGTAAGACTGCAGTCTATAGACATCTTCATAAAAACCAGAGGTCAAAATGCAGATGCGCTGCCACTCCTGAGACCTAAGGTGTCATGTTTGTTTTTGTTATCCCCTCTACAAGAAATTCGAAACAAAGTGGCATTCATAAATTGACCTAAATCTAGGGCGTGTTAGGGTTGTGCAAACAGTGGAGATAATTCTACGACACAATGTGATGAGCCCTTCACTGACACTATAGAAATGCTCGTAAATTTATACAAACATACTCGAGAGGGTTCGGTATAAAGGCGAGTGGGTGCTTCGGTGTGTTATTTTTTAGTTTGCCGGATTATTAAGGGGTTATCTATGGTTTCAACCATTTTTTAATGAAAGTTGATATAGTATTACTGTTGTATTGTTGATGGTAAGAAAGTTTGACAACATAACCATCTAGAGTATATAAATCAAGAGTTTTCTGGCGTATTTTTAGTTATAAGGGAGTTATAGCTAATTTTATTCCAAGAAAATGTTGAATAACTGCTGTTGGTTTTAGTGGCATAATGACTTTTTTATGTAATGGAATTGGCAAACAAGCATTCAGTTCACATTGATGTTAAGTGATGACTGCAGCCTATAGACACTTACACAAAGACCAAGGTCAAAATGCAGATCCGTTACCACTCCTGAGGCCTAATGTAATATGCCTCTGTGCCGGAAATTACAGGGCTGTACATTACCACCTGACCGGAACACCATAGTGCTGAACGCTACAATTTAGAGGAAAGTATATTAAGTAATGCGGTGATGCTTATGCCCGGGAGCTCACTCACTGGAGCTCTACCACCAATAAGTAAGTGACTCCTCACAACATATTTCTTGGTCATAGGTAGACATAACTAGACTTGCGTCGGGACCTGACGACCCCAAACTCTCGACGACTCTGTATGAACATAATTGTACACATTGTCTCAAATGAGTTCTGACTGACGCACTTTGACTGACCAGTCACGATAACGTACATCGTTGCGGCCGAAGCTGGGAGCAGCTGCTTGTACTATGAGATTATCCCATTAATACAGGCATAATACTTTACTACATTCAAATAAATATTTGATTAGAAATGAAAGTTATTAAGAATTAACTTGCTACTGATTACTTATGGGACTACGATACCGCTCTGCAATATTATGCAAATAGTGAGAATAAATTACCTCTGTATCTTTTCTCCGAGTCAATAAGAGGAAGTAAGTTATGCATAAAATGAATCGTACACACAAATTTGCATTTGAAAATAACGAAGTTGAATTCTAAGAACTCCGTAGATATTAGGTAAACTGATAGTTAACTATACGATAAGTTCATAACGTCGCGTTCAAAAATCTTTTATACCTTCCTAAAGGTGTTAAATATATGAGTAATAATGCTAAAACTAAATTTAAATATCAAGCAGACTTGGCTTTCTCACAAAATAGACAAAATAAAAAGTAGCAATAAACTGCTGCCATTTGCGACTATTGCGAGTACAATAACGAACAAAAGTGCTCAAGGAAAAAGTTTAAAAGTTGATACCTAATTATTGTAATTGGTGAATACTAAACGTGTCGCAATGCGCCTGCGGAAGATCTGGCATTGTTTTAAATAAATAGGGTTGTCACTAAGCAAAAAAAGTACTACTATACTATGCTGTGTTGTACTGCTTGTGTAATTATACTGATATGGTAACGTAGGGTTTTAAAATGTCTTTTAGAAATTAAAGAAAAAAAATAAATAGCTTAATATAATATTTAAATAGTAAAAATTTTTAAATGTCGTTTGAAGGATTTGTATTTTTTTTTTAGTAATTTATTGTTAGTACAAGTACACAATACAACAAAAAATCTTGGAAGTCACTACAAATAAAAAAAATGGTGTTCTTCGCATAAAAAACACATCACGAACAATTTTTCACTGGTGGTAGAGTTCCAAGGTAGGAGCTCGTATTCATTATCGTATTCTGATTAGATGGTAATGTATGACCCCGTAATAACTATCACAATGACAAGACAACTAAGGTTTCAGGAGTGGCGACGCATTTGCATTTTGACCTCTCTGTCTTTGTGTGGGTGTCTATAGGCTGCAGTCATCACTTAACATCAATAATAGCCACAGAATCACAGAGTACCTTCGTATGTATGAAACATGTCACGCCTCAGCTTTCGTGTTTCACTTCATTTTACTCCTCATATAATTGTCTTATTGTTTCTTAATCAGTTCACTCAAAATAACACAGATTTCCTTGAAACTTTGCTCAATGAAGCAAAGTATTAATAATTAGGAATGATTATACTGAACTATAAATAATAAAACACTCGTCTCATTTATTTACTATGTATCCTTATGGGCAATTTTTTTTTATTTTATGGAAGTGGCAAGCAATCTTGCAGCTCACATTGATGTTAAGTGATGACAGACACCCACACACAAAGACCCAGGTCAAAATACAGATGCGTTACCAAGGTGTTATGCCTCTGTGCCGGAAATTACAGGGCCGTATATTACCTCCTGACCGGAACACGATAGTGCTAAACATTACCATTTAGCGGTAAGTTTATAGGTAATGCGGTGGTGCCTACGCCCGGGAGCTCCGTCACTGGAGCTCTACCACCAGTGAATTAATGGATGAATCGTATACATAGAGCAACACGTGCTGCTCTGCGGCGGACCGGAGGGGAGTAGCCATATGCAGGCTTTCCCCTCTGTCAAAGTACAAGCACAAGTGTTTCTACGCCTGTCGCTCAAATGTGTGCGTGAAATTGTTTATGTATTTTGTTTAAGTCAAGGTGTGAGTTTCGTAGAAATAGACGATTTTTGTAGTGTGTGTGTATTCACACACACGTAATTCCCCCCGAAAAAAATGACAGACTGTTTTGCATCGGTAATAAACGCTATGGTTACTCCCCTCGGGTCCGCCGCGGCCGGTGGCCCGTGTTGCTCTATGATCGTTTATAACGAGCTATAAGTCACGGGCAAAAGTTGGTTTTAAATAAAATCACAAATTCACACTCTATAAAGAATAAATCGCTACCATTAACTCTCGCAAATCTCTTGACCGTGCCCAGTACAATCACGAACAAAAGCGTTTTAATAAAGCGGTAGGTAATAAAGAGCACGACTGTACCGCAATCAGTGAATGCCGAGCGAGTCGCATTGCGCGGGATGGTTGAGATATATTATATATTAAATCTGGCCTATAGAAGACGCGATAATGAATGCGCCAGTATGTAATCAGGACTACCACTAAAGCTTCCAAACATGATAGTATATAAATTATGTAAAAATATAAAAACGCCTTCAAAAAAAATTAAACAGTAAATAGACAAAAAACACTAAAAAGCGAAAAATAAACTCCATTAGATAATTTTATTTTAAAAACAAAACTCGTAATTTATTAATTATAATAAGACAATTACTTTAATGTGGGCCAATGAATGATAAGTAAATAATAATAATATTAAATAATTAAATTTAAGTTAAGAAAGTCTAGAAACTAAAATACATCCTTATAAAAAGCGATCATTTAAATAGCTTAAATATGATATACATAACATAAATTATAATCATAATCTAGTCCAGCCGCTCTTCCAATTGAGCTACTGAAGTCCTATCAATTGTCAAAAAAAGAGCCAATTGTCAATTGGAAGAGCGGCTGGACTAGATTCCCAGTAGGCCGCGAGTTCGAGTCTCGCCTGAAGTCAAATTTTTCTTTCCATTTTTCTTTAAATAAAATATATTTCACAAGCATGTGTTAATGCGAAATAATATAAAACAATTATAATCATAATCATTCCGAGCAAAAGACGACGTTTTTCACGCTCTGCAATTTTTCCTTCATATCCGAACAGATGCATGGTACAGAAAATTATGGATCATCTTCTATAAACTGCTACAGAACCATAAAACTATTTTATTGTCACATGGCTGAATAATCTGAATATGCTAAAAAATGCCCTGGAGACTTCTGATCATTACGATTACACTCACAAACAAAAGCGTTTCAATAAAACTGTTGACAATAAATTGCACGACTGTACCGTTATCGGTGAATACCAAGCAAGCCGCAATGCGCTGAACGGCCCATGGATCAGTTTGCGCACTGTTTATGGGGCCATCAACAAGTAGTAAAAAACCGACCAAGTGCGAGTTGAACTCGCGCACTAAGGCTTTCTTACCATTATACAAGTATGCCGTAAAAAATGTGCTGTGTTGTACGATTTTGTATAAACCAACATCTTAGGTTAGAGCTGTCATTATGTCCCTGCATACGTAGACCTCTGATTCATCATCATCATCATTACAGCCCAAAAACCTTCACTTTTTTGTAATGAAGGTGGCCAACAAGCATGTAGTTCACATTGATATTAAGTGGTGACTGCAGCCTACAGACACTCACACAAAAACCAGAGGTCAAAATGTAGATGCGTTGCCACCCCTGAGACCTCAGTTGTTTTGTCTCTGTGATAGTTATTACGAGGCCATACATTACCATCTAACCGGAGCACGATCGTGATGAACACTACCACTTGGAAGCAGATATTAGGTCTTGCAGTGGTGCCTACGCCCTCGTGCTCCTACTCTGGAACTCTACCACCAATAAATCACTGCTGGACAAAAGCCTTCCCATAAGTGGGGGTTGTGCTATAATTGCCACTATGCCAAATCTACACAAATGAACTACCTACGGCTAAGAATTAATCACTATAATTTGTTAGCAAAAACAATACCTTTGCTTAATGGTTTATAAAAGAAACATGGAAAGAACCACAAGAAATGTACAAAAAAAGCTTAATCACATTATCCAAACGGAGATAAATGAACAATTCGTGTATCCCTCACGCCAAGACGCCATCCTACAACATATTACTGATATTAATTCACTCTTACATCATTTCCGCATCATCAAAAAAGAAACGCATTTACTTGTAATACGCTTACAGTTACAAAAGATATCTATTCATAATTGTTTTTATATTATTTCGCATTAACACATGCTTGTGAAATATATTTTTATTTTTAAAGAAATGAAAGAAAAATTTGACTTCAGGCGAGGCTCGAACTCGCGACCTACTGGGAATCTAGTCCAGCCGCTCTTCCAATTGAGCTACTGAAGCCCTGCCCGATTTGTCGAATTTTTCCTTCACATCTATTGCATTGGTTTATGGTACCAGTAGCGCCATCTATTACCAACTATGCTAGTTAGGCAACCGATATAATAGACTTTTCAGTTTATTGAATATCGTAAAGAAGTCGCTTTTACCCTTAATAATTGTTTTTATATTATTTCGCATTAACACATGCTTGTGAAATATATTTTTATTTTTAAAGAAATGAAAGAAAAATTTGACTTCAGGCGAGGCTCGAACTCGCGACCTACTGGGAATCTAGTCCAGCCGCTCTTCCAATTGAGCTACTGAAGCCCTGCCCGATTTGTCGAATTTTTCCTTCACATCTATTGCATTGGTTTATGGTACCAGTAGCGCCATCTATTACCAACTATGCTAGTTAGGCAACCGATATAATAGACTTTTCAGTTTATTGAATATCGTAAAGAAGTCGCTTTTACCCTTAATAATTGTTTTTATATTATTTCGCATTAACACATGCTTGTGAAATATATTTTTATTTTTAAAGAAATGAAAGAAAAATTTGACTTCAGGCGAGGCTCGAACTCGCGACCTACTGGGAATCTAGTCCAGCCGCTCTTCCAATTGAGCTACTGAAGCCTCAGTAGCTCAATTGGAAGAGCGGCTGGACTAGATTCCCAGTAGGTCGCGAGTTCGAGCCTCGCCTGAAGTCAAAAAATTTTTCTTTCATTTCTTTAAAAATAAAAATATATTTCACAAGCATGTGTTAATGCGAAATAATATAAAAACAATTATTAAGGGTAAAAGCGACTTCTTTACGATATTCAATAAACTGAAAAGTCTATTATATCGGTTGCCTAACTAGCATAGTTGGTAATAGATGGCGCTACTGGTACCATAAACCAATGCAATAGATGTGAAGGAAAAATTCGACAAATCGGGCAGGGCTTCAGTAGCTCAATTGGAAGAGCGGCTGGACTAGATTCCCAGTAGGTCGCGAGTTCGAGCCTCGCCTGAAGTCAAATTTTTCTTTCATTTCTTTAAAAATAAAAATATATTTCACAAGCATGTGTTAATGCGAAATACTTTACGATATTCAATAAACTGAAAAGTCTATTATATCGGTTGCCTAACTAGCATAGTTGGTAATAGATGGCGCTACTGGTACCATAAACCAATGCAATAGATGTGAAGGAAAAATTCGACAAATCGGGCAGGGCTTCAGTAGCTCAATTGGAAGAGCGGCTGGACTAGATTCCCAGTAGGTCGCGAGTTCGAGCCTCGCCTGAAGTCAAATTTTTCTTTCATTTCTTTAAAAATAAAAATATATTTCACAAGCATGTGTTAATGCGAAATAATATAAAAACAATTATTAAGGGTAAAAGCGACTTCTTTACGATATTCAATAAACTGAAAAGTCTATTATATCGGTTGCCTAACTAGCATAGTTGGTAATAGATGGCGCTACTGGTACCATAAACCAATGCAATAGATGTGAAGGAAAAATTCGACAAATCGGGCAGGGCTTCAGTAGCTCAATTGGAAGAGCGGCTGGACTAGATTCCCAGTAGGTCGCGAGTTCGAGCCTCGCCTGAAGTCAAATTTTTCTTTCATTTCTTTAAAAATAAAAATATATTTCACAAGCATGTGTTAATGCGAAATAATATAAAAACAATTATTAAGGGTAAAAGCGACTTCTTTACGATATTCAATAAACTGAAAAGTCTATTATATCGGTTGCCTAACTAGCATAGTTGGTAATAGATGGCGCTACTGGTACCATAAACCAATGCAATAGATGTGAAGGAAAAATTCGACAAATCGGGCAGGGCTTCAGTAGCTCAATTGGAAGAGCGGCTGGACTAGATTCCCAGTAGGTCGCGAGTTCGAGCCTCGCCTGAAGTCAAATTTTTCTTTCATTTCTTTAAAAATAAAAATATCTATTCATGTTACTCTCTTCTACATAATCGCAGATAAGCCGCACGAAAATTGTAAAGCTTGACTTACATTAAATGAGTGATACATAAATACGTTTTAGTAATATAATATGATTCATAAAAATATAATATTGTCTACGAAATGTCAATGTAATATGAAGTAACGTCAATATATGCGATTTTTTTAACATTCAACTTGACCCTACTTGCCTAGGTTGATGACGTTGCTCAAGATCTATTACGCGGTATTATTTCCAACCTGTCCATTAGAACAGAATAGATTGATTGAAGAGTTTCTGTGTTTTAGTCGATAAGATTTAGGGTGCACGTAGAAGCATCGTAGGTTGTTTATAAGTACGGTTCTAGGTGGAGCTATATTCGATGGGATAAACGTGTATTCTGCCAAACGCTAAGTGTTAGTGATCAATGCAACCAAACAATTCGACCTGGTCCTTGAACGTAACAGTAGCCATAATAATTTTACACGTTAAATATAAATGTAAATTGAATCATTTAGTACAATTCAAGAGCCTTGTAACAAGAAAATAGTTTTCAGTATTAAGGATGCCACAAGATATAGAACCACATGTATAAGCGTTTTTTGATAAATTTCTTAAATTTCTTAATCGAAAGACTTTGAACATCTTCAGGTATTTTGAAGCGTATACATGGACCTCTAAAAGAATCACTTAGCCTATGCAGTCTTGTTGTATGCACAGACAACTATAAATAAATCAATCAATACTATGAATAAATCAATAGTCCAAATAATCGAACACCGCAATCAAAACTGAAAGATGTAATTGAAGCTAAATTAGTGACGTAGCAAAAGGAGTACGACGTGTCTCTGGGAAATGAATGGTCCGTTATAGCTTTATTCTATCCCGGTGGGGTTCCATTACGCGGTATTATTTACATCCTGCCCATTAGAACACAACGGATTGATGGGTTTCTGTATTTTGGTTGACAAGGCCTTGGGTGCACGTAGAAGGATTTTATAAGAATTGATAACTATTCTTAAATTATTGGTGGAGTGAGTGTGGAGTTTTTATCGGTGAGATGAATTAAGCGAGTATTGTAACGCTAACGCTAAACTGCCTCAGTGGTCTAGTGGTAGCAGGCCACTACACTACTACCGAAGGTCCTGGGTTCGATTCCCAGGTTAAGGGCTATCAGAGATAACGGTTTAAAATTCTTTATCTCTGGTTCTATTGGGATTTTTCAATTTTCTGGAACTTTCCCAGTACCTCGGAGTTTGGTAATGTGCCCGGAGATGGCAACAGGCTCGCCACCTGTTACATGGGCCAAAAACGTTACCGGCAAATCGTGGGTGTTTGCATGTATGCTTGAATGCATGCATTTACCTCTGCCTACCCCTACGGGGATTACAAGCGTGAAGTTACGTTGTAACGCTAAAACGTAGTTTTCAGTGCAACCAAATTACAGTTAGTAAAGAATACAGTTAATATAGAATGCCTCAGGAATTGTACCTTATTTTGAAATAATTAATTCTATAAGCTAATGTTTGTTAATATTAAGTAGACAAGTCAGTTGTGTGTTATCGTTCCTTTTGTGTGAAAACATGTAGTTGGTTTTTGTTTGTATTTTATTGTGAGATGCTAACTAGTCTTAGAAACAGTTTGTCGTATATCGTCGTATATAAATAAATATTATAAATACGAAAGTTTGTATGTGTGTTTGTTTGTTTGTTTGTTTGTAACTCCTTTACGCAAAATATGCTGAACCGATTTTCATGAATTTAAATGGCACACACATAGAGGGTAACTTGGGTTCACACATAAGATAGTTTTTATCCCGAAAACATGTTTCTGTGGGATGCCATGGGATGATTTGATGAGTTACCACAGGTTACGCGAAAAGCGAACTACATGCGGGTGGAGCCGCGAGCAACGGCTACGCTTTCCAATTAATAAAAAAAACTACATCTTTAAGTCTTCGATAGATAAGACGATACAGAAGTTACTTACTAAGGTCGAAAATTATGACCTCAACCGCAAATTAAAATATCTGCAATTAATATAAAAAAATATTGTACATTAAATTTAGTATTATTCATTGTTAAAGTCTTATTTTTCGTTATGACTTTGGTAAACAAGCATGCAGTTCACATCGATGGTAAGTAAATATTGCTACTCAGGAATCGGATCTCAAAATACAAATGCAAAATTTACCACCCCTGAGGCCTATGTTGTTATGCCTCTGTGATATTATTACCGGTCTATACATTATAGTAACAATGTTCAACTATGTCAGATAATATTTTAATAGCAAAAACAAACTACAGCATGATCCACAACAGAAAGAATCGAAAAGGTCATTAAGAACGTAATCTGGGGCGAAAGCGATTCTAGTGCAATTTCCTGGCGAGCTGGCGCGACCCGCCTCATCGCTGCCTGCCTCGCTTTCACAATAAAAGTCACATATAACTTGTGATGCGACTCTGCTGTCGCGGGACATACGGCTCTCTAGGCATGTGAACTTCGAAAAAAAAGTTCGAAGTTTGCATGCCCAGAAACCCGTATACTCTATGAGCAATCCTTTAATATCCTTTTCCTTATGAGTTTCTAGCCGCTTCAGAGGCAGAGTTGGGCAGTGACATTGAAAAATATCTATTTTATGCGGGTTTCATGGCAAACTGGCGCGGCCTGCCTCATCGCCACTTCGCTTTCACAATAAAAGTCACACATTTATCTTTTCATTCTAACTGGTAGTAGAGCTCCAGTGACGAAGCTCGCGGGCGTAGGCACCACCGCATTATCTAATATACTTGCCGCTAAATGGTAGTGTTCAGCACTATCGTATTCCGGTCAGGTTGTAATGTATGACCCTGTAATTTTCGGCACAGAGGCATAATACCTTAGACCTCAGGAGTGGCAACGCATCTACATTGAAATTTCTAGTCTCATGTAGAAGTTCATAGGTATTATTTACCATCAATGTAAACTGTATGCTTGTTTGCCAATTCATAACATTAAAAAGTAAAAAAAATCGGGCAGGACTTCAGTAGCTCAATTGGAAGAGCGGCTGGACTAGATTCCCAGTAGGCCGCGAGTTCGAGTCTCGCCTGAAGTCAAAAATTTGTCTTTCCATTTTTCTTTAAATAAAATATATTTCACAAGCATATGTTAATGCGAAATTATATAAAAACAATTATTAAGGGTAAAAGCGACTTCTTTACGATATTCAATAAACTTAAAAGTCTATTATATCGGTTGCCTAACTAGCATAGTTGGCAATAGATGGCGCTACTGCTACCATAAAGCAAGGCAATAAATGTGAAGGAAAGATTTGACAAATCGGGCAGGACTTCAGTAGCTCGATTGGAAGAGCGGCTGGACTAGATTCCCAGTAGGCCGCGAGTTCGAGTCTCGCCTGAAGTCAAATTTTTCTTTCCATTTTTCTTTAAATAAAATATAAAAAAGTACCATATAACTTGTGCTGTGCATATGGTTCGCTTAGTAACGTTCTGCCTCTGGGCCTGATATGGATATAATTTCTCCTTCAAAATTCCTTTCCAATGTTTTAAATGTAGATATCAATTTTTTTGTCTAATGTGTTTTTTTATAGTGTGAGCTATCAGGTATATTGCTCTTGCAATTTTGTGTAAGTAAATGAGTCGTACCATGTTTCATTCGCTAAGTCATGGATTTTATATGGACTTAGATAATTAAGACTTAAGACTAGGTAGTGTCTTGTTTTGATAAGGTAAAGGATTAAACGAGTTGACTGCCTCAGTAGCGTAGTGGAAGCAGGCCACTACTATTACGCTGGAGGTCCTGGGTTCGATTCCCAGGTCAGGGACTATCAGAGATAACGGTTTAAAATCCTTTATCTCTGCTCTAATTGGGATTTTTCCATTTTCTGGAAGTTTCCCAGTACCCCGGAGTTTGGTAATGTGCCCGGAGATGGCAACAGGTTCGCCACCTGTTACATGGGCCAAAACGTAACCGGCGAGTCGTGGGTGTTTGCATGTATGATTGAATGCATGCATTTACCTCTGTCTACCCCTTCGGGGATTACAGGCGTGAAGTTACGTAAATATAATACTAAATAAATAAATACTGAAAATTTCCACCAAAAAGTACTTCGAAGTGCATGACAGTGTGTCCACAGCCGTTAACCAGAAGTCATTCACCTGGCTCATCAAAATATCCGTCCACTCAGCGGATCTGACGATAACGTTTTGCCTTCCACCGTGGGGTCAGGATTTTCGCTTTGCTAACGTCGGATCTCATTTGAATTTGTAGACGACCGATCATTTATTTTATTCTTAAGCACACAAAGACCAAGGTCAAAAAGCAGATGCGTTACCACTCCTGAGCCCTAGGGTGTTATGCCTCTGTGCCGGAAATCACATGGCTGTACATTACCACCTGACCGGAACACAATAGTGCTGAACACTACCATTTAGCGGCAAGTATATTAGGTAATGCGGTGGTGCCGCCCGCGAGCCCTGGAGCTCCGTCACTGGAGCTCTACCACCAGTAAGACTGCAGTCTATAGACATCTTCATAAAAACCAGAGGTCAAAATGCAGATGCGCTGCCACTCCTGAGACCTAAGGTGTCATGTTTGTTTATGTTATTACGAGGCCCTAAACTATCCCTTCTACAAGACATTCGTAACAAAGTGGCATTCATAAATTGACCTAAATCTAGGGCAAATGTTAGGGTTGTGCAAACGGTGGAGATAATTCTACGACACAATGTGATGAGCCCTTCACTGACACTATAGAAATGCTCGTAAATTTATACAAACATACACGAGAGGGTTCGGTATAAAGGCGAGTGGGTGCTTCGGTGTGTTATTTTTTAGTTTGCCGGATTATTAAGGGGTTATCTATGGTTTCAACCATTTTTTAATGAAAGTTGATATAGTATTACTGTTGTATTGTTGATGGTAAGAAAGTTTGACAACATAACCGTCTAGAGTATATAAATCAAGAGTTTTCTGGCGTATTGTTAGTTATAAGGGAGTTACAGCTAATTTTATTCCAAGAAAATGTTGAATAACTGCTGTTGGTTTTAGTGGCATAATGACTTTTTTTTATGTAATGGAATTGGCAAACAAGCATGCAGTTCACATTGATGTTAGTGTAACGGAGTAGTTTGGTGACAGAGAATGACTATGATCAATAAAGCCAATTTGTATTCATTATCAATTCACGAGCAGAACAACCAGGTATTAAAAGTAATACTAGTAATAGTAGTAGAAATATTAAGAACGCATCATCTTGTCTCCACAGTGGTGACTCTCAGGTACGCTGTAACGAACGTTCTTGCCACTCTAATGATGCGGTTGTATGGTCATTATCGATAGGTATATGTATGTGTGTCTTCAACGCAAGTCCTTCAAAGATCGTGGTTCTTACACATCTCCCATGTCTTTTCTATATTCATCACTCTTTTCATACATCCACGTCGATTGCTTTTAATATGTTGTATTTTAATGGACTGGCCATTTAAATAAAAAAAAAAACAACTGCAAATATTATTCAAATAAATACAGTCAAACCCACAATTTCCGTTGATTTCGCCGTCGATTGCCAATTCAAAAGTAATGTGTTTGTATAACGGAAGCGGAAAACATTATGGACTCGAGCGTACTGATTGTCACACATTCACCCGAACCGAAAGCCAATTTGTAAATATGCGAAATTAAATCACGAAACACGCTTTCCATCACCTTGCAATGTGTGTTTTGAATATATAGGTAACCTCATGACATGAAACATATCATGTCTTTATCAAATTCTTAGCATTTTGTTTATTTTAGGCTTCGTATCTGCGTCATGGATCTTTTATTGTGAATCTTAACTGAGTCGCTTTATGACAAATCTTATAGCGATTTTGTTAGGGTTTTCATTTTATGAAAGGAGATTTGTCTCATTTCATGAAAGGAAAGCTTTTGTTAGTTCGTAAGTTGAATTTTTTTTTTTTTTTTTTATGTCATTAAGTTGACAGACAAGCAGACGGGCCACCTGATGGTAAGTGGTCACCGTCGCCTATGGACATTTGCAACACCAGGGGAGTTGCCAACGCGCTGCCAGCCCTGAAGGACTCTTTTGACGCCATTTTTGAAGAACCCCATATTGTAGCACCGAGGGAACACCTCAGAGGGAAGTTCGTTCCACAATTTACACGTTCTGGGCAGAAACAAACGAGAAAACCGCACCGTTGAGCACTGCCAGGTGTCCAGTCGGTGAGGGTGAAACTTTTCTCTTCGGCGGGTAGTACGGTGTAGAAAAAGAGACGGTGGCACCATGTCGAACAGTTCGACAGAGCACTCACCATTGTAGAGACGGTATAACACGCACAGACTACCAATATCTCTGCGCAGGCTCAGATGTTCGAGCCTGTCTGTAAGTCCCGGATCGTTAACAATCTGAATTGAATTGATTGAATTGATTGAATCTCATAAAACGACATGATACGGGCCCTGTTTTCATTTCGGTAATTTTTTTTTATTTAAAACTTGCTTGAAAGTTGCAATAATTGCTGAAAAGGCTCGAAATTTTAGACTGCAAATACTTTTTTAATCTACTTTGATACTCTGAGATTGCCGTTCTAAAGTTGGCCTGATGATTTTGTAAAATTTTACATTGTTTTAGTTTCGATTTGACTGAAATATAAGTAAATTCAGTCAAATGACACCAATAAACCTTTTCGTTTGACCAAAACAAAATCATTGATTAGAAATATGTACATTAAAGACAAGTACAGTCGAGCACACAAATTATTTCTATCAATAACTTTTATCAATGTCTATTAACAATTCAAATCAAACTCATAAATATCGAAGGCCGAGTAATATGTTTCGTTTAATGGAAGCGGAAAATATTATCGACTCGAGCGTACTGATTGTGACGAATTCACGCGAACGCCAATTTGATCCATTCATCATCATAAATGCGAAATACAATTTTGTTTTGTCTATTTGTTGTTTCTTTTTTGCCTTACCTTTTAATGCAAGAAAAAAGTGTTGAATAAATAAGTATGGTATGGTTTTTTATGGAATTATCGGCAAAAAACAATTCACGTGGATGGTAAGTGAATACTGCAGACTATAGCCATATAAGCAAAGACCTCCTCCCTTTTACCTCTGGTAAAAAGGCCTTGAAGACGAAAGTCTTTAGCCAGTGCGTTTTACCGGTGATGACCTACGGTGTCGAGACGTGGTCTCTCACTATGGGGGTCTCTTACGAAAGCTCCCAGTCACTCAGCGGTCAATGGAGAGGGCTATGCTCGACGTTTCCCTACTGGATCGAATCAGAAATGAAGAAATTCGTAGGCGAACGAAAGTCGCTGACATAACCAAGCAGATCTCCAAGCTGAAGTGGCAATGGGCAGGGCACATAGCTCGGAGAACCGATAGCCGCTGGGGCAGAGAGGTTCTCGAACGGAGACCACGTATCGGCAAGCGCAGCGTAGGGCGTCCACTTGCAAGATGGACGGACGACCTAGTCAAGGCAGGTACCCGCTGGATGCACGTCGCTTCCGATCGGTCGGCATGGAGGTCATTGGGGGAGGTCTATGTTCAGCAGTGGACGTCCTATGGCTGATATGATGAAAAAGGCAAATGCGTTGCCACCCCTGCGGACCTTAGTTGTTTTATCTCTGTGGTGGTAATTACGGAGGTATGCAGTAAGGTGAATGGCCGGCATGACGGTGTCTTGTACTTGACAGATTTTCAAGCCACCGTGACCATAACTTTTTTTATGCTGTAAGTTATGACTGGCACTGCAGCCTATAGACATCAACACAGAAGTCATTATTATAGGGCCATACATTTCGATGAGTGCTGGATCCGCGCCTGTCTCTTTGATAGAAATTACGGGTCGTACTCTGAAATTCACTCGAGCAGCACAGATGATCAGATGAATGACCTCAAACATCAAGAAATATTCCCTATATAAGGGTGCTTTTCCACCAGAGATATGCTATGCCACGTTGCTATGGATGCAATTGATATTCACCAATAATATTCATTGTTTTTTATTATGTAATGGAAGTGGCAAGGGGATGACTGAAATGGGTTAATGGGTTAAGTGATGACTGCAGCCTATAGACACCTACACAAAGACCAAGGTCCAAATGCAGATGCGTTACCACTCCCGAGGCCTGAGGTGTTATGCCACTGTGCCGGAAATTACAGGGCCGTACATTACCTCCTGATCGGAACACGATAGTGCTGAACACTACCATTTAGCGGCAAGTATATTAGGTAATGCGGTGGTGCCTACGCCCCCGAGCTCCGTCACTGGAGTTCTACCAAAACTATTGGTGCGCATAGCTTAGCAATGGTGGAAACGGATTCAGCTAAGATATGTTTTTTATATGGAAGAATGTGTGCTATGGATGCGAGCTATAAAGCTATCTTCATAGCGCATCTTCCTCATACAGCTACATAGCATAGCATTGGTGGAAACAGTGACATATTTTCGTAGCGTAGATTTCACATCTTTGCTTTTTTTTATCATAACTGCATAGCACATATCTGGTGGAAAAGCAGCCTTAGAATTAAATCTTTGAACAGTTTCGCACTTCACCTGAAATTACGTGTATAAAGGGATAAAACTTTGAACTTTGGACTAATTATGTTGCTTATTCGTAACAACACTTGTTTATTACTTTATTACATTGTGGATTACAAAAGATATTTTGCGTAATCTTGCGTACATTACCTTCTTTGTGTTTATATCAGCACAATGTTTCTTGTTTCAAGGATTCACATTTAACTCACATGATGTTTTCATTCCGTTCTTAGCTTGTTGTAACTTGTATGTTCCATTTTTTGCATGTTATTTTTAAAAACAAGACAATCTGGTTGACCCTTGACTTTGACAACCATTAGACCTCAGCTCGCGAATTCGAATCCAAATTACAGAGATTAAAAAAAAAAAATACCTAATATACTTGCCGCATGTGTAGATCGTATGCGATCTACTTGTTTAAGCGATACGGGCGCGGTCGGGTGTGTGATGGGTGACCACTAGTGGCAAAATTAAAAATGCGCGTTTCCGTGCTTCGGAGGGCACGTTAAGCCGTCGGTCCCGGTTGCTATCGATAGGTAGCAGTCATTAAACCTTGTCGGAGGCCTTATAAGCGATTTGAAAATATCCGACAGCGGGTTGGCCACTAACCCGTATCTCCACCAACCCGCATTGGAGCAGCATGGTGGAGTAAGCTCCAGGCCTCGTCCCAAAATGGGGAGAGGCTCGTGCCCAGCAGTAATACGTATAATGGGTCACCATTATTATAATATTATTATAATTTATTATTATTATTATGCAGTCGACTATACAAGTCAGAAAGCCCCTATGAATAATAATTGTTCGTAGTCAAGAGTCAAACCCTAAAACAAGACGAAACTTAAGGAAAATGTCATAAAATGCGAAGATCATAAATATTCACAAATGGAAACGAATAGACTAGACATTCTCGTGCGACGCCCTCCGGTTTGAACATGGAGATTTTCATAAGCCTTCTGAGATTCAGCATATCTAACGATCACTAGTTTTATTGAAACTAGCTGTAAAACGGCGTCGTGTTTTATATACCGATCGTACTCTTGAACCCATTCATAGTCTGGGATGTAAAAAATATAAAATCGATTATATCGTACTTTATAACGAAACTTTTCACACTGTAACACATATCCCATAAGCATATATATTTTCAGACACCCGCTTGATTGTTCATGTTTCATTGATAACCGTGATTTCATTTTTTTATGTAATTGAAGTGGCAAACAAGCATGTAGTTCACATTGACGTTAAGTGATGACTGCAGCCTATAGACACCCACACAAAGACCAAGGTTAAAATGCAGATGCGTAACTGAGATCTAAGGTGTTATGCCTCTGTGCCGGAAATTACAGGGCCGTACATTTCCACGTGACTGGAACACGATAGTTCTGAACACTATCAATTAGCGGCAAGTATAATAGGTAATGCGGTGGTGCCTACGCCCACGAGCTCCGTCCCTGGAGCTCTACCACCAGTAGAAAACCAGTTCCCTATTAATGTAAAACTAGTACTCTATAAAAGCATCCAAAATACATTCAAACTAACATCACACACACACGTATAATTCACTAACATAGACTTAGGCAATATTAACAGTGAACCACAAATCACGTTCAGTCACCGTGAAAACGTCTTGTTAAATAAATAACGGTTAAAACCTGCACATTGTTAATAGTGATCCCGTCGCGCGTTGGCTAGGCTAGATAGAAATATCGTTTTTAGAATTTTACTATCTTATATTCTATAAGAGTCTGTAAATGATATTGATGACTTGGAGATGGATATTTTTGGAGCATTTTGATTTTGATGAGAAGAACAAAGTATCACGCGGGTATTTACAGAGAAATAGGTACTAATGTAAACCAGATTTTATTAGCTATCCATAAGTGTTTTCGTATGATCCAAAATCAAACAAATGTTATATCCAAGAAATGCTGCCCAAAGTCACTATTCCACGCGAACGAAGTCGCGGGCACAGCAAGTCTATTATATAAAAATAAGTCGGGTTTTCCTTCCTGACGCTATAACTCCAGAACGCAACAACCGATTTCCACGGTTTTGCATTCGTTGGAAAGGTCTCGGACTCCGTGAGGTTTGTAGCAAAGAATATTCAGGAAAGAAAAGACGTGTGGCACTCGGGGACTGCCGCGGTAAAGCTGTTGCATTTACATAATTATCTAAAATTATGCAAAACAAAATAAAATGCAAGTAAAAGAAAAAAAAGAAAAATGAAACAATAATTTTCTATTAATATTTACCACTTTTTAAATATTGAATGGAAAAACAAACAATAAAAAAATGAACAAAAACAATCTTGGCAGCGGTGGGATTCGAACCCACGCCTCCGAAGCGCCTAGACCGCTCGGCCACGCTACCCACGAGGTCGGAAGGCGAAATTATACATAACTTTATTTAAATGAGTTTAAAATTTGTAATCCGGAGCGTCCGGTTTTTTACGTTACGGAATTTCTGAATTCGGTCCCCGCGCTCAAGGCCCGCGATAGAAGCTATGCAATAGCTTAAAATATTTATAAAACGACATCCACGCGGGCGAAGCCGCGGACAACAGCTAGTCGTCTATAAGAGTCTGTAAATGATTTTGATTTATTGGAGATGGATATTTTTTTAAGCATTTTGATTTTGATGAGAAGAACAAAGTATCACGCGGGTATTTTCCCAAATGTGTAGGCAGAACTCTGCCTACTATAAATGCTTTCGATGAATAGTTACTAATAACATTATTCAACAGTTATGTTTATTTTAATTTCGTACATGTGGTCATTTGACGTTCATTGGATAAATTACCATATGTTAGGCATGCTGGGAATCTTTTAAATTGAGAAAGTCCCGATACCATTGACCCTCCTTTCACACGATCATCCGGTTTCTACGATTCGGTTTTTGCTGCATTAACACGCTAGTTGATTGACGCGGCGATACCACGACAGTATGCTTGGATACAACGTTATAAAATAATATGCCTATAGAACCACATACGCCACCAAAGGGAATCCTGCATAGAACTCAAACGGTATTTGTGGAGATTGAACTAATATTGTGTTCAATGAGCGAGAGCTGAGAATTAGAGGCGAAGCTACTCCAACTATAATAATCTTATCCAAATGATTTACAATATTTAATTCTGAATCTGGTTTCTTTATAGACAAGTAAAATCTTCTGAAAATATATAACAACCAGACAATACCAGACGTGTACCAGAGAATTACTTCCCAGTCATTAAACTCGAATAATCGCCATTGGATTGCAAACGTCTGAGACAGTCCGGCAGACTCATGTCTGTGTCAAGTTTGTTCAGTGTAAGCAGTTTTGAATGAACAATGTTTAGTTTTGTAAAAGCTCAAAATTGCAAATATGTGAGGCATATAATATACACCACATTTCATGAAATGAAAAAGAAAAATGTAACACCATTGAAATAAAACTAGTTTTCAGATTTATCTCGCGTATATTAAACGTTTGCGAAATATATAGCGGTAGCTGCAAATACTAATTTTTCAAACTGCTGTCAGACAATTGTCACCTCAGTCTGCCCGAGACTATGGAAGCTGAAAAGCGACTGAAATGGCGGGTTCGATTTTAAATTATAATTTCAGTACAATATACGCGAGATCAATCCAAAAAATAATTTTATATCAGTTCCGCTACAACTGGCACCATACAACCATAGTCAATTAAAGTGTGAGCGGGCGTGTGGGTGACAAGTGGCTGACACACTTGCGTCACACAATGTATGATGAATGTGCCACAAGCAGGGCCTTGCCAAACTCCTCGCACTATAATAATATATACTTTCTTCTTTGGAAGAAAGTAATCTTTTGATTTTGATTGACAGTGCAGAACACTACCATTTAGCGGCAGATAGATTAGGTGGAAACAGCAAACCCTAAAAAATTGGGCATTGACGACGTTGTTAGGTCTTAGGGCGAGATTCACAGACCGCACTTTACTTTCGAGCAAAGTACGCTTCGAACTTCGCTCATAACTCATACATTTCTGACAGTTCTAAGCATACTGTGCTAAAAGTAAAGTCGTAGTGCGGTCTGTGCATATCGCACTTAGACTCCAAAATTTGTCATACTCGTCCATGATATATTCATACAGATCTTATTGATTCAACACACATCTCTACATTTCTGATGGAATTATTCAATTTAGCTTGAAGTGATAAAATATGCATAAAAAGGACACACATTTATCCAATTACTAAATATTGGTTGGGGAAAAAGTTTCTTCGCATTTTTTAAGATAATTCAATACATTTTTTAATACAGTTTATTTAAATTTAACTAAAATATGTATGTACCATTTTGTTCGATAACCTTTTGCCATCTTGTAGCTAGGGATATGATCCCATTGCTATAAAAATTTTAGGACTTCTCATCAAAATACCGCGACAAGTGGATTTGGCAGTCCTCTCGTGATGTTAACCTAACATTGCATAAAGAATTCTGAAGAGACCGAAACAGGTGGAAATCTGAAGGTGCAAGGTCAGGACTATACGGCGGATGCATTAACACCTCCCAGCTTTCTCTAAACTTCTTGCTTTAATCTCATCAGTTGTTCGCAGTAGAGTTCAGAATAGATAGTCCTGCCTGGTGGTAATAGCTCATAATGAATAATGCTCTTCCAATCCCACCACACACACAACATCACCTTATTGCGAGTTAACCCGGGTTTCGCCACAGTCTGTGAAGCCTGACCGGCCTTTGACCACGACCTTTTTCGCACGTTCTTGTCGTACGTGATCCACTTTTCAACACCAGTTATCAGCTTCTTCAAAAATGATTCGGTTTCATTACGTCGTAATAAAGAATCACAAATGAGTACACGGTTCATCAGGTTTCTTTCAGTGAGCTCGTGAGGTACCCAAATATCGAGCTTTTTTTGTACCCAGCTTTTTTCAAATGCGCCAAAACTGTTTTGTGATCAATTCTCAGTTCTTCAGCTACGTCGTAACTACTGATATGTCGATCTTGCTCCACTTTTTCAAAAATGCCATCCATTTTATCCGTAATAGGGCGACCAGAGCGAGGTGCATCTTTGACATCAAAATTTCCGGATTGAAAACGGTTTAAACCAAATATGTGCTACTCTCACAGACACTGCACTAGGTCCATAAACATCGCATATTTTTTTCGCGGCTTGCGTTGCATTTTTACCTTTTTTGTAGTAAAATTTTAAAATGTATCGAATTTCTTCATTAGATTCACTCATCTTGACAGTACGAAAAACAAATGTAAATCACACATTTGCCTCATTTGAATTTGGAATTATGTTCTTTAAAATTTTAACTTCCAATGATACCAAAACCAGCCAGATACAAATACTACAGCGAAAGAGATCTTATTACAAGTTCATACATACTATAAAGCGAAAAGACCTTTTCCCCAACCATTTATTACGAATGATACAGTTTCGTATATTTGCATTTTCATACAAGACACAGACACTAAAATGGCTGCTATAAAAAACCATGTGTAATGAAAATATGATTAGTGTATTGAAACAAAAAAATAACACAACAAGAGACAATATTTAATGCGCAGTTATTTTCGTTTGAACTTAATGTAGAAATATAAATTATAAGTTAGGTACTTAGCATGTTTACTAAAGCTTTTAGGATTCGCCAAAAAATACAGTAAGTATGCAAACGTTTAATATTTCCACCAAACCGGCTCTCTGTCTGTGAAAGTGTTGCCACACTTGTGTTTGTGTTACTTTTTTTATGTAACAAATGTGGCAAACAAGTACTCGTATGCAGTATGCCTATAGACATCTACGCAAAAACCAGAGATCAAAATGCAGATGCGTTGCCACCCTTGAGACTTTATCTCTCTCTTCTAGTTATATTTTATCTTATTTATCAAATTTGTTTAGGTAGCGTAACTTCACGCTTGTAATCCTCGAAGAGGTAGGCAGAGGTAAATGCATGCATTCAATCATACAAGCAAACACCCACGATTCGCCGGTTACGTTTTTGGCCCATTTAACACGTGGCGAGCCTGTTGCCATCTCCGGGCACATTACCAAACTCCAAGGTACTGGGAAACTTCCAGAAAATGGAAAAATCCCAATAGAACGAGAGATAAAGGATTACCAATAGGCTACGGAAAAAGTTAAAAAAAAATATTTGTTTAATCAATTGAAATACAAACAAAGCCGTAATTAACAGCTATTTTCACTATATTCTATCACAAAATTCAATTTTCCAGATAGAAGGTTGTTGACAGGCAAATGAAGTAAACAAGTTTTTAAAAATAAATCGAGCTGCCCGTGGAGAAATATTGAAGGTGAGACCGATTTACAAAAGAGGCAATAAGTTTTGAAGATAAAAGAAGGATTGGTCTTATGTCATCTATTTTTCTTGAATAACTTCAAAACTAGTGTGTGTCAGCTCCGACGCAAAACAGTAGGCATACAGGAGATCAATAGTGTGCGGCCGAGTGAAACACGTCCGCTCGGTCGCAGCGCTCGTGAGGGAATGTGAATTATGTACAGAGAACGTTTATGTACGTAACCGGCGAATCGTGGGTGTTTGCATGTATGCTTGAATGGACGCATTTACCTCTGCCTACCCCTTCGGGGATTACAGGCGAGAAATAAGGTTTTTTTAAACTTTTATGTACATGAAACGCATCACGCCTCCGCTTTCGGGTTTGACTTGATTTTACTAATAAAATTTCTTCACTTTTTCGTAAGGAGTAAACTCCAAAAATATATGTTTTTGACGATCCTTGAAAAAAGACTTTCAAATTTAATTGAACTCAATTAATTTCAACTCAACCAGTCCAGTACTCGGCTATGACTGACAGACAAATGCTCGAGTAATCTTATATGGGTTCCTTTATTTCCTTTTGAAGTACGAAACCCTAAAAGTGCTTACCACTGAGGTGTGTCAGTAATCGCTTGGCTTATATGACTTAGGCCATACATCGAAGGTCGTTTAGAAAGAAGGAGGATTATGCGTGCAGACAGAAGAGTGAAGCAATAAAACTTAATGCGGTTTGCATTCAGAGATTGCAGAGGTGAAGACTCCCATTGACGCGCGCCGACTACTGTGTCATCGTTTTAGGGTGTAACTACTAAACGCGCGGAAACTTGAAGATTTCTTGATAATATTTACGAAATTAACAACGACTAAATAAAATACAAAACCTAGAAGCATTTACATAAAAACCCGACATTTATTGAAATAAAACTAACGTAACTTCACGCCTGTAATCCCCGAAGGGGTAGGCAGAGGTGAATGCATGCATTCAAGCATACATGCAAACACCCACGATGCGCCGGTTACGTTTTGGCCCATGTAACAGGTGGCAAGCCTGTTGACATCTCCGGGCACATTACCAAACTTCGAGGTACGGGGAAATTTCCAGAAAATGGAAAAATCCCAATAGAACCAGAGATAAAGGATTTTACACCATTATCTCTGATAACCCCCTACCCGGGAATCGAATCCAGGACCTCAGCGTAGTAGTAGTGGCCTGCTACCACTAGGCTACCGAGCAGAAATAAAACTAGTAGATTTATCTCGCGTATATTAAACTAAAATGATTGTTTAAAATCTAACCCGACGTTTCGGTCGCTTTTCAGCTTCCGTGGTCTCGGGCAGACTGAGGTAACATTTATCTGACAGCAGTTTCAAAAATGATTATGTGCAGCTACCTCCATTTCGCAATCAAATTTTTTGTTTAATATACGCGAGATAAATCCTAAAACTAGTTTTATTTCAATAAGTGTAGCTCGCGAAAACCTAAGAACATACTACCCGATATTTAAATGAAGATCGTTGGTACTCCTCAGATCTAGGCTAATATGCTTCTATGCTATAAATTACAGGGCCGTACATTATCACGAAAGTGCTGAACACTTCCATTTCACGGCAAGTAGATTAATCAGGTGATGCCAACGCTCGCGAGCGCCATCACTGAAGCTGTGAACCGTCTTTTAGTAAGTAGAAGTGTTAATTGCTCCCGTTTTTGGTTGGAAGATCAGAATCAGAATCAGAAACAGAAACTCATTTATTAATTTAGTCACACGTCAAAAACAAACAAAATAAATTTAAGTGAATAACAATTGATATACATGTCAAACATGATAAAAAATATATGTTTAGTCTAGAATATCACTAAGATAAAACTAAATATAATATACTAATGTTAAAAGTATATCAGTAGAATGTCTCATTTCCCCTTTATAAACTGATAACAAAGAGTAAAAAAAAAAAAAAAGAAAATGAGTCATTCTTTGTCATTCACCGGCAGAGTTCCAAAGGTGAGAAATGATCTGAGAAAAACCTGCCCAAAAAAATTCAGTCGGCTCTTTGAAAAATATCTATTAGGCATAATTTTACAATTTTCCATATACTAATAAACAAACTTAAAATTAACAACATAATATCAACATAACACTTTAATTATTACATTTAATAACCTTGTTCAGCATTTAGCCAAACTTTTCTATCCTTGAGATAGTTCTCAAGATATTTCATACATCGACTTTTGTGTAGATATCTGTAGACTGCGGTCACTTACCATCTCTGTGAATTGCATGGTAGTTTGCCACCATCACTAAAATAAGACAATAAAAAAAGACAAAAATGGGACATAAAAATACTTCCATAATACACAGTTTTTTAGATATTTTCGTCGCAATTCGCAGCTTGCATGGCCCCAAACCAATTCATAAACTGCAGCGTTTCTATCGAGCTATTATCTTCAGAGAGCCGCTCGCTGTATCTTCAACGTACCCAGATTCTATTATAGATGCTGCTCATTTCTGTATCTCTTCCATTTTTAAATCGAAAATTTGTCTAACCAACTCCACGTCGCACACTGGAGTCCAATAGTTTGCATAGAGTTATATAAATCAAGAATCGCTTTATCTCGATTTTAAATTACGAGATTATATTTTAATCTAAAACACAATTTATAATTGTTAGATAGAATATTTGAATGAAACCTTTATTCTTTTTTTTTCACCGCGGGAAAATGCGTTACGCTTATCCACCCTTGAGGCAAGCGGTGGGTTATGTGGGATCCGAAAAGACAATTCAACTCACTAAAAACCCCTGGGTGTTCCGTTCCGACTCGTCTGCCCTAAGTTGCGGGGTCACGGGAACGCTTCAGCACACGTCCGCAACTCTGCCGGCGGCCGCCTGCAATCGGGCCCAGCTAACAAAAGGAATCCCTTTGGCTCCCGGTCACGCTAGTGGCGAACGCAACACATGCATGCATGCCAACCAGCTGAGGACCCAACTCAACTCGGACAACGGACGTCCCCTAGTCCTTCGCCCGGAGGTCCCAGTTAATGACAAAACCTTAGTAATTGTTTACCAAGACAGATGATGACTGAACGGTTTCGTTCCAATAATGCTTCGCAGGAATATAATAACCTTGAATCATGTCGAAAGCCGTATTAAATTTATACCAGTTGATGATCAAAATAAACCTGCTTTGCATTGGAATGATATTTGTAAATAAATCCAAGATAGTATTCAAATAAGAGAGGGCACAAGTGTTTCCAAGATGTTAAGTTTGTATGAGTTTTGTTTTAGTCAAATGAAGCGTTCAGTTCAAAGCATTAATACTTTTAAGTTTAATAAATCCATATATTGACGTGTAGGTACGCCAGTACAAGGTCATTGGACACAACCTCATTATATTGCATCACCGACGCCCAACTTACCTCGTTATAACTTTGCTGTGGCGTACTTCTATCATTTTTTGTTATTACGCTGTCGGCACACACTTTTTAATTTAGTCGACACATCATGAATTATTTATTACAGAGACTGTCAGAGAGTTGTTTGTGCTCCTTGAAAGATTTGCCTCATTTCCATGGCTAAGCGAATTGGATGTACGTGAAAGTAGTTTTATTCTTTATATATTGCCAGTGTTTTGTATATTGATAATAGACCAATCGATTTATTTGTTCCATTTTCAATACACTGCTGGTGTACGAGTTGAGCAAGTAGCGCTAATCCGTCTTCTTTTGAATCCAACAGTTACCGATATTTTGGTTGTAGAAGGGATTTTTTCTCATTCTTCTACTTATTAAATTTCAACTGTAGAGGTGTATTGTTTAATTTATATATCCTTAAAAGATTGAAGATAATGATGAATTTATATTATTATATTTGATATTTGAGTGGTAAAATATGTTTAAATTCGATACTGGATAGTCTATTTGCAATGTTTAACTTATTCTACCCAACCCAAAGGTTGACTGTCAGAGAATGCTACTTAGCATTAAGTCTGCCTTATGTTACAGTTTTGTACGTGAAATAAATAAAATAAACGTCTCTCAGAAGGACCATTTCCCATAAAACAGAATATTTGTTTTAAGCTTATAATTTAAGTAATTTCGAGCTCAAAATAAGGCTCACGGTAAAACATCGTATTTATTCAATTCCACATAAAAACGAGACCAATTATTTCATCAAGTGATCAGTGGAAAGTCTTCAAATCATTTAATTCTATATCAAAGGAATAACCACAAGACATTTTCTCTTTTCTTTCAAAAATTAAAAGCATATTGTGGATAAAATGTGTATCTCGGTAAACGAAACATGCTGTGTACATGTTACAACTTTTTTTTTAATAACATAAGTCCTTGTTTTGAACCTTATTAAAATTACTATCTAGCCTAAAAGACTAATAAGCAATTTTATGCTAACTGAAACTTCTAATGAAATAATTTGTAATTAAATGTCCACTGGCATTTTCTTAGTAAGGTAGTACTTTCTTAAGGGGAAGTCATTTTGTTCGTGTGATTATGCAAATTAGTCACTTACACTAATTTTGTTTTAACACTACACTTAGTCAAAAGATTTATAAAAGGTTTAGTTCTCTTAAGTCTTCTCACTAGGTTTGTGTTGTCGAGGATAGCCTCAATATTTACATGATGGTGATGCCTTTTTTCATGAACTTCGGCGTATCTTCTTATAATGTTATCTACGAAATCCATTTTCAGGTTCCGATGCACGTTAAAACTTGAACAGAAAATACTCGTTGATATTTTAACGTATTTATGTGCCGCCGAAAATAAAACTTCCCCCTAAAAATGCTCCATAGTTTCATATACATCACGTCTGAGCTCATTGTTCGGTATCCCTTATCTGGTCAGCATTACCCCGCATTACAGATTCAGCCGACGTCCTGTTCCCCGAATTATAATATTCCGGCATGCCATCCTGTGTTCATAACACGATGTTATTTATATATTGTGATATGTAGATAAGGACGGTCTGTGGGTATCTGTGGAAATCGATAAAAAACGATAAAATATGAAAATTGTCTAGCTAAAACCTTTTTGGTATCATAAATAAAAACTTCATCTGCCTGGTGGTTTAGAGGTAATGTCGTTATTGTTTTCCTAAAAGTCTTAGGTTTGATGCCGGGCTTTCGGTAACTGACGAACACTACTTTTTGCCACTTACATATTAAGAAAAATATATTATATAGTGAATAGTAGGTTGGGTTTTCTAATCTAAAAGGAACTCTTATTTATAATTTCGCTATGACGCTCAGAGACTATTAGTATTACAAAGCTATAATTTGACATTAATGCACATGCATTAGCTATGCTGACAAAGTGGTGAAATAAGATCTTAAATAAAAAAAAGATTTGAGTATCTCCCATACAATGAAATGGGATGTTTTTTTTTGTTTCTCGCGTATCCCATCGTCTGTGATTCTTAGATAGAGGTTTTAAATATTTTTATTAAATATATAAAATCGCCATTTCGTTAAGACATGTACACATGGTGTAACTTTTCTGAACAAAAAAAACTGGCTTCAAGGAGCATATTTCGTGCCGCCTAAAATTAAAAATTCTCAGTAAAATGCTAGGACCATTCAAATTTAATAAACATTCTGGTCATTCTGTTTGACCTCATTGTTCGGTGTCCCTCGTCTGATGGTCAGTATGACCCCGCATTATAGATTCACCCAACGCAAAGTCCTGTTCCCCGAATTATAATATTCCCGCCATCCTGTGTTCATAATAAACAAAATATGTGATAGGTATATTATCTTTATATATAAAAATCTATTGCTGTTCGTTAGTCTCACTAAAACTCCAGAACGGTTGGACCGATTTGGATAATTTTGGTTTGGTTGGAAAGGTCTCGGGATCCGTGAGGTTTATAGCAAAGAAAATTCAGGATTATAAAACGACATCCACGCGGGCGAAGCCGCGGGCTAGTGATGTATAAATACATTGGGTCCTGCATACGTTAAGTACCAATGAGATAGATCTTATAGATCACATCATGATGTATCAATATGAATGGCTGCCTTGTTTCCCATTTTCAATACATACATTAAAATTCACTATCCGCTCGTATTACTTCTACATACCTCACCTATCACGACCAGTGCCGCATTCCAGTTTATTCTAATTTTGAAATAAACACCATCAAATCAACATATTCTAGTTAGGAGTTTCCCCAACACATCCAATTGAAACTTTATTTAATGAAAGTCTGCGAGTGCATACAAGAAACTAATAAAAGGATTAAAATGCAAAACTACAGCAACAAGGTGCACTTGAAATACAAAATACAAGTGTTTCGTATTTCATGAAATAGTATTGCAATACTTTCGACTGTTGCTGCATAAATTTCTTAGTTCTGAACTGCATGCAGTTGGTGCGTTTAAGCCGTTCTAATAAAACGAGTTTGAAATATAAATAGGGTGGGTGCAGGTGCTGCTGGTTGCTTGCAAATTTAAAAGTATTTACTTTCATATTTAATCGAAGTAGATTTGTATAGACCAGTCTCAATCAATAGTCTCGTCAAATGACCCTATTACGGTTGCCATAGAGCAACTCGGCCCACCGGTCGCGGCGGACCGGAGGGGAGTAGCCATAGCGTTTATTACCGATGCAAAACAGTCTGTCATTTTTTGCGGGGGGAAATACGTGTGACACACAGTCACTCTACAAAAATCGTCTATTACTACGAAACTCACAAAACAAAATACATAAACAATTTCACGTACACATTTAAATATCTTAGCGACATGCATAGGACCATTTGGTCTTGTACTTTGACTGAGGGGAAAGCATATGGCTACTCCCCTCCGACAGAGAATATGTAATAATACTACGTATAGAATGGACACTTCGACGTCCCGATTTCCCCGCCTCACCCAACCTCCTCCCCTCTTATGGGCGACGACGGTTGGTATTTTCCACAGAATAGATAAATAAGGATAGAATGGCTAAAGACTCATTTTCATATAGAAACCGCTGTCGCCAGTTGCACGCATTGACATTGACACTACAGAGACAATTCAAAGTGCAATTGGTCAATTGAAATAGACCACTCCCAAACACTTACTTCTCACAAAACTAACTCTTTCAACTTAAGTAATTCGGTTGCTATTCGTATGCTCTGATTTCGCAAAGTTAAGACGTTTTGATTCGAAATATTCGAATGCCATAATTTCCACAAACTGTATTACCAGTTTATAACATTTCCACAATGATCGTGCAATTACTGAACCATAGATAACATTTAAAAAATGCCAAAAATGCACATCAATCCATTGACATAATGATAATAAAGGTGTGGCATACTTTCTACGTTCGATTAAATTAATTTCTAATAGTTATTATCGTGATATATAAAAAAAATCCAATATTGAAACTAATTTTTCACAAATTATTTCGTGGAAAAAAACATTTACTGGTATCCCAGCTTAAGAGATGTTTTTTATATTTTATCGACTATTTATCTTATAATCGAAAGTGGTGTTTTTGTTAAACAATATTTTTAATGAATTATTTTTATTTTATTTAAGAGTATTGAATGTGACCTCTATTGAGATGTTTAGTGAAAACCGTGCTCAAAAGCTAATATTGTCGCAGGTGGTCGCATATTCACAGGTGTTTTTAGTAAATGGTGAATATGACATCTTTTTTCGAATCCAAGATGGCAGACATAATTATTTTTTGAAAATGAGGTTTTTTCGGGTGCTGATTACGAAAATGACTTCTATTTTCAGATACAAGATGGCGGAAATCTAAATGTGATATGGGTGTCAATTTGAAGGTTTTCTGGGGTGCTGATTACGAATATGGCGTCTGTTTTCGAATCCAAGATATTGTAAACCTATGGAAATCGGCTGAAATGTTGATGTTGATGATGAGTATTTTAATATATTATTAGAATAGGATAATTTTATTTTATTAGTTTATGATAATTGTCCCCCGCAAAGAACTTTTTTTTATCAAAATGTGATATGGGTATCACTTTCGAGATTTCTTGGGGTGCTAATTACGAAAATGGCATCCGTTTTCAGATCCTAGATGGCGGATAGATTTTCTCTTTTAAAATATGATATGGGTATCAATTTCGGGGTTTCTTGGTGTGCTGATTACGAAAATGGCATCCGTTTTCAAATCCAAGATGGCGGACAGACTTTTTTTTTCAAAATATGATATGGATATCAATTTCGAGGTTTCTTGGGGTGCTGATTACGAAAATGGCATCCGTTTTCAGATCCAAGATGGCAGACAGACTTTTTTTTCAAAATGTTTTATGGGTATCAATTTCGAGGTTTCTTGGGGTGCTGATTACGAAAATGTCATCCGTTTTCCCTTTATTTCCATCGGCCCCCTCTGAGACCGCCACCGGGGTGGCCGTTGGGAATAAATAGAGCCAACGGCCACCCCGGTGGCCGTTAGATTCATTTGCCCCCTTCGTAGTTATACTGCAATGGTTTATTAGGTGGTTGGTGACAATTTTTCAATTTGACAATTTGTGTCAAAATGTAAATCCAAGATTGGCTGCATGGAGTTGACAACTTTTTCGTCATGGGTGTCGTTTTCTTGGTTCTTGAGGGTGTTGAATTCGATAGTGGTGTCAAAATGTAAATCCAATATGGCGGCTGCATGGAGTTGACTACTTTTTCGTCATGGGTGTCGTTTTCATGGTTCTTGAGGGTGTTGAATTCGATAGTGGTGTCAAAATATAAATCCAAGATGGCGGCTGCATGGAGTTGACAACTTTTTCGTCATGGGTGTCGTTTTCATGGTTCATGAGAGTGTTGAATTCGATAGTGGTGTCAAAATGTAAATCCAAGATGGCGGCTGCATGGAGTTGACTACTTTTTCGTCATGGGTGTCGTTGTCATGGTTCATGAGGGTGCTGAATTCGATAGTGGTGTTAAAATGTAAATCCAAGATGGCGGCTGCATGGAGTTGACTACTTTTTCGTCATGGGTGTCGTTTTCATGGCTCTTGAGGGTGTTGAATTCGATAGTGGTGTCAAAATGTAAATCCAAGATGGCGGCTTCATGGAGTTGACAACTTTTTCGTCATGGGTGTCGTTTTCTTGGTTCTTGAGAGTGTTGAATTCGATAGTGGTGTCAAAATGTAAATCCAAGATGGCGGCTGCATGGAGTTGACAACTTTTTCGTCATGGGTGTCGTTTTCATGGTTCATGAGGGTGTTGAATTCGATAATAGTGTCAAAATGTAAATCCAAGATGGTGGCTGCATGGAGTTGACTACTTTTTCGTCATGGGTGTCGTTTCCATGGTTCATGAGGGTGTTGAATCCGATAGTGGTGTCAATATGTGCCTTGCCTGTGTGACTTTTACTAGAGGTCTTACTTTTCATTTTACGTGTTAAAATAACACAAAACGGCATTTTTACCCAGAGATGTGTTGTTCTAAGCTGTCTACACGACACTACGAGCGGCGAACGGATGGTTCGGCCGAACTGTGTGTGTTCAGACATAGTTGTGGTGCGCTTGCCACGCCCACATTACCCATTCCATCTTTATGTATCTATTCCGTGGAATTTTCTATGTGCTACGCACACAGGTGCACGTGTGACTACACGTCACTTTTGATGTCTGTGTAATAGAGACCAAATTAAGCGTTTGTATGGAATTTTGGCGGAGTGACCGCGGTGTGCCGCTGGTCCGCCACGGCCGGTGGCCCGTGTTGCTCTATGACGGTTGTTTACTTTTCATTCGTATATTCACACTCTGAATCACAGATCACAGAGCAGTAAAATCAACTCATTTGAACATCCACAAATCAAACGAATTATGCAATTAGCGTGAACTTAATTTTCTAATGGCGTATTTTGCGCGACATTTTACATAGACGTGATTAATTAAATAGCGGTAATTTGCGATAATTATGAAGCATGGCCTATACGTTTCCATTTAAATTTTCATTGGTTTAATGCGGTCAATGTATTTCCGTTGGTTTCAATGTTTTACATGTACAAATAAATAATTAATGACCTCCAGAAATATTGTATAACAGATGGATACTAGTAGAATCAATTGAATGAAATAACATTTTATTTATACTTATATTGGTAGAAGGTGTCAAACAAGCATGCAGCTTACATTGATGTTAAGTAATGACTGCAGCCTATAGACATCTACATAAAAACCCGAGGTCAAAATGTATGACGTGTAGTGTATTCTATACGTGGTATTATTACATAATTATCTGCTTAGGATGAGATTCACAGACCGCACTATGACTTTACTTTCAGCAAAGTATGCTTAGAACTGTCAGAAATGTATGGGTTTTGACAGTTCGAAGCGTACTTTGCTCGAAAGTAAAGTTGTAGTGCGGTCTGTGAATCTCGCCTACTGACATATTATACAACTTTTACTAACACTGAAAATACGTACTCTAATGAAATTATACTCGTTTGGCTTTGATTCTAATAATAACATCTTATAGAATGTTATAAAAATATTTAAAAATATAAATTTATTATATTCAGCGCGTTCAATTCAAAAAATTCTTAGAAGATTTTTGTGTTTATTGCGAAGGTCTTGCGGCTTCTGTCTCGATAGACAAATACATAAAATGATTACTTTTCGAAGCCATATTCATTCAAGCAAGTATTCATTGGTATAAGTCCAAGATCCCAATGTAGGTCGACCTTCACCTATCTGTTTACTGAATGAAACATGTTTTTTTATCAAATTTCCTATACAAACAAACACGTCTTGTACTCGTATGAATTGCCTATCAAAATATTAATACGGCCTTTCATCCACTAAAACTTAGCAGACAAGCTTAACAAAGTAGCTATCGCTTTACTCGTATTACTGACTGTGACTCTGACTGACTTTGACTGGTATAATAAATAATTGACTGACTGACTGATTCTTATGAACACGAAATATCGTTTTACTTGACACTGGCAATATATTTTATTTAAAGAAAAATGGAAAGAAAAAATTGACTTCAGGCGAGACTTGAACTCGCCGCCTACTGGGAATCTAGTCCAGCCGCTCTTCCAATTGAGCTACTGAAGTCCCGATTTGTCAAATCTTTCCTTCACATTTATTGCCTTGCTTTATGGTAACAGTAGCGCCATCTATTGCCAACCATGCTAGTTAGGCAACCGATATAATAGACTTTTCAGTTTATTGAATATCGTAAAGAAGTCGCTTTTAGCCTTAATAATTGTTTTTTTATATTATTTCGCATTAACACATGTTTGTGAAATATATTTTATTTACTGGCAATATGCGTAACAGTGATGCCATAGTATATATTAATAAATGGATAATAATAATATATTAAGAACCCGATGGTCTTGATTCAAGGTCTTCAATCAAAATCAGCCTGTCGGTATATACCAGTATCAAGAACGACCCATTACCGATAGAGATAATTATGTTGATCATCACTCCAGGCAAATGACGTCCGCTAGTGCCTTCCCCAAAGACACAGTGCTTCATTAGGGGAGAATATGCCATAAACGCCACGCTTGGCAGGCGGATTGGCGATCGAAGTGACGTTAGTTTTCATAGAGCAACACCGGAGGGGAGTAGCCATATGAAGGCTTTCCCCTCTGTGAAAGTACAAGCCCAAATGGTCCTGTACCTGTCGCCTAGATGTTTAAATGTGTGCGTGAAATTGTTTCTGTATTTTGGTAAAGTCAAGTTGTGAGTTTCGTAGTAATAGACAATTTTTGTAGTGTGCGTGTGTGTCGCAAGTATATCCCCCCTAAAAAAATGACAGACTGTTTTGTATCGGCAATAAACGCTATGGCTACTCCCCTCCAGTCCGCCGCGGCCGGTTGCTCTATGGTAGTTTTATCGCGGGACGCTGCTGCTCATCCCACGTTGTTATATTTACTACCTACTACCTACCTACTATTGGAATGGTTTCACCGCCATTGTTCGGTTGACTGACTGCACTAGTGGAAGAATTCTCCTCCAGTACAGAAAAAATATTTCACTAGTGGGCGGTGGGGTCGTCACATCCCAACGCCAATACTAAATGTTGATTGTTCATTTATATTCCTTCCCCCCTATTCATAAACATACATTAGATACGTTTTAGCTATAGAATGCTTTGTCTTTGTCAGTTGCATTGTCAAATTTACAGGATAGAAAAGGAGACATTAGCAACAATTTAGCTAAAATACGTTTATGAATAAGGGGGCTTATCTTTTTTTATGTTATGAAATTGGCAAACAAACATGCAGTTCATATTGATGTTAAGCGATGACTGCAGCCTATAGACACTTACACAAAGACTAAAGTCAAAATGCAGATTCGTTACCACTCCTGAGGCTTATGGTGTTATGCTTCTGTGCCGGAAATTACAGGGCCGTACATAACCACCTGATACACGATAGTGCTGATCACTACCATTTAGCGGCAAGTATATTAGGTAATGCGGTGGTGCCTACGCTCATGAGTTGCGTCACTGGAGCGCTAGCACCAGCAAATCTGTCTCTTAACGTATTCATTGTATGTTCCGGTTAGATATTACACCCACAATTCGTACTAAGCTATAATGCTAGCCTATAAATCTGCAAATACGTAATAAACATCTATTTACTTCGAATTAAGTGAACCAGAAATCGGCAGTGTGCCAAGTAGAATACAAGCTTAAGTACAGCAAAATTAGTGTCACGGGCGAGTTAATTAGATGGCTGGCATACGTGTGCCAACTGTTGGCAAACTTGCGCCAAGTCTTGTGCTGCTTCTGAAATATGCTTATTACTTTCGTAGAGTTGGGAAATTAATTTACGGTATTGATGTACATTTTTAAAATATTTTCGACTTGGGGCTCGAACTTATACACGAGCTTGGACGGAGTTTAATCTTTCTGAATATTTTATATCTATTTATGTTAAGTAGTCATGCTATTTATATTTCTGTGTATAATTGTATTTTTTAAACTTGAAAAATATTGTGAAAAGCAGACCACCAGGTTTACTGTATTTGTTGTTCGCTTCTAGCTCTGCCATTGTAAGATAGACTAAAGATTTTTTTAATGTAAAGTAGTTTACAAACAAGCATGCAGCTCACATTGATTTTAAGTGATGACTGCAGCCTATAGACGTCTACCAGAGGTCAAAATGCAGATGCGTTGCCACCCCTGAGACCTAAGTTGTTATGTCTCTGTGATATATTTTACCGCATTACCTAATATACTTGCCGCTAAATGGTAGTGTTCAACACTATCGTGTTCCGGTCAGGTGGTAATGTACGGCCCTGTAATTTCCGGCACAGAGGCATAAGACCTTAGGCCTCAGGAGTGGTAACGCATCTGCATTTTGACCTTGGTCTTTGTGTGGGTGTCTATAGGCTGCAGTCATCACTTAACATCAATGTGAACTGCATGCTTGTTTACCACTTCCATTACATAAAAAAAAAAAAATATATATAGTTATTACGGGGCCATACATGACCATCTAACCGGAACACGATAGTACTGAACACTACCATTTGGCGATAGATAGAGGTAATGCGGTGGTGCCTTCGCCCGCGAGCTCTATCACTAGAGCTCTACCACCAGTAGATGACATACATAAGATGGTCTGTCTATCTTTACTTAAGTTCTTACTTGAAACGTGTAATCTGCTTTCAAACTTTGATATTGAACGGTTTAACAGTGAAATTAAACAAGAAATGAAGATTATGAAAAGTAGAATGCCCATTAAACGCAATATTAAACTTCAGATTAAGTACCTGAAATGTATCACACCGTGATTTCTAAATGATGACTAACAGTTGGCCACGCATCTGGATTTTGACTTTTAACCTCTGAGTTTTGTAAAGAAGTCCATCTTGACTGACTTGACATCTATGTGAACTGTATGCTTGTTTGCCATCTTCATCACAAAAAGTCTCAATTTTAAAATAATACACACTAATCACGAACTTGTATTCATACTAGTTGCCACCGCTAATTGAAAGAATCCGTCCAATATTGGACACGTATAAACAAAAACGGTAAGATAAGACTAAACAAAAAAATATGGGACATTCTTTGTCATTCACTGGCAGAGTTCCAAAGCCCACATTACTGAGAAAAAACCTGCCAAAACAAAACTCAGTAGGGTCTTTTCAAAAAATGTTCCTTAAAACTATTTTCACAAAACCTTTACAATACCTTTATATAGTCATCGAGTCTATAGTACGCATTTTTACATAATGTGCGTTTAATACATGACTTGAATTTATTATCTGTAAGTTCAAGAATGTTGAACGGAATTTTTATATAAAACTGTATACAACATGTTAAGAAACATTTATGTGTTTTCGATAGGCGAAAACTTGGAAATACTCATTTATTTTCACAATATTATCACAGGCATCATACTCGTGAACGCGTGCTATTAGTGGGGACTGGTCTGTTTTGGTTTGCAGGAGCTACATCACATTTAGTAGATAGCAGTTTATTTGCATCTATGCTATGGACGTTCACATTATTTTATTTTTCACGATAATCTGTACTAGATTTAAGCTCTCACTTAAAAGAGCTCTTACTGAGTTTGTTGGGTAGCGGAGTTCTTCTCAGTAGTGACTGCACTTGGAACTCTGCTAAGTGAATAACTTTGATCTTGACGAATAAGTTTTTCTTTTTCTTCATATATCATCATTGAAGGAATTGAAAATTTTTTATGTTTTAGCCAAGTAGTTAAAATACTAATTTTTAATTTTCTTTGCTTTTACTTTACGTAATGATTATTCACTCTAGGTATTTTATGATTTATTGACGTTTTGAACGTATGTGTAAAAATCTATTCGAAATAAAAATAATTTCTATTTCTATATTAAATATTTTTACATATATTTGTATTGTGGACAACCAACTTTATAAATGTCAAAGTTGAGGGTAGGTATTGCAAAAACTTTACACTGTGTGTAGATTTACGTCCACGTTCAAGTACGATGACGCACTACTGTACTAGGTACGGATTAAAACTCAAACTCAACTGTGGCGTATTCTACCATATTCACTATGATGAGTAGACATTAGTTTGAAGTAATAAAAGATATAGTGTTATTCAACATCATTATTACATATTTTTTTATTGTTGCATTCGAGTATATCTATAACAACAATATCACTGTTGAGTGACGATACGATTTGCCACAGAGTGCAGCTAAATGGATGCACAAAAACCGAGCGAGGCGCGTAATAACCATTTCGAATGCATTTCTGACACCACACTCGAGTTGCTAATATTGAATCTGAAGTGATTGGCAGATGTGGATATCAGCAATATGTGCCAGTTTGTATCATTTTTTGTCTGAGTCCAGAACTTAACGTTTATTCCGGCAAGATGTTATATACTTCATAGAAATACTCGTATATTGTTTTCCTAGTTAAACATGCTTAACTTTGGCTTTTGCTGAAGATTCGGCAAAATGGCTAGGCAACGGTTAAATGTCTCGATGAAAGTTCCAATTTACCAGACCTAATTCAGGATGAAAAATTGAAGAATGAAAATGAGAAATGGAAAAATTCGTGGCTATTTATGTAACCTTAAACTCAGAACACGGTAATGCTAACTCTGCTGATTAGAAGCAGACAAACTAGGTATAGCGTTAGTCCTGCACTACAAAAACTCGCAATTTTTAACCGACGAAAAAACGGAGGAGGTTCTCAAGTCGACACGTACCTATACATATTTTTTTGTTATGTATGACCACGCATAACTTCTTACTGAGTAGTCCGATTTTGATAAATATTTTTTTAAGTGGAAAGGGAACCTTGAAATTGGTCTCATATAAATTTTAAAACAAACATTCTAACCTAAAGTGTAGAAAATTCAACATGGTTATACGCATTACTTTTTCAGAGGTGTCCGATTTTGATGATTGTATAATTTATTGGATAAGGTGTGTGTAAACTTTTTGTTAAGCCACAAAAAAAAAATAGTCGAATCGAACCCGTGCCCACTTCGTTGGGCGTCAACGCATGCAGATAATGAATATGTTCGTTTGGCGCCGCCTCAAAATTGTATATTTTGCTTTTTCTTTTTTTTGAACACATCTGACGGGAACATGATAGTGCTGAACACTGCAATTTAGCGGGAAGTATATTAGGTAATGCGGTGGTGCCTACGCCCGCGAGCTCCGTCACTCGAGCTCTACCACCAGAAAAAGTTTTAGTTTCATTTATTTACGGCGGTTTCATTTTGTGGTAAAAAGTTTTTTTATGCATAAGTACTTATTTGTAAATTATTATAATATAGGTGGTACCTACCACGTTACTTACGATATAATCGTTTTAGAGTCTTAACACGTATTATACTCGTACAAGTCAAGCCACGTAAAAATTTCAAAGCAATTTCCACGTGCTAAATATTCCTTAGCTATACACCAGCACGATGAATACGTAACCAGTCAGCCCATTCAATCTCCGCCGAGAGGTCGCAGCTCTTACATTATTGCCAACTCATCCACTTTCAGATGTACAGTTGTAAAGCCGCACAGTAAATGTTGTATACCTACTATGGAACTTGAAAAGACTTTTGAATTAGTCGCAGGCTTTTCAGGCTGACATGTGTCCTTTGTAAAGTATAAAGTGTTTTTAGTAACAACATAATTTAAAGGGTCAAAATCTGAAATATAAATTTACCGAAGTTATTTTATTGGACTGATAGTTAACAAAATGTTAACTATCAGTCCAATAGTTAATAAAACTATTTTTATAAATGTTTTTATATTATTTCGCATTAACACATGCTTGTGAAATATATTTTATTTTAAAGAAAAATGGAAAGAAAAATTTGACTTCAGGCGAGGCTCGAACTCGCGACCTACTGGGAATCTAGTCCAGCCGCTCTTCCAATTGAGCTACTGAAGCCCTGCCCGATTTGTCAAATCTTTCCTTCACATCTATTGCATTGCATTATGGTAGCAGCAGCGCCATCTTTTACCAACTATGCTAGTTAGGCAACCGATATAATAGACTTTTCAGTTTATTGAATATCGTAAAGAAGTCGCTTTTACCCTTAATAATTGTTTTTATATTATTTCGCATTAACACATGCTTGTGAAATATATTTTATTTTTAAAGAAAAATGGAAAGAAAAAATTGACTTCAGGCGAGGCTCGAACTCGCGACCTACTGGGAATCTAGTCCAGCCGCTCTTCCAATTGAGCTACTGAAGCCCTGCCCGATTTGTCAATTGGTTATTAACTATAACCAAAATGATCGCAGGTCTGCACCGGCAAGATGAATATATAACCAGTCAGCCCGTTCAATCCCTTTTGAGAATTCCTACCTCTTGCATTATTGCCAACTCATCCACTTTCAAATGATCATCGATTGTTGTAAACTATGAAGCCTCATTTAAAAGTCTTTTTAGTCTTAGGCAAATATTCTTTGTAAAGCACAATACGCTTTTAATAACAGTCGCTCAAAAGCGATGTTAATATTTCCAATATTTTTCTAATAAAATCTCTGAGATATAGTAAATACAAACATTTCGAAGAAAAGTAGAAAATAATATTTTGCTGTTCTCAAATGAATATTTATACTGGATTCTCGTTCAATGTTCATTCAGTATTTGAAATTATTCGAAAACAATATTTTAGGCATCGTGATAAATAAATTGATTTACATGAATGACGATCACAACAGACTCACGAACAGCAATTGATTTTTATGTATATTGATTAATTTACTATTAGAACACAAGAAAATATGTTCCGACAGTGAAAGTGATTGCTAACAACGCGCAATGCTAATTCATAAATGTCACAACCTTTAATTTTAGGCACAAATTTTATTGCCTGGGGTGCTACCGCCTATCTGTATTGCTGCTGACACTGTCATTGCTGTCAAATTTTCATGTCGATTTGTAGCTCCTTTAAAAGTAGTATTAATAATCTGATTGATGTTCTCGTTTTCGTAGGTGATAAACTAGCGATAATGGTAGATTATTTCGATTATTGTCATTTAGTTAAAGTAAAAATCGACTTTAAAATTTGACATCAATGACAATGACGACAGCAATGTCGATAGGCGGTCGCACCACTGGTAGAGGGTGAAGCAAACATGAGACATATACGTACATAAGGGTGCTCAGTACAGGATGTTGCAAACACGACGTGTTTTATCACTTCACTCATGTTAATCGACAATGTTATGACGCATAAACGCGAGACTATATTCCAGTGCAAATGCTATGCTTTATATATACTTCTCTATCTTGCGTACCTATGGCAACCCTATTTCTCTGTGCAAAGTATATCCCAGCTCACTAATCGCGTGAAATATTGATCAAACATTTCGAAATGTCCTTAAATGGTTCCACTGGTGGTAGAGCTCCAGTGACGGAGCTCGCGGGCGTAGGCCACCGCATTACCTAATATACTTGCCGCTAAACGGTAGTGTTCGGCACTATCGTGTTCCGGTCAGGTGGTCATGTACGGCCCTGTAATTTCCGGCACAGAGGTATAACACCTTAAGCCTCAGGAGTGGCAACGCATCTGCATTTTGACCTTGGTCTTTGTGTAAGTATCTATAGGCTGCAGTCATCACTTAACATCAATGTGAACTGCATGCTTGTTTGCCACTTCTATATCATAAAAAAAAAAAATAGAAGATAGACACTGGGACCACAAACCAAGTACTTGGTAATAATTTGAATATAACGTACAAATCGTACACAGATAATTGCATTAGGGAACTGTGACGGATTCAAAACCTACCTACTAAAAAATTCTCTCTTCCATTTTGTAATCAAATTAAATGCCAACACGATTTCATACTTTGCCTCAACAATGGAAGTATTAATTACTGAAAATGCGTCATAATATTATTATTATTATTATTATATATTCTTTATTGTACACCAGTAAACAGGAAAGACATAACAAAAAACAGAAATTACAGAAAATGGTACAGTGGGCGGCCTTATCGCTCAGGCAGCGATTTCTTCCAGGCAACCTGGTATAGGATAATAAATGAAGAAGCAGGTAGGGTGTACTAAATTAAAGTTAAAGCTATGTAGCAATATACAAGTAAAACTAAAAATAACTTAAAAAAAGAGAAAAAAAAAAAATCTTAACATTTACAAACGAGACAATTAATACAGGTATACTGAAGAGGCACTAAGCGGATGAATATGGCAAAAGGCAATAGGAAAATATGCATAAATGTTATAAATTAAGGTAATAATATTTAACTTGGTTCTTGAAAGAAGCTATGGTCTGAATTTTACGAATAGATAAAGGTAAACTGTTCCAAAGAAGCACAGCTTCCACAGAAAAAGATTTGTGATAAAATTGAGAAGAATGAGAAGGGATACTTAAGGACAAATTATGAGAAGAACGAAGTGAAAGAGAATGAAGGTCGGATACATAATTAAAGCGGTCTTTAAGATATTGAGGATATATAATAATCACTTTTCCTACATTAATTCAGTTTTATGAGTGGTACAGCTTTAGTGACGGAGCTCGCGAGGGAAGGAACCACCGCATGATCTCTATCTGCCGCGAAATGGTAGTGTTCAGCATTATCATATTCAGGTTACATGGTAATGTATCGCCCCGCAATAACTATCGCAGAGACTTAACTGACTCAGGGATGGCAACGCATCTGCATTTTGACGTCTGGTTTTTGTAAAAACGTGTATAGGCTGCAGTCATCACTTAAAATCAATGTGAGCTGCATGCATGTTTGCCACCTTTCTTATGTAAAAAAAAAAGAAAATCAACAAAAGAAATCAGACAAAGTATTTATTTTACCATAATTTAACCAAAACATTTAACATTTAACGGCTACGGTCCGGGCCATGACCGCGCAATATCTGCGAGCGTTGCCACTGGAGTGGTGGATGCTCGCCCCTGTTGGCTTCCCAAAAACTCGACGCTGGGCGACGGAAGCCACCGCAGCGACGTCCGCTGCGGCGGACTATGTATGTATGTATGGATGTATGGAGATAAAAGTTAAAAGCCTAAGTTACTCCTTATTACATCAGCTACCTGCCCGTGGAAGTCCCGTCAAAGTCGGATACACTTCAATTCTACTTATTTGTATGTAGGTATGTATGTATGTATGGATAAAATATAATAATAATGGCAACCCATTATACGTCCCACTGCTGGGCACGAGTCTCTCCCCTTTTTTGGGGGGAGGCCTGGAGCTTACTCCACCACGCTGCTCCAATGCGGATTGGTGGAGGTGGGTGGGTTAGTGGCCAACCCACTGTCGGATGTTTTCAAACCACCCATAAGGCCTCCGACAAGGTTTAACGACTGCTATCCATCGATAGCAACCGGGACCGACGGCTTAACGTGCCCTCCGAAGCACGGAAACGCGCATTTAATTTGCCACTAGCGGTCACCCATCACACTACCCGACCGCGCCCGTAGTGCTTAACCGAGCAGATCGCTTACGATCTACACCAGCCGCTGGGCTATGCGCGCTTCTATATGTATGGATGTATGGAGATAAAAGTAGCCTAAGTTACTCCTTATCATATCAGCTATCTGTTAATGAAAGTCCCGTCAAAATCGGTCCAGCCATTCTCAAGATTAGCCCCGCCAAACAGACAGACAGACAGACAAAAATTGTAAAAAAATGTTGTTTTGGTATATATACCGTGTATACATACATATGCATTTAATAAAAAGCGGTTATCCACTCCGCGTCGTGATGACACCCCCGCCGCCGCAATACCAACCGCCGCGGCACCGCTGTCATCATGGCACCACCACACTTGGGAGGCGCCTACTCCGTCGAAATCGGCGACGCGGCGCTCACCACTGCGCCACTCAGACAAGACGCCGCTCTCATCACTATGGGAGCAGAAGATGCCGAGGCAAAGGGGCACGTGCCTCGAAGCCTATACCGCTTCGTCGTCGAACGAATACAATAGTAACATTTGGAATCGCTACAATTGACAAAACAATTTCATGCATTTGTCTTGTCGCTCGAAAGAAAACAGGAAACAAAGATTGGATTTGTGTTTGATGTAATTATGCTCGCTGTTTAATTATTTATCAACACTTGAAAAGGGATATTCCATTTTGAATTGCGTGTCAGAGGTGAGCACGAAAGGCAAATTGAAAAAGCAATTACGTCGACAATATTTATCTGCAAGTATTGACACCACTTCGACTTGTTTCAGCTCACTTCCACTCGTGTAATTAGAGAGTGGGATTGGTTTTGAAGAAGATCTTTTAATTTCATACGATTGTTGTGACAAGACTCAGTTTTCATTTATCCTTAAGTGCACAGACTACAAGGTCATACATAATCTATATATATAAAAATCAATTGCTGTTCGTTAGTCTCACTAAAACTCGAGAACGGCTGGACCGATTTGGCTAATTTTGGTTTTGAATGATTTGTGGAAGTCCAGGGAAGGTTTTAAGGGTAAGATTACATATTAAATTACAAGCACTCACTGTTGCCGAAGCAATGTAGGTGTGTTCCTAACTTCAAAGAGTCAACAAATCTGGGGGCACGGTAGTGCCCCCGCCAAGACGAGCCAAGCGAAGCGCAAGGGCACAACCTACCTTTTCTCGAAACGTTTTTTCGTATTTTTGCACCCGCGTATTTTTGGTTTGGATAATGCCAGATACTTAAAATCTTTTTGACAGGACGAAGTCTGTCGGGTCCGCTAGTATGCAATAAATAGGGCGCAAAGTAAATAAAATATAAGTAAGGTAGTTCAATTTCGTTATAAAAAAGGAATTATTTTCCACTTTTCAGTATATTTTTATGTCACGATGGTGGAATGCAGTTCACATGAATGTAAACTTCCGACTGCAGCCTAGACATCTACATGATGACCAGAGGGCAAATTGTCATCGACTAATTTACACTGTCAAGCGGCAGTAGCCCGCCGGTGGGCTGCTAAACAAGGTCACCTGCGTAAAGCCATGGCAGATAGATAAGGTAATGTGGTGCCTACGCCCTTGAGCTCCGACATAGGGAACTCTACCATCAGTTTATTTATTAAGTTTTTGCGTTAGGGACAGTAGGACTAGTGACATTTTTTGTTAATGTAATGTAGGTGGCAAACATTCATGTTAAGTGAAGACTGCAGCCTATAGACACCCACACAAAGACCAGAGGTTAAAATGCAGTTGTTATGTCTCTGTGGTAGTTATTACATTTTTAATCCAAAAAATATGTTTGCACCTCTTATTATGTTTGTTTACCCCTAACATTATTGAAAGACCTATGCAACGACATCTCACACTATACAAAAAACGAAAAATAATAAAAATATTGGCGCGTTACATGTAGGGCAGGTACCCTAAATAATTTTGTTTTTCATGGTTTTATTATATGTACCACTTTGTCGGCGTGATGAAGGTGTATACTTGTGCCAAATTTCAAGTCTCTAGTACCAATCGTTTTTGGGCTAAATCGCGGACGGACAGACAGACGCAGGTTTTTACTGGTGATAGAGCTCCAGTGACGGAGCTCGCGGGCGAAGCCACCACCACATTACCTAATATACTTGCCGCTAAATGGTAATGTGCAGCACTATCGTGTTCCAATCAGGTGGTAATGTACGGCCCTGTAATTTCCGGGCATAACACCTTAGGCCTCAGGAGTGGTAATGCATCTGCATTTTGACCTTGGTCTTTGTGTGGGTGTCTATAGGCTGCAGTCATCACTTAACATCAATGTGAACTGCTTGTTTGCCACTTCCATTACATAAAAAAAGACGGACATGGCGAAACTATAATATATTCCTTGTTTACTACGGAACCTTAATAAAAATCAGTATAAACTCATCACAACAGATGTAGCGCTCTTTAAGGCCGTGTTATTATTAAATCTCATCAAATCCTTTCAATTTGGGATAAAAAAAAACAAATAAAGGAAGCCGTGAAGCTGAAAATCTCGCGGATATTAAAATATGAACCCTTTTTACACCACCGTAAAGTCTACGAGGTAAAATAAAAAGTTGCCATCGAGTTAAAAGTTTTCTATCGCGCCAATAACCTGCGTGTACCTACATTGTGAAAGTCACTTAAGTGGGTCTACAAATGACAAAAACTGTGTTGTCATTTAAATTTTTATGGAAGCCGTTACAGTACTTTAGCAATTTATGTTTTCACTGTGCATTAAACTCGGATGACTTTGTTGAATAGGGTTATAATTTATGAATTGTTCTCAAAGTTGTTTGAAAACGTTCTCAGTGCTGATATCTCTTATTTCTTAGTTATGAAATGAAGAAGAATCTGTTGTAAGTCTTCATGAAAGAAATCGTAAAAAGAAGTTAATTTCAGGCAATTTTGTCCTTAATTCGTGTCTCTAAAATACCTTCATACGTACGTCAGTTCAATTAACATTTACCGCAATCGGTTGAATAGTTTTGGCAGTAAAAAAAGTGATAGCAAGGAATATTTATTTATATGTAACAGTTAAAGAAATATCATTTTTAGCAATATTTTTATTTAAAATATCTTCTCCGACAAGCACCTACTCACCAGAATTACATTACAATCAGGAAAATGATAATGAAATATTGTTACGTTACTCTATGTGAACGACTTGAAAAATGTTCATATATTTTAAGCTTATTGAGCAAGATTTTTTTTTTTTTATGTATTAAAAGTGGCAAACTAGCATGCAGTTCACATTGATGTTAAGTTATGACTGCAGCCTATAGACACCCACACAATGACCAGAGTTCAAAATGCAGATGCGCTGCCACTCCTGAGGGATTAGGTGATACGCCTCTGTGCCTGAAATTACAGGGCCGTACATTACCACCTGACCGGAACACGATAGTGCTGAACACTACCATTTAGCGGCAAGTATATTAGGTAATGCGGTGGTGCCTACGCCCGCGAGCTCCGTCACTGGAACTCTACCACCAGTAGAAATACCAATAGAACCATAGTACCAATAGAATTTAGAAATTTACGTCTAATTTGTATATCAATGCTAATGAGGTTAATTATGAGCGACCGCGTTTCAGTTCCGTGTGTCATCACTGGCAACACACGCTGGTCACAGACCGTCTTGAGACACTGCGGTAAATTGGTCGAGAAGATGCATAGTATCTCTCCAAAAACTGTCCAACCGAATTGAATTCGGCGAATGGCCTCTTTCTCAAAGTTGTATCTACCCATACTTAATTTGAAAGGGATCAATCTCTCAATCCAACTCGGATGGGCAGCGTCCGGGAAGCTACAATATATCTTCTTGTCCAATTTACTGCAGTATCTGAAGAAGAAGGTCTTTGACCGGTGTCGTTGCCTGTGATGAAATACGGAACCGAAACGTGGTCGCTCACTATGGGCCTTATAAGAAGGCTTAAGAAGACAGCAATGGAGAGGGCTATGCTCGGAGTTTCTCTGCGAGATCGAATCAGAGATAAGGAAATCCGCATGGGAACCAAAGTAACCAACATAGCACAGTGGGCAGGGCACACAGGGGCAGGAAGTTCTGGAGTGGCGACCGCGTACCGGAAGACAAAGAGTGGGCAGGCCCCCAAGAGGTGGATCGACGACCTGGTGGAAGTCGCAAGCGATCGTTGGATGTGGGCGGCCCAGGACCGTTCCTTGTGGCAAACTTTGGAGGAGGCCTTTGTTCAGCAGTCTTTTGGCTGAAATGATGATGATCATAATAATATTTAATTTGTATATCCTATTTATTATAAGAGACCGCTTTATTGGATTTTACAATTTGACCCGAAAAAGTTATGTAATATCAATTCAAACGAATGTACATGAAAAAAAAATACAGGTCACGGCCAAAAACAAGACAATATAATTAAGTTTTTTGTGAATAATAGCCCAGCAAAGTGAGTACAAGTCGACGATGTTCACGGTAATTGGTCAGCCAAAGGCGTATTGCTCGACAGTAGAAGACATTCCTTCAAAGTCAGGTCGAATGTAATCGAATGTCAAAAATACTTTAACAACGTGAACGAAATACAAGTCGCTGTTTTCTTTCAAAGTTAACAAATTATTAAAGTTGTTAACGAGTAATCATTGTAGGGGATAAGCTTATATAACAACCACAAAATGTGATTTTGCTTCATAAAGCGTTATCATATCTGCTGCACACTGCTTATTTAAGCACTGATAGTCCGGTATTGGTCAACAATTGATCAAAATCGTCGACAAACGTCACATAGGTAAGGTGCAAAAGAGATAACGCTCTACAGAGCCGAAATAAGCCGAAGTCCTAACGTCAATGTGCAATTTTTCCTATTTGTATACTGTCATTTATACAGCAGCGCAAGGTGAAGGTGCTGTGCAGGCGCAGCGCAGACGTGTTCCGCTTCAAAACGTTTTCATAGAAATTGTACGATGGTGACATTCGTGAATTACACTGAAGCGGCGTGCTTGCTGCCTGCACCGATGCCTTAGATGTGGAATTAATTCCCCAGGTTGGATAAATTTACAAATTTCTTACTGTGTCGTACCTGTGCCTCGGAGAGCACTTGAAGTGGTGAACTCTGCATCTGATCTCTCTGCAGTCGTTTACCTTTATCATAATTTCAGCCAAAAGACGTCCACTGCTGGACAAAGGCCTTCCCCAAAAATTGCCATAACAAACGGTCCTGGGCCGCCCTCATCCAGCGGTTGCCCGTAACCTTCACCAGGGGTGCGACCGCCTATCGACATTGCTATCGTCGTTGTTATTGCTGTCAAATTTTCATGTCGATCGCATGTGCAATGTCCATTCAATCGCTTTTATAGGAGCTACAAATTTTGTAGCTCCTATAAAAGCGATTTAATCGACATGAAAATTTGACAGCAATGACAACGACAATAGCAATGACGTTAGTGCAGGTCGTCGGTCCACGTCAAGGAAGGGCTGCCTTCGCTTCGTCTACCGGAAACACCTTTATAAGGAATTATAAATATGTAGTAGAACAATCAAGGCTTCTTCCACATTCAGTCATTGACGCATTCCCTTCTTATCTTCATTAACACATTTTGTAGTTTTCGAAACAAAAATAAATTAAGTCTCTGAATGCAAGCAGAACAAGAGAGTAATCTCATATTATCTCGATACCGAGGGCAATAATTTCCAATTCGAAAATATTTCTCTAGAGTGAATTTGGCAAGGCTTGTCTAGAGGTCGGCCTGACCTCAATCGATCACAGTCATTAAGGCTTAGCAATGATCTACGGATTTAGATCTATTCACGCATTGCCTCTTTTATTCTCGTTATACTGGATAAATTTTGCTTCAAATTAATGTACATTCAAAAAAGAATTAATTTGGTTTGTTAATTTAGTATGGTGTGGATCCTTATTAAAGGATCATTTGACAAGCAATATAATTAATAATTTTTACCCTGACCAATCATATAAACAAATAATTAATAAAATTAAGAATACAAAAATTGACAGTGATTCAACTTTAATAATAATGTTGGGAAATAGCTCAAGTCTCAAAAAAAGGACATTGTTGATGGTGTTGACACCTTATTAAATCTGAATGTTAAAAATATAATGGTTTGTGCATTTCCCTACTCAGAATCATTGACACAAAGGGAAAATAAGTGTATTTATTATTTGAACAATGTAATTCATACATTGACTTGTCGTCATAGTGACAAATTATTGTATTTTGACACTAATACGTTTATTAGTGGATTTAAATTGACACGGGAAACTATGTATCTTCCCAAAAAATATAGGAAATTACTGGCTACGCTGATAGCCTATAATATTAACAATGTTATATGTAATATAGGAAATGCTATTAGTAGTTTAGAGAGTAACATAAGTGTTACCAACAATTTTATGAATGACGTAGAGTGTAATAGCATCTAACCCCTGATGACATCTGCCAACACCAGGGACTCTGAGTATTCTCTGGCACGGGGGGGAAATACAAACTGTACATCCTCGCTGACTGGTGTTGGCGGAGGCGTCTTGGGTTGCACTCTCAATTATTTAAACTAGATTCTAAGACAGAAGAAGTTACCAATATTGAACATACTAATAAACCGGTATCTTCTGGCATTTGCACTTTTAATAAAGTCAACAGTTTGGTAGTATTACACCAAAATATTCAACGGTTGCATTCCAAGTTATTGGAATTAGAACTAGTTCTGGAGAAATTCCAGTATGACATTGTTTGTTTATCTGAACATTGGTTGAAAGAAAACCAAATCTTAATTAATTATAAGAAAGAAGTTAGTTGTTACAATCGAAAAGTTATGCAACATGGTGGCACTTTAATTTTGATAAAAATTCAATTAAATCCAGGGAACGTAAAGACATAGTTGAGTTATCGATTGAACATATTGTAGAAGTTTCTTGTGTTGAGCTGGATAAGCATATAATAGTGTGCGTTTATAGACCACCAAATTATCCGAATTTGAATGTGTTTGAGTCCACTATGGAAGATAAGGAAGACTAAAGGATAGAGATGCCTGGACAAATGCTGGTCTAGCTCCACAAGACTAAATAATAATTTTGTGAAATGAATGTGCACTGTACTTGATATTGTAAAACATAGTTATAAGTGTCATATTGTGAAAATAGTTTTAAGGAACATATTTTGAAAAGACACTACTGAGTTTTGTTTTGGTAGGTTTTTTCTCAGTAATATGGGCTTTGGAACTCTGCCAGTGAATGACAAAGAATGTCCCATATTTTTTTGTTTAGTCTTATCTTGCCGTTTGTAAAAGAAAGTATGGAACATTCTGTTGATACCTATTTTTATCATTAAGTATTTTTGGACTATTATTTATTTTATTTTGGTTTACTTTGACATATTAATCAACGTATCAGTTGTAATTCGCTTTAATTTTATATTTGTAATTTGACCTATCACAAGCAAATTCTATTATTTCCATGTGATTAAATGATTTTTTGTGTTTGAGTTTGAGTTAGTGTGAGTGAATGTAATAGAGATCATAACTCGTGAGTAAATTTTTAAAGACAGTTTGAGTTTTTAATAATATTTTATTATATTTTTGTTACTCGTAGTTGTTTGTGTCGCTAATTTACATCATATTATGTGTACCAAATTTCAACTCAATAAGCTCAGTACTTTCATAGAAAATCGACAGTGCAGAAAGACAGGCAGATGCTTGAATGATTTTATAAAGGTTCCGATATTTCCTTTTGAGGTATAGACGTCTAAAAATCGGATTCAAGGATTATATCCAACAAAATAATAAATTGTAACAGCATTTCCGTCGAACATGGAAGCTTCAAGTGAAAATACTGAAATCAAATCAAGGAGAACCTGTACTCGAGTTATCAAAGGAAAATTAATTAGTGAAGTAAAAGATTTCACCCTCGCTTTTAAAACTTGTATTTAACGCTCACATCCGAGTTAATGCTATTACAACTGACTAGAAGGCTTTGGGGAAAACGATTTTGTAAAGTTCCAATAATTTAAAAGCATAAACTTGATGTCACTTACAAGGAAAATCATATATTCTTCGGGATAAACGTAGAGTATGGTAGGTAGTAAGTGGCTTAATTTGAGAAGGCACCGCCGTTTTATTCAAGATAGATACAGACATAGTAACGTACGACTCTGACAAAGGGAATATTATACAAAAATCAACATGGTTTACTGGTGGTAGAGCTCTAGTGACGAAGCTCGCGGGCGTAGGCACCACTGCATTACCCGATAAATGGTAGTGTTCAGCACTATCGTGTTCCAGTCAGGTGGTAATGTACGGCCCTCTAATTCCCGGCACAGAGGTATAACACCTTAGGCCTTAAGAGTGGTAACGCATCTGCATTTTGACCTCTGGTCTTTCTGTGGATGTCTATATGCTGCAGTCATCACTTAACATCATTGTGAGCTACAGGCTTGTTTGCCATTTTCTTAACATTAAAAAAAATAATCAAGCGCCCGCGACGAAGCAAGCGGGCGCACGGCGCGGACATCCGCGATGGGTACCCACGCCGGGCACCCGTTCAACTCGGCGGACGCCTTAAACGTTAGGTAAAAAACAGATGTTTAAAAAATATTTATGAGTACGTAAATGCTCTTAGTCGCTGAAATAGAAAGACGTAAAAAAATCATTATAATGAATCATCACAACTTTGAAATACTATCTCGAGAACCCAGAAAACATATTCTGATAGTGAAAATATTTATAAATCACCACAAAACTCTTATTCCGGTGAGGTGTTGTTCATATCCCGAAGCACACGGAAAAGTGCTGCTCAAGCGCCAGAATGCATATGTTCATATCTTATATTAGTACCTATATAGCAGGCTTAACAGACAGTATTTGAATTTAAGAAACACATGAACAAATTTTATGTTTAAAAGCGCAAAAGGAAGGTAATGTTGGGCGATTAACACCATCATAGACATATTTTGATGAGCGAAGTTAACAGTAAAAGGTTCGGATGTTTCGAGTTTTAGAAAGCTTATGTTGTTTTCTGGCGGCTTGACTGACTAAACTGTTTCGTTTTTATCTTCGTTCACGGCTTCAATTTATTTTTGTCCTTTTGTTCCGCGTATATAGAGCACTAACGATAATCAGGACTTCTGATAAACTTTGCCAATCAATCTCTTTCATCATTCGATTAGAGTATGAGAAACCCTAAGCTTAACAGTTACTAGTTAAAATAGAGATTGAACATTACCAAAACTACAATCACATGTATACATTTTCGTATTATATGGGACTACGTATTCTTCTTATTTAAAAGCGCGCTGCAGCTGAAAGTTACTTGTGCAATGAAATGCAACAAATGATATATTGAACACATCTCGAGATTAAAACACAAAACTTAGATGCAGTGCGTTTGCAACATCTTAATATATATAAATCTCGTGTCACAATGTTTGTCCTCAATGGACTCCTAAACCACTTAACCGATTATAATAAAATTCGCACACCATGTGCAGTTCGATCCAACTTGAGAGATAGGATAGCTTACATTACGCTATGACTAATAGGAGCAGAGGAGCGCGGGCGAAGCCGGGGCGGGCCGCTAGTTATTATGTAATACGTGCATGACGTCTAAATTGCCTCCGCCAAGGCTTCGGGTGGTTGCCTTCGAAGTACCATGGCTTTTATCTGTCAATTATTTTATTTGTTAAATATTTTTGGCAAGTCATTTTACGTTAGTAATTCTTCATATTGATGGTAAGCGAATACTGCAGCTAAAGACGTTTACATAAAAATTACAGATCTCATTGTCACTCCTAAGAACTAAGCAGTTTACAGTACTCAACAATTAATATTGCACATCGAGCCCGCGAAAGAGACGATCGGCTCGTTTCGACTTCGTAGAGCGTTATCTCTGTTGCACACTGTCTATGTAAGCACTGACAGTCCGGTATTGGTCAAAACTTGATCAAAATGGTCGACAAACGTCAAATAGGTACGGTGCGAAAGAGATAACGCTCTACAGACCCGAAATAAGCCGGAGTCTCCTTCCTAGGCTCGATGTGCAATATTTATTGTTGATCACTCTAAACCTTTGATTATCACCCGGCTCGTAATAACAATTTTAGAGGCAAAACAGCTTAGGCCTCAGAGGTGGCAACGCATCTGCATTTTGAACTTCGGTTTTTGTATAGATCTCTACAGGCTACAGTTTTAGTAAATACCATACATTTGAACTCCGTTCTCGTTCGCCACTATCATACGTCCACGAGCACGGCACTAGCTCTGCCACCAGGTGATAATTTAATTTGCGAATTCTGAGAGGGTACCTAAACTATTTGTTCAACGTCATACGTAATTTAACTTCGAAGTATTCCGCTAGATGGCACTATGCAATAGTTGATCCGCGCCATACAGAATTTTTCCCCTTTTTAATATGTATCTGCAATCAATTCTGCGCCGATTGCCCTGTGAAGTGTGCCGTCTCGAGACAGGCCGCCTACATAAAGCCGATCTAAAAAAAAGAAAAAGAAAAAAAAAGTAGTTGATTTTTGTGAATACGATTTAGGCCGTTTATTTAGTAACAAAGGTGACTCCAAAGTAGGCGAAAAGTGGTGTGCAATTGCCAGCAATTTAAAAAGCGCTTTTTCAAACAACATTTTCAAAAGCGCTTCAAACTTAAAGTGGCTGAACTTATGCGATAAATTGTATATTAGGCACATCTCGAGTTTAAGTCCGTGTGCACACCGCAGTGTGGCAACATAATGTTATTCATGACGCACAAATTGCAACCACCATGACTTATGGCGAGCGATTTGCCTTCGAATTACCAAAGTTTTGATTTGTGAGTAGAATAATTCATCTTGTTTGATACGAAAAGTATTTCATGGGACGTTCGCTAAATTCGATACGGAATGTGTCTGTTCAAGTAGATGTTTTATTCTTATAGTTTTGTTTCATCCTTTCAGCCAAAAGACGTCCACTGCTGAACAAAGGCCTCCCTCAAAGGATGCCACAAATAAAATGGAAAAATCCCAATAGAACCAGAGATAAAGGATTTTACAACGTTATCTCTAATATACCCCGACCCGGAAATCGAACCCAGGATAGTAGTAGTGGCCTGCTACCACTAGGCAACTGAGACATTTCGGCGTAGTATTTTCACAGAAAATCGCATGTGACAGACGGACAGATAAAAAGACGCAAGAGTGATCCTATAAAGATTCTGTGTTGTTTTTTTTTTTTTTTACTTTTTAAGTAATGGAAAAAACGTGCGCCGCGGCCGGTGGGCCGTGTTGCTGTGTTTGCTATACATACAAAAATATTATTATATATCAGTTAGAGGCTTCAAAATATTATACACTATCCGTGTTGTATTACACACTGTTAGTTCAACGGACAATGAAACAAAAACAAAATCTGCGCTTAAATCCTTAACTCACTTAGATAGGACGTTAAAGCTCTATACTACCTGATCATGTAAATAAACCTTAGTAGAGCCTGTAAATGGGCACTAATTGAGAGAGGTGCAACGGGAGCTGAGACATTATCTCACATCTGGGTTAAGAATTTACTCGATTCAGAGTATACATGGAAAGGTTTTGCGTTGATTACTTAATTTTAACCAACTTGTATGTCTCCATCAATTGTAAGGTGATTTATAGAAATATTTTTATTTAAAAGCAAACACTCCACTGTCTTGGAAATTCGTAAGAAACTCAAAAAAATATAGGTATTTATAACTATATTCTTTGAGTTTTTTGGTGTGTTAGATGACTTTTAATACTTTATTCTCGTAGGTAGGTCGGCGAAGAGTTTTTATTGTATTGCTACTGACCTGAATTTGTAAGTCATAGCACCCCTTTACTGATAAGAGTAAGGTTAGGTACCTAATATTGCAAATACAAAAAAATAAGAGTGTTTGGACTGGACGCGTACAATACGACATTTATACTAAAAAATAATATTTTACTGAAAAATTAATATTAATATTAACTGCCTCAGTAGCGTAGCGGTAGGAGGCCACTACTACTACGCTGGGGGTCCTGGGTTCGATTCCCGGGTCGGGGGCTATCAGAGATAACGGTTTAAAATCCTTTATCTCTGGTTCTATTGGGATTTTTCCATTTTCTGGAAGTTTCCCAGTACCTCGGAGTTTGGTAATGTGCCCGGAGATGGCAACAGGTTCGCTACCTGTTACATGGGCCAAATCGTAACCGGCGAGTCGTGGGTGTTTGCGTGTATGCTTGAATGCATGCATTTACCTTTGCCTACTGATTACAGGCGTGGAGTTACGTTTACGTTTTACGTTAATATTTTTAAAATTTAACATGTTAAATTTACATGCAAACACCTACTATTCTCTGGTTACGTTTTGTTCCATGTAACATGTGGCGAGCCTATTGACATCTCCGGGCACAATAACAAAACTCCACTGGAAAATTGCCCGAAAGTGAAAAAAATCTCAATAGCATCTGATAAAAAAGATAATACACCTTTATCTCAGGTAGCCGATCAATGTATTTACATTTAAACAGCTTTACAACACTTTCATTAAACTCATCCAACTTTCTGTATTAGCGTTCTTTTATTTCCAACTCGACTCGTTCAAACTATTGCATATTTTTCAAGGATTTTAACTTAGTTGGACATAAGTTTGCAATTCCATTAAGTGTTTAATTGCTATGGAATTAAGTTCAAACATCATACTCATACTACCATAGATTATCTACTTCATACTACGATAAAGTTCGTGACATTTTGTGCATTAGAAAACTTATTCAATATACTTAATCTAATTTAAGTAGTTAGGGACCAAATCTCCGAATTATACATAGCGTGTCTGAAAACGCAAGTCAGACAGCGAGTAGCGAAATTTTGCGAAACTAATAAAACAGTGGAACATCGCTAATGGAAGTTCAGTAAATCTTGTATCGCGGCGACTTGAAAAATTGCTTGCTTATAAAATTGTAATGTCAACTCCGCAATAATAATCTTTTTGCAAATCAACCATCTTTTGCTGAGTAAGAGCAGTTTTAAGCTAAGGAATATTTTAGCTGCAGATAAGGAAGGAATATTTTTGCTTTTAATTTTAATTGATAGTTTCTACGGTTTTTATTCGTTTCGCATGTCGTCCATTGTTTAATATCGTCTGGTTATTCAATTTTGTGTAGGTATCGATGTTTGTATCTTTGATTGCAGAAGAATTGCTTCAGCTTTTGCTAGTCTTGTTTAGACAATCAACTCATCATTCATCGAAGATGAACCAACATGAAAACAAACCGACTAATCGAAATCGAATCTCCATCTCCTTATTATAAGTGGTATATCAGAAAGGAAAGTCAGAGAGCGGAAAGCAAAAGTTTGCGAAACTAATATAACAGTGGTGCACCGTTAATTTGAGTTCAGTAAATCTCGTGTCGCGGGTCACCGCGGAGCGTCAGCTCCAAGTACTACGTCTTATTTAAGAATAGGTAAATATAAATATTAGCATTAGTTTTTCGGACGCCGACCGAAAAAACTAATGCTAGTAATAAACTCTGGTTGGATAAATATATTGCATTGTTAGCGTACTTCAAAACAAGCAAGAAGACACACTGATAATTACCGGTCATAGAGTACCAGTACTCGAAAGCGTAGACATCAACGCATTACCTAATCCACCGGCCGCCTAATCATAGTTTTCACCACTTTCGTATAACACGAATGTGATTACGCACTCGGGCTTTATTAATGTACTAATATCTCGCACAAAAACTTTACGCTAGCATTTGCATTTTGATGTCCCCGCTTTTGGAACGAATAATGTCAATATGTATTTGTTCCTAATTTATGAGGAAATGGAAATGAAGTTGAATAATCCCTTTATAGAAAACTTTTTCGGTATAATTTAAACTAACTAATTGAACTGTAGAATTTTACTGTGTGTCTATCTAGTGTTGGGGGTGTGTGGTGGTATAGGGAAACTTTCAGAAAGAAAGTTGCTGTTATACGTATTTTAATTAACCGATCAGAGTGCCAGTCACGACGAGACTGGCTTCGATTCGATACATCACAATAGTATAATACGGTATAGTTAAGTGCCGTTTACACTACACTTACAATAAGATTATATTTACATTGTCCGTTACAGAACAAAACCATGGCGTGTCTGAAAAAGCAAGTCAGACAGCGAGAAGCAAAAGTTTGCGAAACTAATAAAACAGTGGAGCACCGCTAATGTGAGCGCAGTAAATCTCGTGTTGCGGTGACGCTCGATGAACTACGCCGTATTCTTTCCATAGGGTCCTTTCTACCAGAGATGTGCTATGCAGCTATGATGCGAAAATGTGAAATCTACGCTACGAAAATATGTGACCGTTTCCGACAACACTAAGCTATATAGCTGTACGAGGAAGATAAATAAAATACGCTTACACTCACAACACCACAGTAGGTATAAACCTGTGTCATGGGTGCCGTTATATACAAACAACACATACACAAACACCCAGACCCGAAACAAATATCTGTAGGCCATACAAACATTTGTTCCGGTGCGGGGATCGAACCCGCGACCCTTCGAATCAAACTGTGGTTTCGCACCGCTGGACTAACCGGGTCGTCAAAGATGATGCGCCATTCGTCAATTATAAATAAATATGAGATACTTAAACTCATGAAATACCGACTGCTTAATTTGCGTAAGGTAATATATTTTCATTGAGGTAAGCCTTACGTCATCCAATAGTCACTCCAAGTCCATTAAGGGGCAGAGAGTGTGATGTATCAAATATGTGGTTCCTTACATCCGTGCCTCTTTTACATTCATGATACTCTTCACACATGCTCACTGGTCCCGAACACTCTTGACCCAAATAATCGAGTCTTTGCCACATATTTCGCTAATCAGCTTATAGTTCAGACAGAACCTAAGTAAAACTTAACGCTAACCACTCAATAATATTAAGTGATATAATATATTGAAAGCCTTAGCTCAGTGTTCCGCTGAAACCTTCATAAGTTGCCGAGGCACGAAACTAGTTCAAGCGAAGCAAACACTTCATTAGAAATCATTCAATTTATTATGAAAATACACTTGAACAATGCTTCAATATAATTGGCTGAATTTCAAGAATTCATAAGACTTTTTGATTTAACTTAATAACCTACTTTAAAATGTAAAGTACTCAAAAACAATTTCATGGGTTTTGTGTGTCTCTAAAGGGGTAAGTAGAAACTTATAGATATACTACTTTATTTTACTGTTGGTAGAGCTCCAGTGACGGAGCTCGCGGGCGGAGGCACCACTAAATGGTAGTGTTCAGCACTATCGTGTTCCGGTCAGGTGGTAATGTATGGCTCTGTAATTTCCGGCACAGAGGCATAACACCTTAGGCCTCAGGAGTGGTAACGCATCTGCATTTTGACCTTGGTATTTGTGTTAGTGTCTATAAGCTGCAGTCATCACTTAACATCAATGTGAACTGCATGCCTGATTGCCACTTCCATTACAGAAAAAAAAATTAAAATACACATCGATTCGATAGTTATGCCTTTGAAAGTTAAATTGGGGCATATAGCCAAAGTCCAGAGTGACCATTAAAAACTTCACAGTTAGATAAACATCGGCATGACAACGTCATCAACCGCAAATAATTGTATTGATTTTTATTTGTGAAGTCATGTACCATGTTTCATCTTATTTTGCTACATATCATCTGAGAAACTGCGTCAGTAGCCTGGTAGTAGCAGGTTCTGGGTTCGATTACCAGGTCGGGGGCTATTAGAGATAAGGGTGCAAAATCCTTTATCTCTGGTTCTATTGGGATTTTTCCATTTTCTGGAAGTTTCCCAATACCTCGGATTTGGTAATGTGCCCAGAGATGTCAACAGGCTCGCCACCTGGGCCAAAGGCCTGGGTCATGGGCCAAAACGTAGCAAGAGAATCGTGGGTGTTTGCATGTATGCTTGAGTGCACGCATTTGCTTCTGCCTAACACTTCGGGGATTACAGGCGTACAGTTACGTACGTTTTATAATCTGAGAAATCAATACAAAGTTCCCGTGCGAAGTCGGAGCGGGTCCCTAGTTCTGCATAATAATATCATCATCATCATTATCATCCACGTTTCAAACCTTAAGTTATAATAGCAAAATACCAGACTATGAATATATGAATGGGACTTTCGAAACCTTAAACAATGACTTATTTTTCTGCGACCAACACAAAAACAATGACTGTGGCTGTTTATTATGAGGAAATTGGAGTAATAAAATAAGTTTTCCCAACTTTAGCGAAATTTTTCCATTATTACATCATCCTGGTGAAAACATAACGTAATGAAAGAACGATAAAACAAGAACAAGGAAACAAAATTGGATATGAAATTGTAGGAAGAAAAACCACGAAATAAGGAATTAACCTTTTAATTAGTGGTAGAAGCCCTGCTGCTAAAGTCCAAGATTCGATTAGTGTTTTCAATTGAAACGATTCTTAGGTATACCACCAGGGTTTGTAAAATGGTCGACTTAAATAAAATTACGTAAAAGCATTTTAAATCAAAACATGCAATTTAAATGGATATTAAGTAGTAGTGCATATCGCGGTGTCTAGTTTGGAGGCTTTTCTAGTCTACGTGAATCTCTCTCATCCAGCTTTTAAAAGATCTGACACGGTCTTCGACGCAAATACTGTCTAGAGCCTATACTACAATACTACACTACTACACTACTATACTACATCGACACAAAAAATATGTTTACTGGTGGTAGAGTTCCAGTGCAGGAGCTGGAGTGCGCAGGCACCACCGCATTATCTAATTAATCTGCAGCCAAACGGTAGTATTCAGTACTATCGTGTTCCAGTTAGATGGCAATGTATGGCCTCGCAATAACTATTACAGAGACATGACAGCTAAGTTCTCAGGGGTGACGACGCATCTGTTTTTTTGACTTCTGGTCTTTATGTGCGTGTCTATAAGTTACAGTCATCACTTAACATCAATGTGAACTACATTCTCGTTGGACACCTTCATAACATATTTAATAAAAAAATGTGTGACAAAATATGTAGGTACGTTGCTATTCCTGAAGCTTATATTGATTTTCCTCAAAAATAAGAATTAAGGAGCCATAGTTATCGAAAGCATATTATTTTCTATTTATTCTTGTTTATTTTTTATACGCCAAATAAAACATTCACTAACTTAACGCTACGATAAAGCCGCCAATAAACCAAGATATGGCGTCATCAAAACTGAAATGCGTGTCTATAGAAATACATTTTTATTAGGCACATTTAATGGGCCATACATGTTTCGCACTCACAAAGCACACGACACGTGGTGACGTGGTGACGTGGCGCGCGCGAAGTGCCTCCGAGCCGTGACGGTGGCGCTCTCTCCTTTACAGCTGCATGCCCATTGTTATGATTTTACTTCACACATTTTCCAGTTTACGGCCTATATCTTGCTTTTAGTGGTTTTAAAGATAAGGATATATGCGACATAAAAGTATGCTTTTAATAGCTTTACATTGAAATCTTTGTTGATATACGAGTAGAATTACAGTGTCGAAACTCCAGGGCATAGACAATCGCAGAATGAGGTAATCTGTTTGCTTGATAGCCACTTCGTGACATACTTCACCATCCAGCCGTAGATCAGAGGGCAGATCCTTTGTATCAAATGACTTTTCTACTTGAGAATTAAGTAAAATACTATAAGGGATTACACTTATGATAAATATAGGTACATTCAAAATTAATATCCCCATATGTTACATGCAAAGTTCATACGACCAACAGTAATATCATTTTTCATCTCCCAACTACCTACTCAAGCCACATATTGCAGAATTCCATGTAATGCTGGCAATGTACAGCTGAAATTAAATTACGATATGAAATTTTAGTTTAATTTAAATCTTATGTAGCAGCGGCCTGAACCATATCAGATGTCCGAGGTATGTGCCGTGGTTATGTGGTTAGGGGTACTGTATTCAAGCTGCATATTGCATGCGTCAGGCTTATTCTGAATAATTGTCTGACATGACGGGCGCTTAAAATTATATTTACAACTGTTGTGAAATGAATAAGTACGACTTAAACCCCATTCAGTAAAAGACGAATGAATAAATAGTTACTAAATTAAGGCTGCTGAATAGAATAATCTCAACTTAAGTATGTCTGTTGCGAAGGTAACAAACTCAGTGATTTTTCTAAGTACTTGATTCTTTTTCTAAGCTCAATTAAAGAAAAATGTTGCCGATTTCCTAAATAAAACAATAAGATCCGAAGGGATTACTTCTGGGGAAAATTGGTAAATATTACCCATTTTGTGTTTATATTCAACACATGGACGAATTTTCGTCACGCTCCCGTACTCATTGCTTATAATTTGTACCTTGGAGACGTCAAATATCCAATAAAGAAACGTATATTAATTAAGTATTAAGAATAATACAATCTAAGCTTCCGGTCCAAAAACAGTTCGATAGATTAGATTTTTTTTTGTCTGAAATGATCACGACCATACCCGTATTTTTAAGCTATTGCATAGCTACTATCGAGAGCCTTGAGCGCGGGGACCGAATTCAGAAATTCCGTAACGAAACAACCTCACGCTCCCCACTCCGACGGACACGGAGGTGTGGCTTGAAGGCCGTGCATTGTCTAACTTATTATAGTTTCGTTTTTCTTTTTCTTCATTTATTATCATTGAAGGAATTGAAAAATTTTATGATTATTATGTTTTAACCAAATAGTTTAAATTTTAATTTTTAATTTACTATTAATATATGATTTTTCTTTACTATATGTAATGGTTATTCGCTCTAGGTAGTTTATGATTTATTGACGTTTTGAAAGTATCTGTAAAGATCTATTCGAAATAAAAATATTTTCTATTTCTATTTCTATTTCTATTTTCGGCAGTCTTCGACACGGTGTTTGTGTGCGTTCAACTAGACGTATTATACGAAGCTCGCACGAATCGAGACGAGCTGCTCCGAAATCAGACGAATACATAAGCAGCAGTTTATATGTATTGTAAAATAATAAAAATATTTTAAACAATATAAACTTTTTTATTTAATAAACGAAAAAAGAAATGTTTTCTTATCGGTCACCACGCTCAAAAAGTGTAACTAGAATTAATATCAAAGAAAAAAAGAAATACTGCATAAATAAAATAAATAAATAATTATAATTGCATAAGTTGATACAAAATGCTATGCAATAGCTTTACCGCGGCAGTCCCCGAGTGCCATACGACGATTTTTTTTTAATTTCCTTCCTGTGCTTCATATAGTGATCTCATTACAAGTCCGTACATAATTCGTTAAAAACCTACTAAAGGCATACTGCAAAAAAATCAGTGAATTCACTTATACATTTTTCAGGTATAACTATACTGCAGCTTCTTTTTAAACGCATCTAAACCGACATGTAACATTGTGTTCACATACAAGAAGTCGACGGTGGACGATATATTCTGAATTTGAAAGAAACACAATAGGTACAACTTCTTCTATTTTCGTAATTAAAGTCAAATTTCAAAAATATTCTTTGAGATGATAGTTATATATAATAAATAACAAGCCATTTTACGTAAAAATTAAAATAGTTTTGGATCTGGAAAACTGATTTCTGTATTAATCAAGGAGACGGCTCCAATACCCTATCAATTATGCACCAATTTTATTGTTTTTTTTTTTACAATCGATATCAAAAAGTTTTAGACACCTTTTAGAAAGGTTGCCAATCGCTAATATTTTATTCAACCTCAAGTCACTCATTCTCTGACGCATGTAAACTGGCCTGCAACCACAACAGCATGAAGGACATTTGCAAGTCGACGGCGACCGATTTATTGTGAACAATACTGAGCATATTGGATGCCGGCGCTCGGAATATGAAATCATTGGCAGATTTCCTATCCTGCCGTCCGCTATGCATAAGTTGTCAGATATAAATAGATTGCAATCGACATTCGATATTGCGAGACGTGCTGGTGGAACATGCATTTGCAGAATCTGCTCATCAATACTGAGCAGTACACGAACACGTTTCATGGTGAAGGGATGGGAAAAAAGTATGGCAAAGGTATGATACGTATAGTACTTTCATATTTCATATTTGAATCACAGAAGAGAAATTAGGAGATATTTATACAAAAAAATCTTAACAATTTTGCCCTGCCTCAGCGTCTTTTGCTTGAAATTTCGGAGTCCTAATAATTAATAAATTCACGAGGAGTTGATTGCCTTGAAAATAAAAATAGTAGCTTAAAGAAGTACTGAAAAAACACACATACACACAAACATGTACAGACTTCAATTTCATTTGGAACAAATTAAACTGTAAGTTGCAGTATGGATCTATACATCTGTACAAATAAATAAAATTGGAGTGTCTGTTTGCAATATAAAAATACCCGCTTTTTACTAAATGCATATGTATTTATACACGGTACGTATACCAAAATAACATTTTTTACAATTTTTGTCTGTCTGTCTGTTTATTGGGGCTAATCTCAGGAACGGCTGAACCTATTTCAACTGGACTTTCACTGGCAGATAGATGTATTATGGAGTAACTTAGGCTACTTTTATACAAGCTGCGCCTACGACTTCGTCCGGGTAGATACTGAACAATCATAAGTTCTCACGCGGACGAAGTACAACGCGAGCACAACTAGTCTATAATATAAAAATAAGTCGGGTTTTCCTTCCTGACGCTATAACTCCGGAAAGCACGAACCGATTTCCACGGTTTTGTTCGTTGGAAAGGTCTCGGGCTCCGTGAGGTTTATAGCAAGAGCAAGCAAGAAAATTCAGGATTATAAAACGACATCCACGCGGGCGAAGCCGCGGGCAACAGCTAGTCGAATATAAAATTCAAATGTACACGAATATAGGAAGTTCAGCGGCCAGACAGACAAATGACAGTTACATGTGCATCGTGTTCAAAGTTTCAACATAATACGCGTTTGAGCGAACTACTGAATTATTTACTAACGAAATTCACAATGCATTGTGAATAGTTTGTGTGTTTATAGTGCAATTAAGGTTTGCAAAAGTAATTATTGCACTTGACAGAGCTCTTAAACTTTATTTACTGGTATGACTGCGTGTAACCAAATAACATAACTGCTTATGCATATGTGACATGCTTAAGCAGCATGACTGTGTTGCTGACTAGAAATCTAGTCTGATTAAATAATAATAATAATGGCAACCCTTGATACGTCCCACTGCTGGGCAAGTCTCTTCTCTTCTTAGAAGAAGGCCTAGAGCCTAGTCCACCACGCTGCTCCAATGCGGATTGGTGGAGATAAGAGTTAGTGGCCAACCCGCTGTCGAATATTTTCAAACCCATAAGGCCTCCGACAAGGTTGAACGACTGCTATCTGCGACTGATAGCAACTGGAACTGATAACTGAACGTGCCCTCCGAAGCACGGAAACGCGCATTTTTATTAGCCACTAGCGGTCACTCATCACACACCAGACCGCGCCCGTATCGCTTAACCGAGTAGTTCGTTTCCGATCTACACCAGCCGCGGGGCCATGCGCTCTTCTGTCTGATTTGATATCTTATTAATATAATCTAGGGGCTTGTATGACAAAATCATGATAATTATTTTTGAAACTACCACATTATTCTATTGGGAGCAGGCCACTACTGCCTCTGCTGGTGTTCTAGGTACGATTCTCAAATCGAAGGGCTTTTAAGATTTATCTATTTTCTCGAAGTATCCAGTGCCTCTCACGAGGTTTAGTAATGTGCTCGGAGATCTTAATAGTCTCACAAAACTTAAATGACGCATCATAATTATGGCGTGTATACTTGGTTGCATGGATACGTTTACCTCCATCTACTCCTTTAGGGAATATATTATGGGTGATGAAGTTTTATGAAGTTTTTTGCTACAGTTTACAGATGCGCTGATTCTCCAGTCCATGACATGACTTCATTTGTGGTAGAGCTCCAGTGACGGAGTTACCTAATTTACTTGCATGGTAGTGTTCAGCACTATCGTGTTCCGGTCACGTGGTAATGTACGGCTCTGTAATTTCCGGCGCAGAGGCATAACACCTTAGGCCTCAGAAGTGGTACCGCATCTGCATTTTGACCTTGGTCTTTGTGTGGGTGTCTATAGGCTACAGTCATCACTTAACATCAATGTGAACTGCATGCTTGTTTGCCACTTCCATTACATAAAAAAAAATTCAGAACCATGGGCATGGGCACAAATTACTCGATTTGAGTCATGAAAAGAAACTTTGAGATTAAGTTTGTTATAATATGGGTAAAAAGTCTTTTCGCATTAGAGTATGTATGAACATGTAATAAAATCTCTTTGGCTGTAGTATTTGTATCTGGTTTTGGTATCATTGAAAGTTAAAATTTTAAAGAACATAATTCCAAATTCATATTAGGCAAATGTGTGATTTTCATTTGTTTTTCGTACTGTCAAGATGAGTGAATCTAATGAAGAAATTCGATACATTTTAAAATTTTACTACAAAAAAGGTAAAAATGCAACGCAAGCCGCGAAAAAAATTTGCGATGTTTATGGACCTAGTGCAGTGTTTGTGAGAATAGCACAAATTTGGTTTAAGCGTTTTCAATCCGGAAATTTTGATGTCAAAAGGGCAGGGCAAGGCATTATTCATTATAAGCTATTACCACCAGGCAGGACTATCGATTCTGAACTCTACTGCGAACAACTGATGAGATTAAAGCAAGAAGTTGAGAGAAAGCAGTCGGAATTGATCAACAGAAGGGGTGTGGTGTTTCATCATGGTAACGTTAGACCTCACACATATAGCCACTCAGCAAAAATTAAGAGAGTTTGGCTGGGAGGTGTTAATGCATCCGCCGTATAGTCCTGACCTTGCACCTTCAGATTTCCACCTGTTTCTTTTTCTTTATGCAAAAGAATTCTGAAGAGACCGAAACAGGTGGAATGGTGGTTAGGTTAACATCACGAGAGGACTGCCAAATCCACTTGTCCCGGTATTTTGATGAGAAGTCCCAAAATTTTTATAGCAATGGGAACATCTCCCTACCTACAAGATGGCAAAAGGTTATCGAACAAAATGGTACATACATACTTTAGTTAAATTTAAATAAACTATATTACAAAATGTTTTGAATTATCTTAAAAAATGCGAAGAAACTTTTTCCCCAACCTATATGTGTCTCCACACTCTCTGCCGATCCCGTGAGGCGCTCAGCGTGAAGATACATACATATACATGTATCTACGGCTATAGTATTCAACTTCTGTGAACTTTATTCAACACTAACGACATAATGATAACCATCACACTATGGGAAAGTTTATTTGTTTGGATGTTTATCCGAAAAATCACGCCGAAACTACAGAACGGCTTTTGACAATATTTGTTATACAGATAGGGTATTAGTTGACTTAGATTACAGGATACTTTCTATCCAGAAAAATGCTCCTGTGGGATGCCATGGGATGATTTGATGAGTTCCCACAGGTTACGCGAAAAGCGACGTACACGCGGGCGGAGCCGCGGGCAACGACTAGTGTTTATATAAATGCAATCGTAACTAACTCGTCAACCTAATAATCCATTATACTAGGCAAATAGTGGAAGTTAATCTAAACTAAACAATCCTAGTATCAGATATCCACCCGGACACAAACAAAAGTGCCTGCGGAAACCACCCGTCCTTTCCTCCCTCCCCCGCGTCAGTGGATTCCGATAAAGTTATGATTAACTGCTGCTGTTTGCTCGCTGAAGGTTTATACGACTGACTTATTTCTCGTTCTGAATTAACTTCAATACCACGTTTACATACACAGTTTTGAATTAGGAGTGGTGTAAAAGCTTGTTTGTGAACTGTGAACCTAATCCCCGAAGGGGTAGGCAGAGGTGAATGCATGCATTCAAACATACATGCAAACCGACGATTTTCCGGTTACGTTTTTGCCCATGTAACAAGTGGCGAGCCTGTTGACGCTTTTGGGCACATTCCCAAACTTTGAGGTACTGGGAAATTTCCAGAAAATGTAAAAATCCCAACAGAACCAGAGATAAAGATCTTTACACCATTATCTCTGATAATCTCTACATTTCTATATTTTTATATAACTGCCTCGGTAGCCTAATGGTAGCAGGCCGCTTCTACTACGCTGAGGTCCTGGGTTCGATTCCCGGGTAGGGGGTTATCAGAGATGATGGTGTAAAGTCCACTATCTCTGGTTCTATTGGGATTTTTCTATTTTTTGGAAATTTCTCAGTACCTTGAAGTTTGGTAATGTGCCCGGAGATGTCAACAGGCTCGCCACCTGTTACATGGGCCAAAACGTAACCGGCGAATCTTGGGTGTTTTCATGTATGCTTGAATGCATGCATTTACCTCTGCCTATCCCTTCGGGGATTACAGGCGTGAAGTAACGTTTTTTTTTATATAATCTATGGTTTGGAGGAGACAATTGATTAAGTATAGGCGTCACAGAAGTTCGAATCCAAATCGGCGTTCCTTAATGATGCTGATATATTTAGACTGACAGTCCTAAGCACTCGCTGATTGCTCGGTTGCTGAAACTTTTTTAAAACGTTCATTAAAAAAGTTTCAGCAACTCAAGTTGATAGTTTATATAAAAAATGTATTATCCTGGGAAAACTAAAAAAAATCGAAACAAGCTAAATCGTGTAGCCAACGCGCGCGGAGCCGCACGTGCAATCCTAGTCAAATATTATAATAAAGAAATGAAATAATTAAACAAAAAGCGTATGCTGTGAGTATTTATAAACAAACTTGGCGAGTGCGAGCAACAAGCGTACCTCATTGACCTTAATGCACTCGAAATTCCAACAGTTTCGTCTACTTTGTAAATTTTGTACTCGTCGGAGCTGAAATTAAAACGAAGTACCCATTCTGTTTTAAAATATTATAAAAGTTTCTGGGGCGTGCGTGTTTCTTGCCTCTGCGTAGTGTGAAGCTTTGGGAATAATGAAAGTACGTGATAATAGTTTCCCTTTCAAAATTGTTACAACATTAGAATTCAGTCATATAGTTGTATGTTCTTAGGTTTTTGCGAGGTACACTAATTGATAAAACTAGTTTTCGCATTTATCTCGCGTATATTTAACTAAAATTATTATTTAAAATCGAACTCGACGTTTCGGTCGCTTTTCAGCTTCCGTGGTCTCGTGGCCTCGGGCAGTCTGAGGTGACATCTGTCTGACAGCAGTGTGAAAAATTATTAGGTATGTAGTATATTATTTTGCAAACGTCTCGAGTAGCGTTCAGAATTAACACAAAAGTTACTAGTTGTATCTTGAGGTCCTATAGACTGTAGCGGATGGGCTTTAATTCTTCTCTATTTGAAATTTTGATGTTTTTTAATCTCAACAGCCTCGCGAACCAATCTTGGGATTGGTCTGTGTTCTGTAGCTGTGTTGTGTATTCGAGTTTTGTCAAACCGAATATAATAAGTTGCTTTGTTCGTTATGTGATCACAGACTGCAGACTTCCCTGCTCTACGGTTTTTGACAACAGCAATATTATGTGCTTTAATTTATAACGATGGTAATATATGACCCCGTAATAACTATCACAGAGACATAACGTTCTACCATCTAACCATTGGTGACCTTCCTCTATGGCTGCAAATCATGGAAGGTCACCAAGGCCATTTCATACCAACTCTAGGTCTTTGTTAATCGTTGTCTTCGCAAATGCTCGGGATATACTGGCCCGTGAAAATCTCAAATGTCAACCTACTTGAACGCTGCCACGAAACTTCAATCGGGAACAAGTTAGGCACCGTAAGTGAAACTAGATTGGCCACACACTCCGAAGAGGGCCTTATCACTTACCAAAACAGGCATTGGACTGGAACCCCCAAGGAAAGCGAAAACGTGGTCGTCTGAAGCAGACTTGGCGACGAACGGTTACTGACGAAGTGAAGAAGATCGGAAAGTGTTGGAGTGAAATCAAGCGCCAGGCTCAAGACCGATCGAGATGGAGAACTACTGTGTACGCCCTCTGCCCCATTTAGGGGACATAGGACTCCTATACGACGGACGACCATAAGTCAAGTAAGTCATATTACCATCTAACTAGAACACAATAGTACTGAACACCATTTGGCGGCAGATAGATTAGGCAATGCGGTGGTGCCTACGCCCTCAAATTCCTACACTAGGACTCTACCATCAGTAAATGTGGACATGTGCTAGTTTGCTACCACTATATTATTACATTCATATAAATGCCTACTAAGTGAAGGAAATACAAACGCAAAGTTATGAAGCACTCATCTTACCCTCATAATAATAAGAACAGTAAAGTACATTCACGTTGTCGTTAGAAGTGTTTAATGTTAATGCGCCATAAAATTTGTATGCGGTCATCTTTACGACGTACAACGCGCCAAATGGAATATGAAATTCAAGTTTTTCTTGACACCACGACCCAATTCCGTATCGGGGAACCTATAAACATTCTCATATTTATTGTGGCTTTAAATCTAGACACCTCGCATTAAATCATGGCTATAGTATGCTGTAAAATATGGTATTATGATTTTTATAATGGCGAATGACTGCAATTGGCCCTCCATTTTGCTTACTCATAAGGGACTTGGCGTGGAGTTACATACGTACATGTCATAAGTTGAAGTGCATGTTGAAGCGCGCATGGCCCAGCGGCTGGTGTAGATCGTAAGCGATCTACTCGGTTAAGCACTACGGGTGCGGTCGGGTATTGCGATGGGTGACCGCTAGTGGCAAATTAAATGCGCGTTTCCGTGCTTCGGAGGGCACGTTAAGCCGTCGGTCCCGGTTTCTATCGATAGATAGCAGTCGTTAAACCTTGTCGGAGGCCTTATGGGCGGTTTGAAAAACATCCGACAGCGGGTTGGCTCCTAACCCACCCACCTCCACCAATCCGCATTGGAGCAGCGTGGTGGAGTAAGCTCTAGGCCTCCCCCCAAAAAGGGGAGAGACTCGTGCCCAGCAGTGGGACATATAATGGGTTGCCATTATTATTATTTATTATATGTTATATGTTATAAGAACTGAAATATCAATCAATCTTTTAATTGTCTTTCGAGTATCATCTATCCATGAGTTGATAAATATCTCCGGCAAGAGAGTCTCCATTCATAATCATAATCATAATCATAATCATAATCATTTATTTACCAGAATGTAGTGGGTACATGTAGGTACAGATGGTGAGCTAATAACATTAAAGCACTATCACATTCTACCATTACAATGGTGTGTAAAATATCCATAAACTTAACTAAATAGTATGTCAAAATATTATTATTGTAATTCGAATATTTATAATTAATTAATGTCAAAGTTATTATTGCAAATTGTGGTCATCTAATTGAGATATTATTACAGCGATAAAGTTTATTGAAGATTTTAATAATTTAATTTAAATATTTAGCATTACTTTAGGATAATAATAATAATATATATAAATTTAGTCAAATTATTGAGTCATTAATAAATTATAATATTGTTTTATGTGTCATATAATCCTTTAAGTCATAAAAACAATGTTGATGTAGCCATTGAGTCAGTTTTTTTTTTAAATAATGGTAATTGTGTTTCTTTAAGCGTCGTCGGTAATTTATTATAGACTCTTATGGCGTTAACATAAGCATTTCTCTTATGCAATTCAATCCTATATTGTGGTATAAACAGTTTAAATTGATTTCTGGCCCTAGCATTTCTACTTGTATATTCGGAATTAAGTTTAAAATAACATGGATGCTGCTTTACAAAGACACATAGCTCTCTAATATACATGCAAGCTAACGGTAAGATACGAAATTTATCAAATAAGGGCTTACAACTGTCTAAGCACCAAGCTCCACAAATGGCTCTTACACATTTTTTTTGGACAACAAAAGCTTTATTAATTGCAACTGAATTTCCCCACAATAAAAGACCATAGGCTAGCACCGGGGAAACATATCCATGGTACGCAGTTAGAGCTGCTTCTGTTGAGACAGTTTGACGTAATTTTTTTATTGCATATACAAACCTATCTAGCTTGTCGCAAACATACTCATTATGAGATTTCCAGTCACAATTTTTATCAATTATCAATCCTAAGAATTTCGTGGAGTCAATTTCATTAATTTTATTATTTTCGTAAGTTATATTAAGGTCAATAGGTTTTTTTCTGTAAGTCTGGAATTGAATTAGATTAGTTTTATTGATATTGATTTTTAAATTATTGTTTTTTAACCAGGCAATTATATTACTGAGCGCTTCATTTATACTTATTTCATATCCATTTATATCATTACATTTCACTATAAGTGTAGTGTCGTCGGCGAATAATACTGTTTTGTGGTGCGTAACATTCGGTAGATCGTTAATATTGATTAAGAATAGTAATGGTCCCAAAACACTTCCTTGAGGCACACCGTAGTTATTTGTCCTGAAATCTGATTGACTATACATTTTAGTTCCATTCACTATTTTAGCTATTTTCACACATTGGGTTCGATCTGACAGATAGCTTTTAATCCGTTCGTTTGCAATACCTCTGATACCATATTTATCGAGCTTATATAATAGTAGCTTGTAGTCCACAAAATCAAAAGCTTTGCTCATATCTAAAAATACTGCAGCAATCGCTTTATTGTCATTGATTGCTTCTGTTACTGTTTTAATTAAGTCAAAACATGCTAACGAAGTGGAACTATTCTTACGAAAGCCGAATTGTTCGTTTTTTAATAAATTGTGACCCATAAAAAAGTCCTGAAGTCTTTTATACATGACCTTTTCAAATACTTTTGATAATACTGGAATTAATGTAACGGGGCGATAATTATTGAAATCTGTTGCATCTCCCTTTTTAAAAAGTGGTTTAATTACTGACTTTTTTAATATATTGGGATATGTACCTTCCTCTAGTGATCTATTGATGATAAAACTCAATGGTTCGCTTATATATTTAGCACATAACTTCAGAGAGCGTGTATTAATACCATCATTGCCTACTGAGTTAGTATTTTTAAGATTATTAATCATTCTGCTAAACCGAGTCATTACTGCTCAATGAAAATACAAAGTGGGTAAATAAGTGTATTACTGTGGCCCTGTCCGCAGTCCGCAACGAGCGGCGCCGGCCCGCATCGGCTTTGATGAGAATGGAACTTGATTAGGCAAGTACTGAAATGGAACCGACGGCGACCGCAGACTGACAAAGAGTAGTGACCATAGAAGCTGAGAGCTGAAACTCGGGCTTGATTTATGTTCATTTAGTTCATAAGATATGAAGGTATCAAACTGTTTATGAGTCAAGAAAAAGGAATGTCTTTCATTAAAAAAAAATAGGAGAAATTCCTGTTTCAATGGTGGAAAATAAGCACGCATTTTAATTAGATAGTGATTGGTGCACTGCGTATGGCCCAACAGTTTTAATCTGAAGGCTTTATAATCAGAACGATTTCTGCTGAAATTTGCTGCAAAGAAGTCTCGACAAAGTTTACTTTGTAGTGCGTTGTGCAAAGTTTGATGCAAAACCTACTTCAGAACCGGCAACGTTGAGATGTCTAGTGTTTTTGGCTGCAGTGTTCACGTATCCCCGATATTAACTCTAGGTTAATTTGTAAATTAATCTTATAAGTATACCAAAATAAACCCACATTCCGTAATCAAATAAACCACACAAACTTATCTATCTATATATATAAAAATGAATCGACAAAAAAGTATGACTTCCCATAACTTGAGAACGGCTTGACCAATTTGGCAAATTCTTTTTTTAAAATGTTCCTTGAAGTCCAACGATGGTTTTTACGGCGAGAAAAATTTAAATAATTGCCGGAAAACCCCTTAAAACAGCCCTTTTCTTTTTCCCATACAAATGTTTTCTAACTAAAACGTAAAGTCAACTTGAGCTTTATTGCTGTTGCATAAAGTTCATATTAAATTACAAGTACTCACGGTTGTCTAAGCAATGTAGGTGTGTTCCTAACGTCAAAAAGTCAATTTGCACTTTATTACCGCTGAACAAAGTTCATACTAAAGAAAGGTTAAGGGCTCTTAAGATTTTTCTTTTTTTGGAAATGTGCGATCAACCAACCTCCTAAGAGAGGAGGTGATAGTTTGTACGGGTATTTTGTCAATTTTTAATGCCTCAAAATTGGTTTACAGACTCTTTTGTTGCATCAATATATTTTTTTAATCTTCCCTCAATCCCCTTAAAATGGGTAGGGAAGTTGGAATGGGACTTTCCGCAATTTTCAAGGTGAAATATTAATGAACAGGCTCTAATTAAATAGATATTTTGTAAGTTATTAAACGACATCCACGAGGGCGAAGCCGCGCATAAAGTTCATATTAAATTACAAGCACTCACGGTTGTCTAAGCAATGTAGGTGTGTTCCTAACTTCAAAAAGTCAATTTGCACTTTATTACCGCAGTACAAAGTTCATACGAAAAAGAAAGGGAAAAATTAAGTGGTAAAATTTGTATGGATAGTTTCTCATTCCTGAACTTAACAGTGTAAAAATATATAAAAATGCAACCCGTTTTCCTTGGTCACGGCATCACGCGTGAATGGCTGGACCGATTTCACTAATTCTTTTTTTGTTGTATTTCTTATTATGAGGAGAAGGTTCTTAAGGAAAAAAATATAAGAAAATAAAGTAAAGGGGATAGGCAGATGCCGTTTTCGGCCTTAAGTTGGTTTTAGGTTTGGCTAGCGATATTTAATCGTGTCATAGGTGATAAAGCATGACAGAGCCCCTAAAAATTATGTATTTCTAACAAGTAGACACTTTAGTAATGTATAGTATTAGCATTAAGTTCAAATAAGTTTTGTATAAGAAATTTTGATAAATAAAGAAATATTGAAAAATATACATTTAATTTTGCATTATGCATTTGGCAATATGCATAACAAGCGATGCGATAAAATTAAAAAAAAATTGTTTATATTTACGAAAAACCAATTGGGGGCGATGTTAAAATAGTATTAGAACACTTTTCAATTATTTTTAAATTTTCTGTCTGTTTGTCCCTTTGTCCAGGCTAATCACCGAAGATACTGGACGGATTCGAATAAAACTTTTTGTGGTGTATAGATACTAAGCCTGGCCAACATTTAGGCTACTTTTTACTGCGGGAAAATCACTCATTCCCACGGGAATCTCTACATTTAATTTCCTTTTCCTATACAAATAGTCCGTATCTATCAAACCTTTGACACATTATTTCATTGTGAGGCAATACGAAGTTTGCCGGGTCAGCTAGTAGTGAAATGAAAAACAACTCACAATAACATTATTTCGAATCGAAAGAACCCCTTGGCAGTACAATGATTATACGACGGAGGGTTCTTTGACTGTGACGAAAATATTTCCATCAGTGTTGTGCGCCAAAGGTTAAAGTATAATCATACCAAGTTTCATTGTAATCGGACCTTTAGATTTTGTGTGATGCTTGAACAAACAGACAGACAGACAGACAAAAAATTTTCTAATCACATATTTGTGTTCGGTTTCGATCTAGTAACATCCCCTGGTATTTATTTTTTCAATAATTTCAATGTACAGAATTTACACTTCTACAGTTTTATTATAAGTATAGATAAGAGCTTCGACCACCACCTAAGGAAGCTCTCGTTTGGAAGTTGGATCAAGGGCTTGGTGCAGAAAGCGGTACTCCTCGACACGATGTTGAATGAATCAATCACATCGTGTGGTGTAAATAAAATGGAAGGATCGAAGTTGGGTAAAACACAGTTCAGTCGCTACGAAGTCTACGCGCTACGGCGTAGCAATTGCGTAGCGATTGCATTATTCATAGCACACTAAAAGATCTATAAATAAATAATACACAAGGTGAAAGTTTGTGTCGTGGTTGCTGTTGTACACACATAAAACATACACAAACTCTCAGACCGCAAACAAATATCTGTAGGCCATGCAACATTATTTGGGATCGAACCCGCGACTCTTCGAATCGAACGGTCGTCTCACACCGTTGGACTAACCGGGTGCACATATAACGCTATGTCCTGCTTGAGCGACAAATACGATGCGACGCGACACGACACGACACGATACGATGCAATGAGACGCGATGATACTGGTGTCTTAATTTTTTTTTTATTCTACTATAATAATATTCAATAATAAAATTATCCATTCACGAAAGAGATAGATGCTGAGAGAGTAATGGAGAGGACTATGTTCGGAGTTTCTCTGCGAGATCGAAACAGAAATGAGGAGATCCGCATGAGAACCAAAGTAACCGACATAGCCCACCGAATAGCCTAATCTAGCCGAAGTGGCAGTGGGCAGGGCACATAGCTCGCAGAATTGATGGTCGTTTTTTTTTTTTTTTTAAATACGCTTACACTCACAGCCCCACAGTAGGTATAGTATAAACCTGTGTCGTGGGTGCCGTTGTATACATACAACACAAACACAAACACCCAGACCCGAAACAAATACCTGTAGGCCATACAAATATTTGTCCCGGTGCGGGGATCGAACCCGCGACCCTTCGAATCAAACGATCATCTCACACCGCTGTACTAACCGGGTCGTCGTTAGGGCAGAAGAGATCTGGAGTGGCAACCGCGTACCGGAAGACGAAACGTAGGCAGGCCCCCTACGAGGTGGACCGACCGCGAAGACCTGGTGAAGGTCGCGGGTAATCGCTGGATGAGGGCGGCCCGGGACCGTTCGTTGTAGCATTCTTTGGGGAAGGCCTTTGTTCAGCAGTGGATGTCTATTGTCTGAAATTATGATGCTGATGATGATCCATTCACGTTTTATAATCCTTAACTGTTTTATTTTATGCTAATGTATATCTTGCTTATGTGCATATGTAATGGTATGTAAAACCTCGAGTTACGCTACCTAGTTTTACGCGAATGGCGAGATACGCGATTTTTCACGTATCAGTTTCCCCATTCCGCTCGGTTAGTGTTCGGTTTACGAGAAGTTCGAGTACACATTATTGATTAACCTATAATTATATCATCCAAAAGACCAAAAAATAATAATTTGAACCTAGTGTTTATATACAAAGGTGAACCTCGATTTACGCGAATTCGACACTGCTATCACTTGGTCCCACCTATCGCGTAAATCCGAGGTATTGCTGTAATAAAACACAATCACTCAAATTTCAGTGCTAAAAACTTAATCCATTATATTTCAACAATGCATAACAGTAACATTTTACAAGAACAGCAGCCCTGCCGACAATTAAACATACGACATACTTATGACGATTGTTACAAGTTATATTGCTACCAAACATCTCGGCCCATCCCTCTCAAGTTACCTTAATTGCTTTCCAATTAACCAGCTCTCCGCGTTTAATGTTATATTAATTGTGGTATCCGAGAGTCGCCGTAATATCTGCCCACTGCGGGACGCATTATATTTTATCGGCAATTTCGAGCATTTTATTATGGCCGTTAGACTAGGATTTCAGTAGGTAATATCTTCCCAAAACCTGTGACAAGGGGACTGTCATTAAAATAGAATTTGTTTGGTAAATGTCCAAATATTACATAAATTAAGCCAGATAATGAGAAGGTTGTAATAAGTTGTAACGTGAATTTATAAAATAGGAACAAAACAATTGATTTCAGACAGGAATCGAACTTGCGACCTCAGGATAACCAGCCCAGCCACTTTACCACTAAGCTACTGAAGTCCTTAACCTGAACGTCGAATTTTTCTTTCCCTTAATGATTTTAACCGATTTAGGGTTTCTTTAATTTCTTATTTCTTAATTCACTCGCGTGCGATGCAATGCGAAAATAATAAAATTATTACAAGTTATTGTATATAGAAGTAGCGTGTTATTGTTCATGGGTATTATATACAAACGCAGTTTTTAGGGTTCCATTTATCAAAAGGAAAAAAAAAACGTTACCATTATAAGATAATCTGTCTGTCCGCCTGTTCGAATTACTTCGAATATACTATCAGCTACGAATAATCGTAGACTATCAGAGAACTAGCCGCTTGATCACACAGGCACCTTGTTAAGCTTTACATATAATATTATTATTATATTCAGTTATGGGTGAACAGAGAATTCCCAGTACCCGTTCCTAGTTCCCTGCTGGACCCATTGATTATGAATTTGGTACAGATGTCAGGTAAATCAGTGACCGTAATATGAACGTGTAATAAAAAATATAAATTTCAAACCTATGGACCACAAATGGGGGATGAATTGGAGAAATAAACAAATATTTTTTTCAAACTATATTGTGTGATAAATTTTGAAACAGGCCTTATTGTAGTGATCTCTAAGGTACATTTTAAATTATTTTTATGGTATTTTGGAAAATAGACAAAAATTTACCGTTTCCTCTCTATAAAATCGATGGTACCGTTAAAATAATCTAAAACATGCTCAACAGCAAAATCTACCAAAACAAGCAACACGGGGTGTTGGATATACCGCTATCTGGTTTCCCGATGAGTGCGCAGCCTACTGGGGCACCTCGACAAAATTGATTCCATCCGATCTACATTACGCGTCATCCCGCCTATCATCGCGTAGTTTAACCGATCGCGTTATGTTTGCCTCATTTCTGCCTATATTGAGAATAGGCAATGAAAATTTACTATTGCAACGACATTTTGATATAGACAACTACAGAATTGACCGATGTTAAAACCTTTGCCATGTAGTAAAGTCATTGACAATTGAACTAACTTATACGAGTACCACAGTCCTAGTGTTGGCGCAAGGCATAAACACAAATTGGCGGCGGTCTGTGAGCGATGCACGGAGATGCGAGGATTCGCTCAGATTCCGGAGGACGTGAGACGATGGAGGACGTCTTCTCGCGAATGCCTCCTCCGGAAGTGGGGTAATCGATTAGGAGAGCCGAGTGCCGGTCGAATCCTGGTAGAAGCAGTTCGGCCCGTACTCCAACAGTGGGTCGAACGTAGGCATGGCGTGCTCACCTTCCGCCTCACGCAGGTACTCTCGGGCACGGATGCTTCGGGTATGATACCTATACCTATATATATGATGGAGCCGACCACTACATGTCACGAGTGCGGCTGTGCCAATGATACGGCTCAGCATACATTATCTGAATACGCGACGTGGGCGGAGCCTCGCTCCGACTAGGTCGTGTGTTCGGACTCGATCTCTCCCTGTCGGCTGTGATCCAATCTATGGTCGGTTGCGAAGATACGTGGAGGGCGGTTCTCTCCTTTCTGCTCTGATCCGTTCTGTTAGAAGCCTCATTTGAATCGATGAAGATGAAATACACCAAGGAGAACGCGTTACCGACCGTATTAAGATAAGGGAATGAAATCCGATACTTTCATGTTCGGCACTCATGTTTTATCGTTTGTAATGAAACAATACCCTTTCAACGTTTATTTGTTTACTTCGTTTCAGATATCCGTTACGAGATACATTCGATACGTCCGATTTCATTTTCTTTTTAACTCGACGCATAAACAGGTTGCCATGAAATAAAATATACTCAATATTTGACTTTAAATACCAGAGTTACTCGTTTCTGTGCGTACGTAGATAAAAAGAACTTTTAAAACTTGATATCAAATCGATCGAAAACAAACTGTGTCTGAATTTACCCAGATAAATTATTACCATCACAAGAACATGCCAGCAAGGAACAACAAAGAAGCCTCATACCAAAAGATAAATGAAACTTCAAATCACTTCCACAGAACCAGAAATTGACTCCCGCATTAAACTGCTCCACAATATAATACAAGATACACATCATTTAATAAACAAACTTCACTCATAAACGTTTCATAGCATCTGTAAACTCCATCCATAAAGTAGTCGGTAATTGCCGTATGTTACATTTGCGACTGTACTGGAAATTTTGCCCCCATTAACGGTTTACGTCTAAGCTTAATGCGAACGTGTAGCTGGCATACTAAACGTTGCCATTCGCACTTTACGACACACTAAAGGCATCATAAAAACCGATTTTTCCTCAATCCAGTAACGTTACGGCTTTTGAACCAATCGCGGACGCAGCGCTGATATTGAAATTACTTTAAAATGGTCCTACGTAACTCGAATGCGCAATAAAAATAAACAATGTATTAAATTAATAACCTTTTAACATACATTATCTGCATAGATTTTCCTTGAGCTTTGCCAGTTATATGAATATAGGAATTAGGCCGTATCCGTTTCTTTATTTACCACTACTATTGGAAAAATATTATAAATCGATAGTAACTAATATTGCTTATAGATACGTTTTAAAAGACTGATGTCGACTAGCCGTACATAATGCTGTACTTACTCCAACTCTTTTATATGGAAACGAGAGCTGGGTATGCAGGAAAGAGCATGAAAGTAAGTTAAACGCGGTCGAGATGAGATCTTTGCGCAAGATCTGCAGCGTATCACTCACTGATCGCGTTCGTAATGAAGATGTAAGAAAGAGGCTTTGTGTGAATGATAGTATCGCTGTAAAAATGAAAAAAGGCATGCTCCGATGGTTCGGGCATACAGAAAGAATGTCGAATGAGCGAATGACTAAACAGATATACAATGCGAATGTTAATGGCTGCAGAGTCTTTTACTGGTGGTAGAGCTCCAGTGACGGAGCTCGCGGGTGTAGGCACCACCGCATTACCTAATATACGTACTTTAATGGTAGTGTTCAGCACTATCGTATTCCGGTCAGGTGGTAATGTACGGCCCTGTAATTTCCGCCATAGAGGCATAACCTTAGGTCCCAGGAGTGGTAACTCATCTGCATTTTGGCCTTGGTCTTTGTGTGTGTGTGTGTCTTTAGGCTGCAGTCATCACTTAACACCAATGTGATCTGCATGCTTGTTTACCACTACAATTACATTAAAAAAAAGAGGCCCAGGAAGACCAAGACTGACCTACCATGACCAAATAGGTCGAGTTCTGTATGATGGTGGGGTCAAAAGTCTTAGGAATCGGCGTGCATGTATGTAGAGAATGATGTAGATAGACGAGGCACGAGAGGTTTGTCAGGACCGGGATATCTGGCGCTCTACACTCTCTGCATACCCCGTCAGGGACCTGGCGTGAAAATACATACATTAAAAGACTGACCCTTTAGCATCGTGGTAAATACTACCCTATTTTCTTATTTAACCTCTGCAAAATAAGTGATAGGCAAAGGAGAGAGCTATGCACGGTGTTTTCCTACGAGATAGGAAATGAAGATATCCGCTTGAGAACCAAAGTAACCAAGATGGCCCACCTAATACCGAAATTCATTTGAGTTTCGGTATTCGACGGCAGGACACATAGCCCGAAGAACCGACTTGCTTTGCTGAGTCAATTCATATTATAATATGGATATAACAAAATTTCAGCCTTTACAGCGAACGTAATAATTCTAAACTGCCTCGGTAGCCTAGTGGTAGCAGGCCACTACTACTACGCTGAGGTCCTGGGTTCGATTTCCGGGTAGGGGGTTATCAGAGATAATGGTGAAAAAGCCTTTATCTCTGGTTCTATTGGGATTTTTCCATTTTCTGGAAATTTCCCAGTACCTCAAAGTTTGGTAATGTGCCCGGAGATGTCAACAGGCTCGCCACCTGTTACATGGGCCAAAAACGTAACCGGCCAATCGTGGGTGTTTGCATGTATGCTTGAATGCATGCATTTACCTCTGCCTACCCCTTCGGGGATTACAGGCGTGAAGTTACGTTGAAGTTACGTAATAATTCTATGGAAATCCATTTAGGTATTCCCTTTGGCAATTTAAAACATTCTAAAAAACATTAATTGAATATCTCACAGATCAGAGAATAAGTCTGCTTCTTAATTCAGCGTTGTAGGTAGCGATGTCGCTTTTCTTTTTACATTTTATTTTACTCACAATATCAAAGTCTTGGATTTAATGTTATATAATACTTCATTAATAACTCAAGGGCAAGAAATCTTTGATCGTAGAATCTTTGAACATACATATTCATTTATAACGATTTAATAATTTACTGCTACTATATATTAAACTAGCTGTGCCCGCGACTTCGTCCGCGTGAGAATTTATGATTGTTCAGTATCTACCCGGACGAAGTCGTGGACGCAGGTATAAAACTAAAAGTTACACCTTTTTGCATAAGTTATTTGCCAGTGAATGTCCCGTCAAAATCGGTCCAGCCGTTCCCGAGATTAGCGGGGACAAACAGACACACAGACAAAAATTGTAAAAAATGTTGTTTTGGTATATGTACCGTGTATAATCGTATATAGATATGCATTAAGTAAAAAGCGGTTATTTTTATATTACAAACAGACACTCCAATTTTGTTTATTTGTATAGATAAGATTTGATAACGATAACAAAACAGACCTTAAAAAAAAATTTTTACAATTTATACATAAAATCGGGGTTATGTTCACGAAAATCTAGACAAAAACAATATTGATTATAATCATATTACACTACAGTACAGTATCCAACAATAAATATTGCACATCGAGCTCAGGAAGGAGACTTTGGCTTATTTTGGGTCTGTAGAGCGTTATCTCTCTTACACCTTACCTATGTGACATTTGACCACAATTTTGATCAAGTTTTGACCAATACCGGACTATCAGTGCTTACGTAGGCAGTGTGCAGCAGAGATAACGCTCTACGAAGTCGAAAGTCGAAACTAGCCGATTGTCACTTTCATAGGCTCGATGTGGAATATTTCTTGATGAGCACTGTAATGATAGTGTGGAGGAACGGGTGGAAGTGTTCCTCCTGCGAAAAGGGTACCTCCGAACAGGCGAGGTGGTAGCGCCTGGCGGGCCGCAGCCCAACGATTGACGCTGGGAAGTTGCCAACTCTTGAGAAATCTTCGTATGTGCGATGTAATTCTATTGCACGTCATCTATCGTACTAGACAAGTACTGTGAGGTTTCATATGTGTTCCACTAGTTGGCGCCTTAATATAGTGGACACTACATCAGTATTACTGGTGGTAGAGCTACAGTGACAGAGCTCGCGGACGTAGGCACCACCGCATTACCTAATTTACTTGCCGCTAAATGGTAGTGTTCAGCACTATCGTGTTCCGGTCAGGTAGTAATGTACGGCCCTGTAATTTCCGGCACAGAGGCATAACACCTTAGGCCTCAGGAGTGGTAACGCATCTGCATTTTGACATTGATCTTAGTGTGGTTGTCTATAGGCTGCAGTCATCACTTAACATCAATGTGAACTGCACACTTGTTGGCCACATTCACTACATGAAAAAAAAAATTGAAGCATACAACGCTTGCCCCCGAACAATGTAACAGATTCTTTTTTTTTTCACAGTAGCTCAGTTATCCGTCACGTGCCGCCAATTTATGACTTTTGAACTCCCACATATATGCTTGTCATTTGAACCAATAAAGCAATAGAAGATAATTATATTTCTCGTCTCGAAATAAACAACTCATTCCCAGAACAACATTATATTATTATTTTTCTTTTTTTTTTCTATACCGAATACGAACGGAAAATTACATATTAAATTATTATTGTAGATGGTTTCGTTGAAACGTAGCCAAAACAAGATACTTATTATCTTGGAAATTCCATCATCCATCGGATTACAAATTAGAAAAAGCCTTACAGGTGTATCGTTTAGTCATGAAAAGAAACGTAACAGCCAATTTGCAAAACTAAAAAAAAAACAGTTTTTGGAAGGAAGTTTACTGACCCAGTAAGTAGCCTACTGGTAGCAGGCCACTACTAATACGCTGGGGTACTGGGTTCGATTCCCGGATCGGGGGCTATGAGAGATAACGCGACGTACTATCCTTTATATCTGGTTCTATTAAGATTTTTTCATTTTTTTAATGTTTCCCAGTACCTCGGAGTTTGGTAATGTACCCGGGAATGTCAACAGGCTCGCCACCTGTAACATGGGCCAAAACGTAACCGGCGAATCGCGGGTGTTTGCATGTATGCTTGAATGCATTTTGCATGCATTTACCTCTGCCTACCCCTTTGGGGATTACTGGCGTGAAGAACGTTGGAAGGAAGAAAAGAAAGAATTTGATGGTAACCGACTTTTTCGCAAATTTTATCCTAATTTATTTGTTTTGATTAAAACATCTGTTTCATTTTCAATTTGAATTAAATAATTAGTTATTCATTGTATCTAATTTGTAATAATGACGTTTCAAAAGCGTCTGTAGAGACTTAATTAAAGCAAAAACAATTTTGTTTTTGAAGCTCCACCAATAGCACAAATAATCATGTTAAGTAATCTGGAACAAAATGAAATCAAAAAGTTTCCCGCAACCATTCGACTTCAGATAACTCCGCGGAGAGTTCGCTCGATCAACAATTTATAATTAAATCGGAATTATAACCCACATCTCTTGGACTACACAAGTCGCTCCCGGGGCTATACTTGTTCGATTAATTTCTTTAATACGATCGCTATCACTCTTTGAAATTTGGAATTGGGCTATTCTTGTCTTCAAATTTATTTACTTTCATTACTTACTTACTTACAGGCTCGAACATCTGAGCCTGCGCAGAGACATTGGGAGTCTGTGCGTGTTGTGCCGTCTCTACAATGCTGCGGGCTCTGCTGAACTGTTCGACATGGTGCCACCGTCTCTTTTCCTACACCGTACTACCCGCCGAAGAGAGAAGTTCCACCCTCACCGGCTGGGACACCTGGCAGTGCTCAACGGAACGGTTCTCACGTTCGTTCCTGCCCAGAACGTGTAAATTGTGGAAAGAACTTCCCTCTGAGGTGTTCCCTAGGTACTACAATATGGGGTTCTTCAAACATGGCGTCAAAAGAGTCCTTCAGGGATGGACCGACCGTATGGTCCAAAAGGTCGCGGGTTCGATCCTCGCACCGGGACAAATATTTGTATGGCCTATAGATATTTGTTTCGGGTCTGGGTGTTCCTGTATGTGTTACATGTGTACAACGGAACCCACGATACAAGTTTATACCTAGAGGCTGTATTTTTTTACAGCTTTTTTATGTTGGTTAATAGTTTGACACATATAGTGTCAAACTATTAACCAACCAATCTATTTATTTTATTAGTTTGACACATATAGTGTCAAACTAATAAAATAAATAGACGTATGTTACGTCTACGTAATGTGGGCCTACACACATTTCAAAGGCTTCAGTGGTGTAACTAGTACTTGCTTTAATATTAAGTTTTAAAAAATAAAAAAAAAATTATATGATATGAATTTAATACAAACTATTTTCATTCAAAGTTTAAAATTCGACTTATTTAGTAATAGTTTAGTAGTAGTGCCATTGATAGTTCACATAGTGAAAAGAACTTGCAGACATTAAGTTTTATTCTTTCAGCGATTCGAATTTCTATAACGATTAAACAAAACCGTTAGTAAAGAAGGAACTCTTATATTTTCGCCATGTCCGTCTGTCTGTCTGTCTATTTGTCTGCTCGTCCTCGGTTAAGCGCTAAAACTATTAGTAGGTACTTTAAATTTGATACAAGTATAAACCTTAATCACGCCGACAAATCTATACTTATAATAAAACTGTAGAAGTTCAAATTCTGTACATTAAAAATGTTTAAAAAATAAATACATGGGGATGTTACTAGATCGATACCGAACCCAAATATGTGATTAGAAAATTTTTTGTCCGTCTGTCTGTCTGTCTGTCTATCTGTCTGTTTGTTCAAGCATCACACAAAAATTACTGGTCCGATTACAATGAAACTTGGTGTGATTATATTTTAATCTTTGGCGCACAACACTGGGTACTTTTTATCCCGGAAAAATGTCTGTTTGTCTGTGTGTTTGTGCACGCTAATTTCAGAAACGGCTTATTTGATTTGCTGTTTTCATTAATATATTGTGGTAAGTTCCACTTAATATTTAGTGTTTGTTTCATGTGAATTGGTTCAGAAATAAATAAGTTATGTCAATTTAAAGAATCGTATCGAATATTTTTAAGCTATTTCGTATCATAGTATCTATCTTTCAGGGGGTTTCGTACTGAAAGGTAAAAGCAGACCCTGCGGATTACTAATCCATCGCTGTCTGTTCGTTCGTCCGTCCGTCTGTCTGTCACCAGGCCGTATCTCCTAAATAGTGATAGCTAGAAAGCTAACATTTTCACAAATCATGTATTTCTGTTACCGCTATAAAGACAAAATTAATTACTAAAAATAAGAAAATGAAAATGTTAAGGGGTCCAAGGGAGCATACAATCAAGGTGTTTTTTTTCGTATCTTTTTTGCTCGATAATAACGGCAGCAAGTAGACGCTTAATATTTTCACAGAATTTTTAGGTCTTATGTTGTATATTACCTTCCATAATAAATCATTAAATAAAAATGGCGATGGAGGCATTGGTGACGTTGGGGTGTTGTTGGTAGTGTTGGATGCGTTGGTGGCATTGGTTGTGATAGTGGTGGTGGTTTTGGTGGCGTTGGTGTCATTGGTGGCGTAGGTGTTTAGTGATGTTGGTGTTGGTGGTGACGTTGATGGCGTTGGTGGCGTTTGTGGTAGTGGCGGTGGTGGAGATGGTATTGGTGACAGTGGTGGTAGTGATGGTGGCGGTGGTGACGATGGTGGTGATGGTGGTGGTGGTGTTGGTGGCATTAGTGGTTAAAAATGCACAACGTTTATATTTAATTTTTCACTTCTGCCGGCTCTTCGGAGTGCATATTTATTATGTATAGATCTATCTTTTATCTTTTATTCTCTGTCAGTAGCACTAATTGACTGAAACTTTACAAACTTTATAATAATGGTCTATAAAAAAAAATATGCGTAGAAGTTTAAAATTACCTTTTCGAAAATACGGTTCAGCGTGGACGTTTGTAGTTACACGACTGGGTGTTTCAACAAATAATTAGAAATTTTTCACAATCCTAGCAGCCTGTGTGCTTTTATCCCCGATGAGCATACGTCTAACATCGTGTACAGAGAAGCATACTGTAAAGTAGATTTTTTAGACCCAAAGCGCTGCCCAAAGACCCACAATCACTATTCCACGCGAACAAAGTCGCGGGCACAGCTAGTTAATAGAATAAAAACGTGAAAAAAAAAATTAGGTTACCTCCCTTACCTACATGTAACAAGCGGATATTTTATTTATTTTTAGTTTTTTATATAGTGTAGGATATCGTTGGATAGGCCTTAAAAAATTATTAAGGGTGGGGAAACATCATTTTTGGATTCAGTTTTCTTTCTTTTTTTTTTCTTTCGTTCTTTCGTTAACCTTTAAAGTGCCAATTTTCGTTTAATTAGAGTTCGTTCAATTAGAGTCAAGTGTTCCCCTGCCCCTCTACCAACTAAACGGTTGTTGTTAGAAATTGAAACGTTACGGCAATAGTAGCTACATATAACGGAATTAAAAGGAAAACTATCACACTTTACAAGTTTGCGAGTGATGGTCGAGCAAATGTATTTAACTCGAAAATTTCGAACAACTCGATAGAAAACATTCATAATTTTTTTCGTTACACTATTCAAACCTAAAACGGAACCCTACACTGCGCGTGGCCCGAAATGCACTTGACCGGTTTTTTTAATACCATCAACCGCACTCTTTGTAGTCTGAAATTGGATTATTCCCGTCCTTCATGTTTATATGTATATACTTTTATTGTAATATCAGGTAAGAGTACATTATTTGATGAAATATATTTTTTCTCATGTCTTCGTTTTTTGAGGTAAAATTTCCGATGAGAGGTCTGATGAATGTCGGCCGAGATTCTCTTTGTTGCCTTTTTTTAAAAGCTATTTTTAACAGCAGCTGTCATCTCGCAAACACACAGAAGCAAGCTAGGCTTTGTAATATTAGCCACCCCGTCTATCATTTAGGTACGTTTCGTCTTGTTATGATCGCACCTGTATTTTACAGACAGTAGAGTTACCAGTGTCAGAACTCGAGGGTAAGGTAAGGTTGCCAACTATACTGTTAAAAACAGTATTATACCGTTTTTACTACATTATACTTTTCACTGTTGAACAAAAATAAAGTATACAAAAATACTGTTTTCACCACCAAAATGCTTAATTAACAGTATAAGTTCAATATACACTCACACTTTTTTTTATTTAGTCAGAGGGCGCTCAGTGCAGCGCAGCCACAAACAAACCACTGTAAAAATGAGTTTATTTTAATTTTAGTCACAATTGTTGCGGTTGAATGAAGTTTTTCTGTCCGAAGCTCAAACAAATATGTATTTAAAACGTTAAATAAATAAAATACTGTTTATTTTGCGAAAAACTGTTTAATATTCATCTCAGACCTAAATATACTTTATTTCTCTTTCAAAAGCTCGGTAACCCTAGGCATAGGGCCCACATTACCTAATCTAAATCTTAGTGTTCAGCACAATCGTTTTTCAGTTAAAAAGTAACGTTAGGTCCCTTAATTACTGTCACAGAGTAACCCCTGTTTTTTGTGTAGATTCAGCTGCATCTGGTTAGTTACCATCCATGTGTACTGCGTGATTGCTCACCGCTCCTCACAAGACCTTATGTTGAAGTTTCTTCTGTTGAGAAAAACATGTAGCCTGTAACTGACATCGTGAACCTTAAAACATAACCCGTTGACCTCATTCTAAACAAAAGAACAAAAAGTAAAGATAATCAGGAAATTATAAATTATACACACAATTTGAGCACTAACAAATAAATTTATCTTCAAGCTGCCTCCATCAACGTTTTCTGAAAGGCCCATAATTCTGCTTGAGAATAGATATTTCAAGGCTCTTCATGTTTGTGTACATCATAAGTCACGGGGCGGTGACGGTTTTTGCTTAACAATGGGATACACCCTCCACAAGTCTTGAGAATGTGCCGAAAATAAATCTTGAAAATGTTATCTGAAGTTTACAGGTGAGGATGGTGAATGTTTACTATAAAATTGATTGTAAACGCTTTATTTACGTCTATACAATATAAATTTACCGTCGCGAGAATATTTCAAACTCATCAGTTACCTAAGCAGACTAAGATTTATCTTGTGATTAGAATCCATTTCTTCAATGTTGTTTAGTTGAGTGTGAACTGCGAATATTCATTCACGAGCATTCATTCATTCATTCGTGTGGTACAAGTATTTGGAAATACTTGTACCACACGAATAAAGCTTGCTATTGCGATGATGACATGTTTAGATATCACATAATAAACAGACATAGCAATGTTAATTAGAAGTTCTAAACTATTTCCATGTTCAATAAACATGAATTTTTCATTGTGATAAGTATGTTTTTTTTATGTAATGCAAGTGGCCAACAAGCATGCAGTTAAAATTGATGTTAAATGATGACTTCAGCCTATAGACACTTACACAAAGACCAAGGTCAAAATGCAGATGCGTTACCGCTCCTGAGGCCTAAGGTGTTATGCCTATGTGCCGGAAATTTCAGGGCCGTACATTACCACCTGACCGGAACACGATAGTGCTGAACACTACCATTTAGCGACTTGCCACTATGCGGTGGTGCCTACGCCCGCGAGCTCGGTCACTGGTGCTCTACCGCCAGTAAAAAATAAGAGGTAGGGACACTATAGAACTGTCACTGTCACTGTCTATAGAAAACGCCTGAGCTGTAACACAAAAGAAAAAAAGCTCATATCGAGCCAATTTAGATTTGCAATGAAGGGTAATGGGACGCCTGATGTCTTCAAAATTGAGTTGTATATAAATAAAGGCATAAAGATACTCTCTCCATTCCATCAGGTGAAAAACAGACAATAAAATATGCAACAGGTCGCGTTCATGCAAAGCTTTTCACAAAGAAAATAAAATATCATTATACAGTGACAATAAAGTGGCGGGCGGAGACGGGAGACTTTAAAAGGTTCCTCAATGCTCAGTTGCTCAGCTAACGTGATATCCGGAAATAAGGTTTGCGGCGGAGCGTGCTCGCGACAGCCGCATGACCCCCGCGCACTGTGGAAATTTGTTGTTGCGTTTCTTGGTATTAAGTGGGATGTATTCTATGAAAATAAGTACTATCTGTGAAGAAATACAAAAAGTGAACACTATTCATAGATATACGAAGATAAACAACAAAATCAACGGATACATATTCATAGACGATTTTTCGGTCACAACATAATTAAACTTTTCTTTTAAATAAAAATGGAAAGAAAAACTTTTACTTCAGATGAGACTCGAAGTCGCGGCCACTGTATACACGATATTCAATAAACTGCAAAGTTTATTTTATCGGTTGCCTAACTAGCATAGTGTGTCAATAGATGGCGCACTGCCACCATAAGGCAATGCAATAAATGTGAAGGAAAGATTTGACAAATCGGGCAGGACTTGGAAGAGCGGCTGGACTAGATTCCCAGTAGCTGCGAGTTCGAGTCTCGCCTGAAGTCAAATTTTTCTTTCCATTTTTCTTTAAAATATATTTCACAAGCATGTGTTAATGCGAAATAATATAAAACTATTAAACTTTTCTTATTATAAGGTAACAACAACAAACTGGGTTTTTTGAGAGTTGCATACCAATTCTGACGATAATTTGACTAAAGTTTAAAGTTACGTTTAAACTATAGTCAAATCATCGTATAGATTATTCCAGATAACCAGACGCAGCCAGAGTTTAGTCAAATTAATATAATAACATTGCAATAGGCCCACTGATTCTGAGAATATAGATGGACATGTTTTAGTACCATTTACTGATTTATCAGTCCCTCTGAAGTTTTGCGGTAAACGCAACTTCAACACTGCTAGATCAGAGACTGCGCATACCTCCTAAAGATGAGGGATCTAAATACTAATGCATCGCAGACATGAACACAAAAATTTATATTTATTGTTAATAAATATTTATTTTCGTATTGGCGTATTTTTTATTGTAGAAGAAGACTTTTATCTGGTACTTACCAAAAAAAACGCAGCATTACTCCTCCACATTGCGTGAAGATCAAAAAAAGAGGAACTAACTGTTGTTTGCCTTGTAAACAAGCTCATCCCGGCCGATGGGTCATTAATTGAATTCTTCTCCCATCCTAGTCTTATTTGCGGCTCCCCGCTGGAAAGATACAAAAGGGTATAAGAGTCTTTAGTGTAGATATTAATAAGAGTCTTTAGCGTATAAAAGAATAACGGCTAAAGTGAAAACTTGAATATTAATATAGTATATACCATCACCACAATGACAGCTGTCATTGGGACCCCAAAAAGAAGGTGGAAGCAATCCTGGTCACGGCCTTACGCATTTTGGATCAGGATCACGTGTCCTGATACACAGGACACGTGATCCTGATATCAGCACTATCGTGTTCCGGTCAGGTGGAAATGTACGGCCCTGTAATTTCCGGCACAGAGGCATAACACCTTAGGCCTCAGGAGTGGCAACGCATCTGCATTCTGACCTCTGGTCATTGTGCGAGTGTCTATAGGATGCAGTCATCACTTAACATCAATGTGAACTGCACGCTCATTTGCCATTTTATTACATAAAAAAAAACAAAAACTCAAAGAAGTAAAGAGTCTACATACTTATTTAATCGAAACATTTTTTTGCATATAAAAGGCAAGGCAAACAACAAACAAAGCTGTTCTGAAATATGTATTTCGCATTTATGATTATGAATGTACCTAATTGGCATTCGCGTGAATTCGTCACAATCAGTACGCTCGAGTCGATAATATTTTCCGCTTCCATTATACGAACACATTCAGTCTTCGACATTTATGAGCATGGTTGGATTGAAAAGTGATTGATAGAAATTACTGTACTCGCCTGTATTTGTCTTGATAAAAAATATGTTTGTTTGAAATTGAAAAAAAAAAAATCATCTAACCTATACGATACGTGTTGGGTAGATACTAATCATTCAAAATGACATAGAGGTTTCTAAAACAATTTTTTTAAGTCAATCGCTTGAAACGTAGACCCTTCTAAAGTAAATTGAGTTATTATTATTGAGTAGGGACTACTTCTTACTTTTGAAATATAAAAAAAAGAAAATTTTAAAAATTGTATCGTCGAAATTAAATTTCGTGGAATGTTTTCACTATTGATCAGCAAAAACACGCTCGCCACCTATACACGGAACATAATAAAACTGACTAATTTAGAATGTGTGCATGTAAATAAGCTTCAATACATGAATTTCTTACTTTTGCCTTCCCTTTTGAAGAATACAAAGATATAGTTATGTAACATTTGTCAAAGGTATATAGTACAGTTTTGTAACACTAAACACAACCGTAGCTAGCTTAAATTTCACAGACAAACCGTGCCTTTGTTCCTTTTGATCACTCGAGGGTCTAATTCAAGTCTAACCAATGCTCAATATTGTATTCACATGGAGATAGTGTTCCGCTTCACTTTGGAACGTCCAAAATGAATAATGTGCACAGCTGTTCGTAGTCCAGCTATTCAAATTGTTGCGATGTATTCGAGAATTACTTACTCAAAATTCTTCCTATTTAATAGAATAAAAAAAACTGTATTTTATGCCATGAAAACTGCAAATAAACACACAATTCAGGTCAATGTCAGTCATTTGTGTATTCTCTACTTAGATAGGCCCAGGAAGACCAATACTGACCTTGACCAAATAGGTTGAGTAAAATGATGAATGAAGAAGACGCAAGGAAAGTGTATCAGGAGAGATATCTGGCACTCTACAGTCTCAGGCAACCCTGTAAGGGACGTAATATTCTACTTACAACACTCTCTTCTTATGTCATAATCGACCGACGACCGTCGACCTGACTAGACCAAATAGGTAAGTCGAACACTGTCCGACGATGAAGTCGAGAATCTTCGAAATCGGTGTACATGTGTGAAGAAAGTTATGTATACAGGGTTAATTTAATTTAGCGCATAACCTCCTTCAGGCAGCCTCTCTAGATCAATCCCAACAACATTTGTTCTACGACTTTTTACAAATCTTGATAAATACCCCAAAAAAAATTAAAATAATTTATTTCAAAAGTTCAAAAGCGCGTAGCCACCGCTGCGTCACCCCGCAACTCCACTCCCTGCTACACGTGGCGATATTTCGCCTAGGCAAAGGTGCGTGGTATACCTACGCTAAGAGTTAATGCCAGTTTAAAGGCAAAAAAAAATGTTGAATGGGAAAATTTAAATTTTGATAACTATGAATTTTAAAAAGTCGTAGAGCAAATGTTGTTGGGATTGGTGGAGAGAGGCTGCCTGCAAGAGGTTATGCGCTGACTACAAATAACCCTGTATAATAGAAGAGACATGGGAGATGTGTGAGAATTTACATATTTGGCGCTCGACGTTGTCTACCCACCCCGAGAGGTTACCCCAAAACGCTAGTAACAAATACAAATTGGCTTATTTGGTAGGATTCATCTTCTGTCACCAAACTACTCCGTTACTCTTACAATACCATAGTATACAATATTGTGACACACAAGTGCTTAAAAATAAAATAAACGATCGGTCGCCTACAAATTCAAATGAGATCCGACGTCAGCAAAGCGAAAAGCCTGTCCCCACGGTGGAACGCGTCCCACTCGGTCCGCAAAACGTTATCGTCAGATCCGCTGAGTGGACGGATCTTTTGATGAGCCAGGTGAATGACTTCTGGGTAACGGCTGTTGACACACTGTCGAGCAGTTCGACGTACTTTTTCGTAGATACTGTTATATATTCGACGTTATAATAAAAGTAGCTAAATCGATATTTTGACAATATGTGTATCTATGTAAAATATGTTTTATCAAAACAAGACATTAATCTTAAGCATAGATTTATAAAGTAGTATAATTAATCTATGGTCTTAAGTTTAAATAATCTGAGTCCATTTTTTCAATCAATCATGCAGTTCACATACATGTTAAATGATGACTGCAGCCTATAGACATCTACACAAGTGGTAGAGTTCCAGTGTAAGGACTCGAGGGCGTAGGCACCACCGCATTACCTAATCTATCTGTCGCCAAATAGTAGTATTCAGCGCTGTATATATGTATGGCCTCGTAATAACTATCAAATAAATAGGCAGTAAGATATTTTTTTTTAACGAATCTCTAGTTCGAAGCTTGTAGATCTAGCGATCAGTATGCTCCATGACAGCAGGGTTACATCACAAGTTATGTGTGACTCTTCTTGTAAACGCGAAGTAGCGATGGCGCAGGCCGCGCCAGTCTGCCATGAAATTACACTGAAATTGCCCCATACTATATAAATTATTCAACGTTACTCACTGTCCAACTCTACTCCTGAAAGAGGCTGAAAACTAGTAACGAAAGACTATATTTTGCTTATAAAACATACGAGTTTCTAGGCACGTAACGATTTAGAACTGTTTTATCGAAGTTCGCATGCCTAGAGAGCCGTATGTCCCGCGACAGCAGGGTCGCATCACAAGTTATGTGTGACTTTTATTGTGAAAGCGAGGCAGCGATGAGGCGGATCGCGCCAGCTCGCCAGGAAATTGCACTAGAATCGCTTTTGCCCAAATTACGTTCTTAATGACCTTTCCGATTCTTTCCGTTGTGGTTCATGCTGTAGTTTTTTTTTTTTTTTTTTTTTAATGTAATGGGCGTGGCATACATGCATGCAGTTCACATTGATGTTAAGTGATGACTGCAGCCTATAGAGCCTATAGACACCCACATGAAGACCAAGGTCAAAATGCAGATGCGTTACCACTCCTAAGGCCTGAGGTGTTATGCCTCTGTGCCGGAAATTACAGGGCCGTACATTACCACCTGACCGGAACACGATAGTGCAGAACACTACCATTTAGCGGCATTTTTTTCTATGACATTGTTTATATAGTGTGTTGTTCGATAAAAAAACATCAAACAGACAAAACAACGTAGGCCTCAGGTGTGGTAACGCATTTACATTTTGAGATCATGTTGTTTATTGAGTTGCGTTGTTTGATCACATCTATGGTACCATAGATGTGAACTACATGCGTGTTTGCTACAGTCATAACATAAAAAAGACTTTAAAATTTAGTACATATTATAATAAGATTTATAATTAATTGACAATCATTTTTAATATTTATGGGGGACATTTTCATTTGCTGTTGAGGTCTGACAAAAAATGCGACCATAATAGATAACCTCTGTATTGTCTTATCCGTCGACAAATTAAGATTTAGTGCCTATGTATGTAGGAATTTGGTTGCACCGAAAAACTACATTTTAGCGCTAGAAGTCTGGTAAAAAATGCAACCATGATAGATAATCTCTGTATTGTCTTATCCGTCGAAAAATTAAGATTTAGTACCTATGTATATAGGAATTTGGTTGCACCGAAAACTGCATTTTAGCGCTAGAAGTCAGGAAAAAAATGCGACCATAATAGATAACCTCTGTATTGTCTTATCCGTCGACAAATTAAGATTTAGTACCTATGTATGTAGGAATTTGGTTGCACTGAAAACTACATTTTAGCGCTAGAATGTTTGCTTAATAAACCTCATAGAATATAACTCCACCAAGAACTTATAAATAGCCCTTAACCCTATAAAAGCCTTTTATATGCACCCAAAGCCTTGTCAATAAAACTACAAAAAACTCATCAGTCCATTGTGTTCTAATGGGCAGGTTGTATAAATAATACCGCGTAATGGAACCCCACCGGGAATAAAGCTTTAACAGACCATTTATTTGCTAAAGATACGTCACACTCCTGTAATATCCGGCACAGAGGCATAACACCTTAAGCCTCAGGAGTGGCAACGCATCTGCATTTTGACCTCTGGTCGTTGTGTGTGTGTCTATAGGCTGCAGTCATCACTTAACATCAATGTGAACTGGATGTCTGTCTGCCACTTTCACCACTTCATAACATTATTACTAAAGTCCCATTTTCATTTAACCTATAAAATTATTATAGCCGTTAAAGAACAACTGGGTGCCACCCCTAATGGAAAGTAGTCACCGTCACCAGTGGACTACTACTAATAATCATCATCACATTACCAAACTTCGAGGTACTGGGAAATTTCCAGAAAATGGAAAAATTATTAGAACCAGAGATAAAGGCACTCCATTATCTCTGATAACCCCCTACCCGGGAATCGAACCCAGGACCTCAGCGTAGTAGTAGTGGCCTGCTACCACTAGGCTACCAAGGCAGTTTAACATATTGTATCTTCATAAAATGAAGATAATCCCTTAATAAACCGGAGAAATAAAAAATAACACACCGAAGCACCCACTCGCTTTTATACCGAACCCTCACGGTGTGTGTTTATATAAATTTATGAGCAGTTCCATAGCGTAAAGGGCTGATTACATTGTGTCGTATATCTCCACTGTTTGCACAACCCTAACACTTGCCCTGGATTTAGGTCAATTTATGAATGCCACTTTGCTTCGATATTTTTATAGAGTCGGGATAGTGTGGTTGGATGATTATCTACAGCAAGTAAAAAGTTAAGAAAACTTAATTTGTATCTGAATTTTTAGAACAGGTCTATAAATGACGATGATGAGTCGATGATATTTTTATAATTCTGTAACTCAAAAGGAAAAACGAAACACAATTTATTAAGCATTTTTTTCTTAAATTATTTTCCAATAGTAGCCATCCCGATCAATCTTATTTTACTTTACATATCTACTCCACTCGTTGGGTCCCAACGAGTGGGCCTTAAAATGAACATGGACAAGACGAAGACAATGTCAAATGTCCTTGTTACGTCCACTTCTGTTATAGTCGAGGGTACCTACTACACTCGAAGTTAGTGACGATTATGTATACCTGGGACAAACGGTCCAGTTAGGTAGATTCAATTTCGAGAAAGAGGTCAATCGCCGAATCCAACTCGGATGGGCAGCGTTCGGGAAGCTGCGTTATATCTTAGATAAGATAAGATAAGAAACATTTATTTGACACACAGCGAGACACATAAAACAGACATGAAACGTAACAGGTAACAGAGAAAAGACAACACATTTTCTAAAAATTAATACATACCTATACACGTAATATGTGTCTCACGGCTGCCAAAAAGGTGTCCTGTTCAGCAAATGTCAGGTACCTTCATATAAAAGGTACCTGACGCTGGTTTTCAACAGGACCCTTAGTGAGTGAACCACGGATGTCAAATTCATAATAAAGGATAATTGTACTAATACTTATACAAGGTACATACATACGGATATAAAACAGATAAAAAGCCATTAAAATAACATACTTAATAAAACGATAAATGTAATACATACTAGTAGGTACAAACAATAATAAATAGATTAATATCAAAGTAAATAAAATATATAGAAGCGCGCATGGCCCAGCGGCTGGTGTAGATCGTAAGCGATCTGCTCGGTTAAGCACTACGGGCGCGGTCGGGTAGTGTAATGGGTGACCGCTAGTGACAAATTAAATGCGCGTTTCCGTGCTTCGGAGGGCACGTTAAGCCGTCGGTCCCGGTTGCTATCGATAGATAGCAGTCGTTAAACCATGTCGGAGGCCTTATGGGCGGTTTGAAAACATCCGACAGCGGGTTGGCCACTAACCCACCCACCTCCACCAATCCGCATTGGAGCAGCGTGGTGGAGTAAGCTCCAGGCCTCCCCCCAAAAAAAAAAAGGAGAGAGACTCGTGCCCAGCAGTGGGACGTATAATGGGTAGCCATTATTATTATTTATTAAATAAAATATAAGTAGATAAAAAACATCTAATTAAATATCATAATAATAATATGCAATCAAAGAATTATAACGCAATTGTGTGGTGGCGCGTCGATCGCCGGGAGCCGGGAGTCACCGGGAGTGGTGCGTCATCCCCACCTCAGGCACCACAGCGCGATAACGACCGGCCGAGCGCAGCAGGCCTTATTGCGATGCCGATCAGTATTAGTGTATAATCTATGATGCCGATGCGCTGGTGTCGCGTACGTGAATCCGCGTTAAGGTAACTTACGTCCGATATTTGTGGACATATTAAGTATTTAATACTTCACTCATGGTACCAAGCCATACAAGTGATACGGCGTAGTACGTGTATACAACGTTACAAAGGTTTGTGGACTCATCTTGTATGAATTATTTATGAGAACAATTCTCCTTATGATCACTATGTACCTATACATATATCCTTATTATATAATTTACAGAGGAACGCTATGGCAGTTAATGATATTCATATGGAAAGGGCGGTGCACAGTGAAAGAAAAATAAACAAAGATATAAACAAAATGGAGAACGTCCTTGTTATATACCTACTACTGCATTATATGTTTGAAGGCCGCAAACACAAGGTAAGTTTTTTAAAAATTAAAAACTGCTAATGGTTAATTAGAAATGTATTATATTTTTATTTTTTTTATAATGATATAATTTAATATTGTATAAGAGGAAAAATGATATATAAAATAATTTGCCAAGGCAAAAATATGAATACCACAGCCTAAAGAAAATGGTAATACCATTGCTGTTGGCAATCTTCTCGTCCAATTTACCGCAGTGTCTGAAGAAGAAGGTCTTTGACCAGTGTGTGTTGCCAGTGATGACATACGGAACTAAAACGTGGTCGCTCACTATGGGCCTCATAAGAAGGCTCAAGGTCACACAGAGAGCAATGGAGAGGGCTATGCTCGGAGTTTCTCTGCGAGATCGAATCAGAAATGAAGAGATCCGCATGAAAACCAAAATAACCGGCATAGCCCACCGAATAGCGAAACTGAAGTGGCAGTGGGCAGAGCACATAGCTCGCAGAACTGACGGCCGTTGGTGCAGAAGAGTTCTGGATTGGCGACCGCGTACCGGAAGACCCCCCACGAGGTGGACCGACGACCTGGTGAAGGTCGCGGGCAATCGCTAGATGAGGGCGGCCCGGGACCGTTCGTTGTGGCATTCTTTGGGGGAGGCCTTTGTTCAGCTGTGGATGTCTTTTGGCTGAAATGATGATGATGATGATCTACTCCAATTTTTTACCCAATGAGCCCAGTGGCTTAAAAGCATATTGGCTGTGACAGACAGACAGACGCACGAGTAATCCAATAAGAGTTCCGTTTTTTTTTTGCGTTTGAGATACCTACAGAACCCTAAAACAAGCGGATGATTGTAGCTACACGCTTTATTTGTAAAATAAACGTAAGCTCACACAGACTCGCTCTCAACACAATCTGGTTTACGATATAACATCAATCCTTAATTATTATGCGTGACGGAGGGGTCCGCAGATCGTAACAATGCCATCAATTTTATATTGATTTAGATTGAAGGCTGGATAAAAGAATATTGTGACTGACTCCAACTGGATAACTTATCAAACGGTTACTTGCGCCATTTTATGCTTGCACGCCGATTTCGAAGACTCTTGAACCAAATAGGCCGTGTTTTTGACAAGTTATTTGGTCAAGGTTTTTTTTAATGTAATGGAAGTGGCAAACAAGCATGCAGTTCACATTGGTGTTAAATGATGACTGCATCCTATAGACACAAACACAAAGACCCAGGTCTAAATGCAGATGCGTTACCACTTCTGAGGCCTAAGGTGCCGGAAATTATAGGGCCATACAATTACCACCTGACCGGAACACGATAGTGCTGAACCCTACCATTTAGCGGCAAGAATATTAGGTAATGCGGTGGTGCCTACGCCCACGATCTCCGTCACTGGAGCTCTACCACTAGTAAAAGGTAGATCTGTTTTAGTCTTTCAGGGCCTCTGCACCCATCTACATTAGCATTATATAGTTGTTTCGTCATTCGTTCATTCGACATTCTTTCTACATGCCCTAACCATCGGAACAAGGAAGATAGAATAAAATGCTTTAATAATAGTGTAGGTACACAAAAACTGCCAGATATATAAAAAAATATATAAAAAAATTGTCTGATTAGCGCGCCATGTTTTTGCAAACCTTTTTGCCCCGGATTTGGACCAATTTGTAAGCGTCACTCTGCAATTCGGCTTTTTAGTTATATAGATCCGGATTAGTGTGGTAGAACTGTTGTCCCCGGCTACTGTAATGTAATCCTTTATTTTGTTTAAAATATTAATTCAATTTCGTAAAAAGTATTTGGTTAATGTTATTGTAACATTTTACGTCATTCTCTAACTTTAAAAAATTGTTATAGTTTGAGAAGGATGCAAAATTTTACAATAGGTAATAATAATCATAATACATCCCACTGCTAGGTACGAGTCTCTCCCCTTTTTGGGGGGAGGCCTGGAGCTTACTCCACCACGCTGCTCCAATGCGGATTGGTGGAGATACGGGTTAGTGGCCAACCCGCTGCTGGATGTTTTCAAACCGCCCATAAGGTCTCCGACAAGGTTTTAACGATTGCTATCTATCGATATCAACCGGGACCGACGGCTTAATGTGCCCTCCGAAGCACGGAAACGCGCATTTGAATTTGCCACCAGCGGTCACCCATCACACACGCGACCGCGCCCGTATCGCACAACCGAGTATATTACTTGCGATCTACACCAGCCGCGGGGCCTCTATTATCAACAAAAAACTGAAATCTCTCACAATGGTCTGAGGGTTGTTGAAATGGTTATTACCAAGAACAAAAGCAATTCTTCCTTTAGTTCAGGACGTTCAAATACCGTGAAATTCGGAAAAGATCGTGTCCTATTCGAAGAAGGAAGAGATAAGTAAAGACACATATACACTTATACAGTCCTATGTTTCTCAATTTAATGAACTCAACGTTTTCGCAGGTTTTCGCCCGTCTGCCCGTGACCACGGTAGCTGGAAGCAACCAAAACGTCGGGTATAAGAAGAAGTTTGGGAGTGTTGTATACGCGAGAAAATCCGCAAATTTAATTTCTGAATGAACTCAATAGTAATGTCATTAATGAATCGTAGATCACGTTGAAATTGAAAATAAATCATTAACACAAAGTAACTTAGACCAAGCCCCTTTGTAATTTATAAGATTTTTCTTCATAAAATATGATTATTTGAATTCACAATGAACAATACGAAAAATCTCAAAGCGTCTGAAATTATTCACAATGAAAAATTACTAACAATTTTACTCAGAAACGAAACAAGAATTTGGGCAGTCGGCTATGAATCAGTGGCGTGTTTAATGTCACACCGCCGTCGCTATGGAATTATACGTTCGTTCATAGCAAACTCTAATGGTTTTCTTTTATAATTGAATGACCAAGAAAAGTGTTTCGTAGTAATGAATGTGGAATAAGATTTTTTTTTATGTAATGGAAGTGGCAAACAAGCTTGCAGTTCACATTGATGTTAAGTGATGACTACAGCCTATAGACACCCACACAAAGACCGAGGTCAAAATGCAGATGCGTTACCACTCCTGAGGCCTGAGGTGTTATGCCTCTGTGCCGGAAATTACAGGGCTGTACATTATCACCTGTGTGAAGATATAGTTTGGAAGATTTGCATGCATACGGGCGGACGTACAGACGCAATGACGAACAGATGGATAAAAAGATATATTTTTATTTCGACTTCATCTTACCATTAAGTCATTAAAAATAACCTAAAGTGAATAACCTTATCGCCATATAATCAACCTGGCTAGTCCAGCGGTGTGATTTTACCATTTGATTCGAAGGGTCGCGGCTTCGATCCCCGCACGGGGACAAATATTCGTATGGCCTACAGATATTTGTTTCGGGTCTGGGTGATTGTGTATGTGTTGTGTGTGTACAACGGTACCCACGACACAGGTTCATACGAGTACTTAGTGTGGGGCTGTGAGTGTAAGCGTATTTATTTATTTATTACTAGCTATGCCCGCGACTTCGTCCGCGTGTGAATTTATGATTTCAGTATCTACCCAGACGAAGTCGTGAGCGCAGCTAGTATAAAAGTAGTCTAAGTTACTCCTTATTGCATAAGCTATCTGCCAGTGAAAGTCCAGTCAAAATTAGTCCTGCCGTTCCCGAGATAAGCGGGAACAAACAGACAGACTGACAGACGAAAATTGTTAAAAATGTTGTTTTGGTATATGTACCGTGTTTACATACATATGCATTTAGTAAAAAGCGGTTATTTTTATATTACAAAGAGACACTCCAATTTAATTTATTTGTATAGATTATATCTGTCCGTCTGTGAATGAACGGACATGGAATCGCGAATGGGGCGAAACTAAATTAACGGGAAAGCTGGTACTTATAATATGTTTTTGTTCATTTAGAAGAGCTTCAAGTTGCCTCACTGATGAGATGAATCCGGCTAAATGACAAACTCATTAGAGCTTTTCTTATTAATGGCCATTCAATGAAATATCTTTATTAAGTTACATACTATTATATTTTGATCGTATTGTATTAATATTAATGTTATAGTCCATAGCTAAGATAATTAAATAAAAATAAATAGGCTTACACTCACAGCCCCACAGTAGGTATAAACCTGTGTCTTAGGTGCCGTTGTACACATACAACACATACATAAACACCCAGACCCGAAACAAATATCTGTAGAACCCGCGACCCTTCGAATCAAACGGTCATCTCACACCGCTGGACTAACCGGGTCGTCAGAATTAAGAAAGTATGTAATTACTCACCTATACCTTATTTTACTAATCTATATTTTTACTAGTATACATAGTTCTATCGTCTTGGACGGTAGAACTATTTATTGTGACATTTAAACTAGGTAATAGATTAGGCAATGCAGTGGATAGATTAGGTAATGCTATAGGTCGCGCCACGTAAAAAGAACGCTGGAAGAAAGTAGAAGGGATGTGTTCGCGCATCGGTACACTCGCGCACGAAAGTACTAGCCTTATTGGTTTATTTTTGATCTAGCTTTCGCTTGCGGTTTCATGTATTGGTAGGCAGATTGAAAACTATATTACATAGAATAACATAAAATGAAATAAAAACACATGACGCGCAGCTTGACCGCCAGCGTTCTTTTTTGGCGCGACCTATACTGCCTGCGCTCTCGAGCTCCGACACTGGAACCCTTCTATGAGTAGATATAAAAACCAGTGACAAAAAGATCTTCTGTCTTTGATAATAACATGTACAAAATTATGAATTATTTTTTGTGTAGCCAACTCCAGGTAAACTTATACAATAATATTCTTGTGTCATCAAGCCCATTTTTCATGGCGACCAGAGGCCATACAAACCGATCTACCAAATGGCCATGCATCACATCACATTTTCTTCTATAATTAATGAACGTTTACTTAACCGAGGATCCCTTAACTTGCTGATTTTTTTCTTTTATCATGTCCTAGTTTTTTGTAGAATTTATTAAGCCACAATCTTAAATGTGGTCGAGTTCTCAAGTGATAATCGCATTGATAGTGAATATTACTTGAGGAGCGAGTTCATCCAGCGGTATGCGTCGACTGTTTCAACCGAAGTTCACGGGTTCGATCCCCGTACCGGGGCAAATATTTGTATGGCCTACAGATACTTGTTTCGCGTCTAGGTGTGTGTACAAGGGCACCCACGGCACACGTTTATACCTAATGTGGGGCTGTGTGTTTTTAAGTGTCAAACAAGCATGCAGTTCACATTGATGTTAAGCGATGACTGCAGCCTATAGACGGCCACACAAAGACCAAGGTCAAAATGTAGTTGCGTTACCACTCCTGCGGCCTAAGGTGTTATGCCTCTGTGCCGGAAATTACAGGGCTGTACATTACCACCTGACCGGCACACGATAGTGCTGAACACCACCATTTAGCGGCAAGTATCTTAGGTAATGAGGTGGTGCCTAGGCCCGCGAGCTCTGTCACTGGAGGTCTACCACCAGTGTAAGCGTATTTTTAAGTATCTATTTAGTTTTAGAGAAATGCATCTATAATTGCAACTCTCATTGAACAGAGAACAATCCACACTTTCCATGTATCCAATCGAAACGATCCATTGTTCTGATTGTTCAAATTAATTGGACTCAGTCCAATTTCGTAGCCCAACGGGTAAATGGAACAGGCGTTTCTTTTCCAGTAATGGAATAATTTAAGATTAATTTATTGCTTGTTGTTTGAATGCAGCGTTGAATTAAACTTAGTGGTTACTTATGTAACGCACTGCAAAAGGAAAATCCGGGACCCTAATAACATCACTTGCATCTCACCCTCACCCTAATAACATCTCTTGTCTATATATCCGTCTGCCACAGTCTGTTTGCTGCGACAGTATTGAGCCGATTGAATTGTTTAATACACATATCACCCAAATATCAGTAACTCAAATACGAAATGAATTTTAAATATCCCTTATTTAAAATTCATTCCATATCACTCAAAGAAAATTAACTATACGGAACCGTCTAAACAACAGCCCGACTCGCAGTTGGCTGCTTTTTCGCCTTGTTTTTACAGTTTTTTATTTTTTAATTTTAAAACAGGTTAAGTACGAAAATAATTAAAACTGAGGTTTCGAATTGAATAATATCTCATGGTCTAGTCTCAATCACTTTTATTTATAAAATATTGTGTATGTTCGCACCAAGTTTCTTAAGGGATAGGCAAAGAGTGTGGAGCGCCAGATATCCCGGTCTTGGCACACCTGCTCTGCTTCTTCTACATCCTTCATTCTTTTAAGGTAGGTCAGTCTTGGTCTCCCTTGGCCTCTGCCACCATACATATTCGCATTACATACTTTTCTATCTGTACGAAAATTATTTTATTTATAAATAGACTATTGTATTAGATAGGTTGGTTTAATAAATAACAGGCTGCAATTACTGTTGGATAGAAAGACACTAACTATTCCAGTAAGATAACAATATGTTAAATATCGAAAAATGTCCTAAAGTTTTTCGAGGTAATATTCCAAGGATTTTGTTTATTTTGATAAAAAACTTGGCAGAATTCCTGTTCTATCTCCAATTACAAGTTCGTGTAGACTGACAACAATAACTTTATTCTAGGTATCCATTAAAGCCAATTCATATTCATATGATGATTTCAAAAATGAAAAATACAACGAAATGCTTCATTTAAACTTCATTACTGGTGGTAGAGTGACAGTGTAGGAGCTCGAATGCCTCTAATAAAATCTATCTGCAGCCAAATGGTAGTATTCAGTACTATCGTGGTACGGTTGGATGGTTATTTATCCGTATTACAGAGACAAAACAATTAAGGTCTCAGGGGCGGCAATCTGCACTTTGACCTCTGATCTTCGTGTGGGTGTCTAATGGCTGCAGTCATCACTTAACATGAATGTGAACTGCATGCTTGTTTGCCACTTTCATAACATAAAAAAGACAACTCGGTTTTTGTTTCGGCGCAACTTTAAGGAAAATGTCCGGTCTCCAGATTCAATTCTGAATTTCATCCATTCCATCCTTAACTAATTTCATCTGTAAGCTGCGCCGAAGTTACGTAAGTACGAATATAAGTCAAAGACATGAATTCCCAACTTACAAAATACAGATAAGACAAAGGGTTTTTCGCGTTTCACACCAAAGTTACTGAAAACTCAAGTTTTTATTAAGCTCGTAGAACACGGAAGATAACGTGAAATAAAATATTTTAAAACTTTTCGAGAGATATGCTGCCGACCCTAAAGTTTGCACCGATATCATATTAACCTTGTGTAAAAATTATGACTTGGACTCCATAGAATGAGTTCAGTAATTAGTCACATCATTTGAATGCTTAACGAATTTGAAAAAGACGCATAGATAATGAGTTCAAAATACGAATACTTATGGAGCTGAAACGAGGGTTTTTACAAAACAATCTAACCAAACTGAGAGTCGCTCAGAGGGCCATTGAAAGGAAAATAGTAGGTACCACTCTGAGGATCGCAAGAAAATACCTGCCTGAAAGAATTAAGCAAAGTCATTTTTTTTTAGCCTTTAAACACAGAACGAAGCTCAGGGCGATGTGCTGGTCTCACCACGAGTAAGCGTAGATGGTGGTGTCGGGCGTAAGCGTAATGAAGACCGAGAGGAAAAAACGCCCATAGGAAAGACCACCAGGAATCTAATGGATGGAAATCACACGGAATTTAGAGAAGGAGACCTATTTACCTAATAAGATTGGGAATCCCTGGGAAGATTTATATGAAGCCACAAAACATAACAACCCGGTTAGTCCAGCGGTGTGAGATGACCGTTTGATTTGATAGGTCGCGGGTTCGATCCCCGCGCCGGGACAAATGTTTGTATGGCCTACAGATATTTGTTTCGGTCTGGGTGTTTGTGTACGTGTTGTATGTGTACAACGGCACCCACGACACAGGTTTATACCTACTGTGGGGCTGTGAGTGTAAGCGTATTTGATTTATTTTATAATTATGAATCGAGTATTTTAGCGTTACAAATTAGGTTATTATTAAAATATTCATTTCCAACTATTATCTTTTTAAATTAACATAGTATACCTTCCATCCAAAAACACGTACCATCCTAAACCGTTCGAGATTATCTCGTACAGCTAACCTCAATATCATTTGAAAACCCTTTACTATACCCCGTTATCAAATGTTACCCAAATTGCGATAACATCATTGTCACACCCGTTCCACGTATACATGTTACGTGACACGGTGTTGCGCCAGTTGGAATTAGTCCAATTGTAATTTAGCAGTCCACTGCCTGCTGGAATTGTTTGACCTGGATTTAATTGTTATATGCTAATTTGTAATTGTTTGGTGTTTGGCAGAACTATGATACGGAATATTATTGTTTTTATTTGTAATAGACTCACTACTACTACTAGATCTACTACCGGAGCTCAAAAGTGAAGGTTACTTTGAAAAAAGATATACGTTACTTTTCTATTTGATTACCAATTCTTTAACGTGCGACTGATTGTGAGCTTTAGTAGATTTTTATTATATACTTATTTACATGCTTTCTGAAATTTAGTCTCTATTTTAATTTTGCGTTTTTTTTTTTTTTATGTAATGTTAGTGGCAAACAAGCATGCAGTTCACATTGATGTTAAGTGATGACTGCAGCCTATAGAAACCACAACAACCACATGAAGACCAAGGCCAAAATGCAGATGCGTTACCACTCCTGAGGCCTAAGGTGTTATGCCTCTGTGCCGGAAATTACAGGGCCGTACATTACCACCTGACCGGAACACGATACTGCTGAACACTACCATTTAGCGGCAAGTAAATTAGGTAATGCGGTGGTGCCTACGCCCGCGAGCTCCGTCACTGGAGCTCTACCACCAGTAAAATACATAGCGTACATTGAATTAAAAACAATAAAATAGCATATGGTTAAGTGAAACTTAATTCTTTAATTTTAACAGCCGGGACTGACAATACAAAAGTGGGGTTAAATTTTATAAATATTTTGAGATAAACCTCAAAATTATTAATTAAGCCAGCAAATCTCAACAACATAACAATCATATATTACTTTACGCACGTCATGTAATCATCGATACATCCCCCCCCCCCCTCGTGTCTCACTGTCTGTTTGAAAATAAATTTAATAATTATTATCGACACCGACGATGGCACCCGGCTCTTTATTTTTAAATTTTATGGGCGGCATTGTCTTCAACTTTTATGGTATGCCAGAACGACGTTTTCCGAGTCAGCTTGATGTATTTTTGTCTTTTTTTTTTGTTTATTTGTTGTAAGGCAATGGCTTTAACAGTTATTGCTTGGCAGAACGACGTTTGCCTGATGAGCTAGTAGACAATAATTATATTGAACATTACTCAATTGATATTTTATTTAAAGAGAAATGGAAAGAAAAATTTTACTTCAGGCAAGATTCGAACTCGCGGCCTACTGGGAATCTAGTCCAGCCGCTCTTCCAATTGAGCTACTGAAGTCCTGCCCGATTTGTCAAATCTTTCCTTCACATTTATTGAATTGCATTTTTTGCATTATTTTATTGCATTTCTCTTTAAATAAAATATATTTCACAAGCATGTGTTAATGCGAAATAATATAAAACAATTACTCAATTGAGTTAACAACATTGTCAACCCTTTAGATGTATCTTACACGTGCGAATCAGAAAAGAGACATAGAAAAGAGCTGTGCGTGCTATCTACGGGCTAGGTCCGCGAGTGTCTCTCAGAGATAAATTTAAGGAAATAAATATATTGACTGTAGCTTCGCAATACATTTACGAAAATGTACTATATGTACTTAAAAATATTAACGAATTTCCTAGTAGAGCTAATGATTATATGAATACTAGGAACAAACACAAGTTGTCTGTGCACACAACACGATTGCATAGGGTGAGTAATTCTTTTAGAGGTCAACGTATACGCTTCTTTAACAAAATACCTGAAGATGTTCAAAGTCTTTCGATTAATAAATTTAAGAAAGTTATCAAAAAACGCTTATACATGTGCAACTATTATAAAACATGTGATTATCTTAATGACACTACACTATGGGATTGAAGCGATCGCTCCCAGGCTATTTCGAAAACCTGTACTTTGGATTTACATACTGTATTAGATTTAAGTTTATATTCAAAAGAGCTGTACTGAGTTTCTTCAGTGGCGGAGTTCTTCTCAGTATTGACTGCCCTTGGAATTCTGCCAAGTGAATAACCTTTATTATAACGACCATCATTCTCAGTTTCTTTTAAAAAAGGAAATGGGGAAAAGGAGGAATTTATAAATAATTGATGCTTTCCATATTATACAAAATTGTTCAGTGTCCATTTAATTTATTATGTGTTTTTGATTATTATTAGTGGTTATTCACTCTAGGTTAGTTTAAAAAAAATTACGATGTAAAAGTGCTCTCCAGGAGCCTAATTATATGAAATAAATGAATAAACTGAATAAACTGAATAAACGTCACACGATATGGTATCTCGCTAATTGGTGTTAGTACAATTACAATTTAACAGCCGAATGCTTATCCGAATTGTATAAGCTGGGCCTAATTGATGTAATTATTATAGAATTAGTGTGTTGATCGATACGCGTAATTGCCTATTAGTAATGTGATGGTCAATATTGGGGTCCTACACACGCGTTAGAACGTGTCTGCAGTGTCGATTATATAATCGAATAATTTAGAGTTTGTATCTTTTTTCAGCGATGAACTTCAACTCCTCATACCTATCATAAAGAAACTCGTTGCCGTTGATACATATATCGACGGAGGCCAATTCAACGTGGGGTGGGGTCATCCCGTCCCGGAGGTGGGGTCATCCCGTCCCGGGGGTGGGGTCATCCCGTCCCGACCCCAGCATTTCAAGAATTACTGACAAACAAATAAGTACTTATCATCTATACAGACCTGTCTGCAGTCACGGAAGAGATTGAAACTCAGATTTAAAAAACAACAGAAACAATATAACTAACCATATTCTTTTTTGACGTGACAACGTCCTAAATTAGGTTGCGGCTCGGAGTCGACGATGAGTCACCGAACGAGAGAGAGGCCTGCCGGACCGGCGAATGCCTTTCTACCGAGAAAAAGACGTTGTCACGTAAAATCTTCGCCCGTAAAACCGACTTTACAGGCAACCAGTTTTTTTTTCAGTTTTATACTCGCATCGTAATACTGTTGGTAGAGCTCAAGAGACGAAGCTACCGAGAAGCGTAGGCACCACCGCATTACCTCTACATGCCGCCAAATGGTACAGCATTATCCTGTTCGGTAATGTATGGCCCCGTAATAACTATCACAGAGACATAACAACTTAAGTCTCAGAGGTGGCAACGCATCTGCATTTAGACCTCTGGTTTTTGTGTCTCAACAATGATGGGTGACCGCTAGTGGCAAATTAAAATGTGCGTTTTCGTGCTTCGGAAGGTACGTTAAGCCGTCGGTCCCAGTTGCTATTGATAGATAGCAGTCGTTAAACCTTGTCGGACGTCTAATGGGCGGTTTGAAAACGTGCGATAGAGGGTTGGCCACTAACCCGTATCTCCACCAACCAGAATTGGAGCAGCGTGGTGAAGTAAGCTCCAGGCCTCCTCCCACAATGGGGAGAGACTCGTGCCCCGGAGTGGGACGTCTCAAGAGTTGCCTTTATTTATGTCGCGTGGTATTGAAACAATTTTACCACGATATTTACATAAGGCTGCAGTCATCGCTTAACATCAATATGAGCTGCAAGCTTGTTTGCTACCTTACTTACATAAAAAAAAATGTTATGCAAGAACTAAAACTTGGCGGATATCCGACGCTGCAAGTCTCGTAATCACCCTGTAAATTGTCCTAAACAAAACTGAACCAGATTCTAAGGGCTACAGCACATATTAGACAAGACTGTCTAAAGACAGTTGTGTCTCGCACAGACACGTCTGTCTTTAGTCAGTTGTGTCTGTGCCATGCCGCACACATTAGTCAAGACTGTCTAAGGACAGACTTGTAGGGATGGGCATCGTTATTATGCTAAGCGGGAAAATGCCCGGTGTTTTCGACATTTATTTTTTAAGTTGAATTACAAAGCGAAAATAAGAATGGGACTGTATTATTTATATTACTGCATTTAAATATATTTTACTATGGAATACTAAGTCATTATTTAAGGTGAAATAAGAGTTACAGATATTTTCTATAGTTATTAACCGACCTCAAAAAAGGAAATGGATTCGACAGTATTAAATACGCAATAGATGGATCTATGGTATTTAGTACTTTCTAAATCTTATTAATGTCTTAAAAATTCAAAGTTGAGCAACACCTATACTATACCGGCGGCTGCATGAAGTTGTCAACTTTTTCCTAATGGGTATCGTTTTCATGGTTCTTGAGGGTGTTGAATTCGATAGTGGTGTCAAAATGTAAATCGTGACGAAAAAGTTGACAACTTCATGCTGCCGCCATCTTGGATTTACATTTTGACAAGACTATCGAATTCAACACCCTCAAGAACTATGAAAATGACACCCATAACGAAAAAGTTGTCAACTTCATGCAGCCGCCATCTTGGTTTTACATTTTGACACCACTATCGAATTTAACGCCCTCAAGAACATGAAAACGACATCCATGAGGAAAAAGTTGACAACTTCATGCAGCCGCCATCTTGGATAGGTATAATGTAATGTTGCTCAACTTTGGATGAAAGGACCACTAGTAATTTACCTTAGTGTCGACTGCTCCGAATAACAACAAAACTTAGGATGAGTCGACCCCTTCCATTTGTAAAGAGTGACATTTCATCCGCGGTTAAGTTACATTTGCGGGTGAATTGTCACCTAAGCCGAAAAAACAAATTAAAAGTAAGTACTAAAAGTGATCGTTGCAACAAATTAATTAATTTAGTAGATTGGTCTTGAAATGGTCTTACATAATATCAGATATATATTCGTAGAAATCTTAAAATCGTAAATTTGGTTGTTACAGCACTTTGGGCTCGGGAGTGCAGAATCGAGTCAGTCTTGTCGCTGTCGTGTCTAACGGTCGTTTAGACGTTTTTGTCTGTTAGACGTCTTGTTCGAAGTGTGCGTACCGCCATAAGCTCTGTGATGCGTTAGTCTGTCTTTAGACTAATATGTGCGGTAGCCCTAACATGACAAGTTAATTGTAACCAAGATAACGGTGCCACATTACATTCAGTGCTTTGGTCTGATGCCAGAACTTGCAACGTTAAATAATATTAGCTTTTACAGCTCAAATATTGCAGCTATCTAGTTTTTCTTGCCATTTGGTGTGTTTAGGACGCAGTCTAGATGGGTTTTGGCGACTAGCCCAATGCGCTTATGTTGTTGGACAACATTAAATGTTACAGTTTCTAATGGATATGTCGCGCATGTCCCCGCGGCCGGTGTAAATCGTAAGCGATCTACTCGGTTAAGCAATACGGGCGTGGTCGGGTGTATGACCGCTAGTGGCAAATTAAAATGCGCGTTTCCGTGCTTCGGGGGGTACGTTAAGCCGTCGGTCCCGGTTGCTATGGATAGATAGCAGTCGTTAAACCTTGTCGGACGTCATATGGGCGGTTTGAAAACATGCTATAGAGGGTTGGCTGATTGCGATAGCGTGGTGAAGTAAGCTCCAGGCCTCCTCCCACAATGGGGAGAGACTCGTGCCCAGCAGTGGGACGTCTCAAGGGTTGCCATTATTTATGTCGCGTGGTAATGAAACAATTTTACCACGATATTTACATAAGTTATATGTCTTACTGAAATCATACAGATTTAGGTACTTAACCAAGCATGGTGGAGTAATCTCCAGGCCTTCCCCCAAAAAAGGGGAGAGACTCGTGCCCAATAGTGGGATGTATAATGGGTTGCCATTATTATTATATGTGTAGTCTACAGTCATCGCTTCCAATTGAACTGCATACTTATTCGCTCTAATCACTACATTAGAAAAAAATATTCTAAAGATTTCTTACTATAACTCACTTTCCAAAACATAACGAATGCAAGCAGTTTCTTTAAGCAAAAAAAAAATAAACATATTGTGTTATCATTTTAAGTAATTTATGACCAACATGCAAAACATTTTATCCTCGGTGGTTGAAGTATCTCTATAAATTCATTAGCAAAATACAGGTGAGGGTCTTACATGAAAAAACTGGCTTCCTTGTTCCATTATCGACGGATCTTCTCGTTTTACTTGCTGTAAAACTCCAAAGAACAAAACTGGGAGAGACATTTTTGAGCAAATTTTTGAGACTAATAAATTATTTTAGACGGTTCTTTTATGCGTTGAAAGTGGCAAACAAGTATACAATTCTAATTGACAGAGACATTGAGGGAAAATACCATGGGCGACGCCAGGGGGTGGCAGGGGAAGGCAGCTGCCTTGAGTGGCAAGAGATAAAAAATGGCGCAATATACAGAAAAGTCTGATACGTGCCTTATGTACAGACACCAAAATGTTTCCCCTAGAGCCAACCTGCCTCTCCCATATAGCCAATCTGCCCCCTTCTGTATCGTTGACTGACGACACCCTTGGGAAATACACTATTGTCTATAAAAATATACACAGAAACAAAAAATATCAAAAATGCGTTGCCGCCCTTGTATTAAAAAAAGTTAAAGTTGTTATGTCAAACATACAAGGCCATACAATATCACCGGAATACGATATCACTATAAACTACTATTTTCAATTAGATAGTGGAGACAGCATCAACCTTATATTTTTATTAATTCAAAAACAGAGTCTTAGGGTCATAGCTCACTACGGCCCCCGACCAGTGCCTCGAGCGGCCTGCATTCATTACATGAACTCCGCTCCGTATCGCCTCGACCCCAAGCCGTCCACGCGTGGACCGTGTGTGGACCACTTGGTGACCACCGGCAGGTGCATTACCAACTCGCTGTTCCCAAGTGGACCGCGCGCGTTCTGCGAGTGGTTACATGCAACATCGCGGCGTTCACCCGTGGACCACCCGTCGACGAGTGGACGCCGTAAAACGAGGCGGAGCTTGTCGGGTGCCAGGTGACTGTAGTCAGATATGACCCTTATATCGTATAAACTGACGTTGAAAAATCCAATTGTATAATCATTAATACAGTTTACATTTATATTGGCAGAGACAGAAACTGATCTTGTTAACATCCGAAATTTGATACAAACTATAGGTATTTAGAACTTTTGGTATAAAGAGCAAGCAAACAATACCTACAGGTCTAAACGATGGTATTTTTGTACTCTAGTTGAAAAAAATGGGCTAGATTCTAGCCCACATAAAAGCGACCAAATGCGAATCGCACACGCGTATGCAGGGTTTAGTCTTCCTATTTTACCCGTAAATACCATTTTCATAAACTATAATAAATATAACATAATTTTAGTCATTCAATTGTTACTAATATCTACTGTATTTTGACGGAATTAGAAGCTTATGTTTCTATAATACTACTGAAGACGAATCGTTTTGCCACCATAAAACAACCATTATAAGTTGACCCTGTGCATAACCTCGCCGGCCTCTCTTTTCGGCACAAAATACGATTTTTGACTGGTCTTTAACATTTACATGAATCCTTGTATTCTGTAAAACACGGATTTGAAATTTAATTTAAAACACACGAACTCAGAGGATCGGGTAAATAATTAATTTAGCACTATCAAACGTACTCGTACATTTTAAGACGTCCCAGTGGATTTACACAGAGGTCACAATTGGGACAGTAATAAAGGACAAGCTGGGACCAGTTGTAAAATTTAGATACTGAGTTAACGACATTTGAATTTCAAATTTTATTCGCGGTCCCGAATCGCTAATGCGGCGATAGTTTCTCAAAGTTCTGTTTGGAGTTTTTAATGTGTCGATAAAGGTATAATCACATACAATAACTATAATGTATATTTGAGACTAGCTGTGCCCGCGACTTCATCCGCGTGAGAATTTATGATTGTTCAGTATGTACCCGGACGAAGTGGGTGCAGCTAGTATAAAAGTAGCCAAGTTACTCCTTATTACATAAGCTATCTACCAGTGAAAGTCCCGTCAAAATCGGTCCAGCCGTTCCCGAGATTAGCGGGAACAAACAGACAGACAGACAGACAATCAGACAGACAAACAGACAGACAGACAAAAATTGTAAAAAACGTACCGTGTATACATATGCATTTAGTAAAATGCGGTTATTTTTATATTACAATACTCGTCATGTTTTAAAAACCTATCTAACGACAACTTAAAATATAGGGTAGGTGAAAAAAAGTACATACAATTTAGGTGTAGGGAAAGTACCCCCAAAAAAAGCTTGTGCAAAAATTATTGTGAGTTTCTTTAGGGTAGGTTTTTCTTGCCACCTTTGGACCTCTTGCCGGATGATGGTTAGGCTGTAACAATTTTAATAAAACTTCGCAAAAATTCTGAAATGTCACGAGTATTTTATTTTTTCATCTAAAAAATACGAAATCTAAATTAAAAAACTGCGTAGGTATACTGGTGTAAACCAGTGTTACTGAAATATCATGAATGATGGAGAGCTGTAAATCAAACAATTTCAATGCGAAATATTGTTTTCACACTCGTGTTATTGACAAGCTCTTATATCGAAAGCTTCGTTGTGATACATTGTTTTTCATAGCTTCATTTCTGTATTTTGTTTTGGAAAATCAAGGTTTAAAATAAAATACAAGTACGTACAAGTCTCGATAATAAGAAAGTTCTTTCAGTAGAGCAGCTTAATGTGTGTTTTTTATGATAGAAAAACAGCGGTTTATCAACATTTGGTTCAAAGTTTTAAAAAACAATATTTAAAGAACGATGATATTTCATTTGTTTTTTTTAACGCCGGATCCACCCGTTGGTTCCAACGTTGGCTGCTGACACGCGCCAGCCAATCGCCAGCGCACATCGCTCACTCCATCGTTGGTGCCAATGCTATTTTCTAGATCCACACGTTGGACGTGTAGCGTTGGCGCCAACGTTCGGCCCATCGAGTGGAGCTGGCCTTAGGAGAATTCCTCCGCTTGTACAGTCCGTCAACAGAACCATTCTAATAGAGCGGCAGTCAATGCAATAACGTGGTATGAGCATTAGTGCCGCGCGACAAAACTACCGCCACTGCGATCGCCAACACACATGCCAAGCGAAGTCATATAATAATACATGTATGGATGATGCAATAGGGGTATCTTTATCCAGCAGTGCACGTCTTTTGGCTAGACCGTAATAATAATACTCGTAGTAACAGTTAACATGAACCATCAACCAAAGAATGTCCATCATCACGTCAGTGGGTATCATATTAAGGTAGCGAAAAAGTCTTATTTGGAAAGATTTTGAAAAACATTATGGCTTGCGTTAAGGCATTCCATTACGACAATATTTTTTTTTAATGTAATGGAACTAATTAGATATGCCAACCCTAGGTATAGAGATGACGCAGCAGCAGTGCAATGTTTCGTGACCCAAATTTAGTGATGACTATAGTTTACTTTATTTCGCAACATTATTAGAACATTCATTCAAATATCGTATTTGGTCATCAGCATAGGTTTAGAATTAGTAATTAAATTGTAATAAGTTTTTATTTTAAATAAATTAAGTATAAGTAAATTGTTTTTTTTTCGGACCTCCGGCCGCAGCAAACGTAATTAACTGGTAAACAAGTATGCAGTTCACATTGGTGTTAAGTGATGACTGCAACGTATAGACACCCACAGAAAGACCAAGATCAAAATGTAGATGCGTTACCACTCCTGAGTAAAAAATGAAATTACAGGGCCGCACATTACCACCTGACCGGAACACGATAGTGCTGAACACTACCATTTAGCGGCAAGTATATTAGGTAATGCGGTGGGGCCTACGCCCGCGAGCTCCGTCACTGGAGCTCTACCACCAGTAAAGTAGTTTAGATAAATGATGTCTACGTGTAGACGAGGTCACATTAAAATCTAGTGTTTCAATAGATAAAACTTTGCTCCAGACTTCGTTATGGATTTCCATAAATTAATATTTGTAAATAATTTCAATCGAATGATCAAAACAAATTATATTTATTTGTAATACGCTCATATGAATATTTAATATAGAGATATTTTATACGGCAATTCGGTTTTAGTGCCTATTGATAAAATAATAAAACGGCACACAATCAGTATGAAATAATAGGCTTTTTAGGGTTCCGTAGTAAACAAGGAACCCTTATAGTTTCGCCATGTCCGTCTGTCTGTGTGTCTGCCTGTCTGTCCGCGGTTTAGCGCAAAAACTATAAGTACTAGAGACTTAAAATTTGGCACAAGTATACACCTTAATTACGCCGACAAAGTGGTAGAATAAAAACGTGAGAAAAAATATTTTTAGGGTAACCTCCCCTACAAGCAACGCGCGGATATTTTTTTGATTTTCGATTTTCATATAGTGTGGGGTATCGTTAGATAGGTCTTTTAAAAATATTATAGAAGTGTGAACATCATTTTTCGATTTAGTTAACTGTTTGTGACTTATTAAGCTTTAAAATGCCAATTTTCGTTAGACTCAAGTGTCCCCCCCCCTACAGACCAAACGGTTGTTGTTAGAAATTCAAACGTTACGGCAATAGTAGCTACATATAACGAAATTAAAAGGAAAAAGTATCACACCTAAGTTGGCCCTGCAAGTTTGTGAGTAATAGTCGACCAAATGTATTTTACTAGAAAATTTCGAACGACTCCATAGAAAATATTTATTTATTTTTTAATTACATCTCGTACTCTATAACTACGGAACCCTACACTGCGCGTGGCCCAACACGCACTTGACCGGTTTTTTATTGTGAGCCCATATTTTATTTTTATAACCATTATTATGTGAAACAAATAAAATGTATGAGGGCTCCCTGGAGACGTTACCTAGCAGTACTTCATGAGAGTCGTTGCCATGACGTCTAGATATTCAAGGCTTTGTTTATCGTCTTTGCGATAAATTATAATTTGTTTATATTTTATGTATCTATGTCAATACATATGAGGTATTTTACATATACTGCTACGTATCAGCATTCCGTTGCATGGTGGACACAATACATAGGGTACAAAAATATAAAAAAAAGAAATGGAAAAGTCTACCTTTGCCGACATAACGGTGTTTTGTATAACAAAACATAGTGTATTTACCATTTTTTTTAAAAAGATTAATATGTGTATCTGCCTCAGTAGCCTAGTGGTAGCAGGCCACTACTACTACGCTGAAGGTACCCACGACTCGCCGGTTACGTTTTGGCCCATGTAACAGGTGGCGAACCTGTTGCCATCTCCGGGCACATTACCAAACTCCAGTGTACTGGGAAACTTCCAGAAAATGGAAAAATCCCAATAGAAGCAGAGATAAAGGATTTTAAACCGTTATCTCTAATATCCCCCGACCCGGGAATCGAATCCAGGACCCCCAGCGTAGTAGTAGTGGCCTGCTACCACTACACTACTGAGGCAGTTAAAATAAAAATAAAATCTAAATTCATCAATCTAAAATCTTTATCTGTTTTTTGTGTAGAATGAGGTCAACGGGTTATTTTTTGAGTTCCACGATGTCATTTACAGACTACATTTTTTTTTTCTCGTAGTAGGTTTAACATAAGGAGCGGCGAGCAATCAAGCAGTTCATATGGATGATAAATAAATACTGTAGCTGCATCTACACAAAAAACAGGGGTTCTAGGCTTCAAGGGTTCAAAGTTACAGATTCGTTGCCCCTGTGGTTTTAGTTGTATTGCCTTAGTGACAGAAATTACGGGTCTATCGTTATTTAATTGGAAAACTATTGTGCTGAACACTACCATTTTGCGGTAGATACTCGTAGACGAGCTCCGACACTTCAAACTCTACAGTTACATACTGACTGACTGACAAATCATCATCCCTCCCTCAGCACGTGAAGCGTAACAGAGGGGGGGGGGGGTGATGGTTCGAGGGTCGAGGATTTCCTCATTCCCCGGGCTGGCCCTGAAGCATCGGGGGCGTGGTCGTTAACGGGATGCTGGCACGCAGGGAAAACTAGCTAAGGTAGGCCTAATACACTTTTTTTTCCTTTTTTTACTGAGATTTTTAACACTTTTTGTTTGATTTTTAGTTTTTTTTTTTTTTGTTGAGTATATATTATAATAGGTTGGGGAAAAAGTCTTTTCGCATTATAGTATGTATGAACTTGTAATAAAATCTCTTTGGCTGTAGTATTTGTATCTGGCTGGTTTTGGTATCATTGAAAGTTAAAATTTTAAAGAACATAATTCCAAATTCAAATTAGGCAAATGTATGATTTTCATTTGTTTTTCGTACTGTCAAGATGAGTGAATCTAATGAAGAAATTCGATACATTTAAAAATTTTACTACAAAAAAGGTAAAAATGGAACGCAAGCCGCGAAAAAAATTTGCGATGTTTATGGACCTAGTGCAGTGTCTGTGAGAGTAGCACAAATTTGGTTTAAGCGTTTTCAATCCGGAAATTTTGATGTCAAAGATGCACCTCGCTCTGGTCACCCTATTACGGATAAAATGGATGCCATTTTTGAAAAAGTGCAGCAAGATCGACATATCAGTTGTTATGACGTAGCTGAAGAACTGAGAATTGATCACAAAACAGATTTGACGCATTTGAAAAAAGTTGGGTACAAAAAAAAGCTCGATATTTGGGTACCTCACGAGCTCACTGAAAGAAACCTAATGAACCGTGTACTCATTTGTGATTCTTTATTACGACGTAATGAAACCGAATCATTTTTGAAGAAGCTGGTGATGAAAAGTTGATCACGTACGACAAGAACGTGCGAAAAAAGTCGTGGTCAAAGGCCGGTCAGGCTTCACAGACTGTGGCGAAACCCGGGTTAACTCGCAATAAGGTGATGTTGTGTGTGTGGTGGGATTGGAAGGGCATTATTCATTATGAGCTATTACCACCAGGCAGGACTATCGATTCTGAACTCTACTGCGAACAACTGATGAGATTAAAGCTAGAAGTTGAGAGAAAGCGGCCGGAATTGATCAACAGAAGGGGTGTGGTGTTTCATCATGATAACGCTAGACCTCACACATCTATAGCCACTCAGCAAAAATTAAGACAGTTTGGCTGGGAGGTGTTAATGCATCCGCCGTAAAGTCCTGACCTTGCACCTTCAGATTTCCACCTGTTTCGGTCTCTTCAGAATTCTTTATGCAATGTTAGGTTAACATCACGAGAGGACTGCCAAATTCACTTGTCGCGGTATTTTGATGAGAAGTCCCAAAATTTTTATAGCAATGGGATCATGTCCCTACCTACAAGATGGCAAAAGATTATCGAACAAAATGGTACATACATACTTTAGATAAATTTAAATAAACTATATTAAAAAATGTTTTGAATTATCTTAAAAAATGCGAAGAAACTTTTTCCCCAACCTAATATATTTTTAGGGCATATTCTTTTCTCTCCCTCAGCTATTCCCCCGCGCGCCGCTTACAATTGATTAAACAGAATAATATTGGCGATGGTAACCACGATCGCGTCGTTGCTTTGGCCTGGGCCTGACGTCGCAGCCGCCTGGTCCTACATACTGGTGCGATCATGACACGATGAAACGCAAGGGGGTAGGCACCACCGCATTACCTAATATACTTGCCACTAAATGGTAGTGTTCAGCACTATCGTGTTTCGGTCAGGTGGTAAAATATGGCCCTGTAATTTCTGGCGCAGAGGCATAACACCTTAGGCCTCAGGAGTGGTAACACATCTGCATTTTGACCTTGGTCTTTGTTGTTTATAGGCTGCAGTCATCACTTAACATCAACGTGAACTGCATAGGTAAAAACGCAGATTTGTGTGGAATTGAAGTTAACTCTTACGCGATCGCGATTGAAAATCGGGATCGGAAATCTCGCACTAGGCACTCTGATAACCCCGCGGAGTGTTCGCTCTATCGCGCGCGATAGAGCGATCGAATTCGCGTAAGAATAAATAAATTCTCGCACTAGGCACTCTGAAGTCAGTTGTGGAAAACTTTTGATGTCATAGTATGTTCTTAGCTTATCGCGAGCTACAATCATTGAAATAAAAACCAGTTTTCGGATTTTTCTCGCGTATATTTTGATTTCATTTTGTTTCGCGATGACTTATCATGACTATTGGTACTGTTGCTGCTGTTAACTCATCAAACGAACGTTAAGTTTAAAAAAATATTCAAAATTAGGTCTTTAAAGAGAAGCTTTTGAAATGTCCTTATTAGAAGTTATCTACAGTCTGTGTTGTGTCGTCGATGCCTACAGTGATAAGTTGATTATTTTATTTAAATTAAATATAAAAGAAATGTTTTAATAGATATGAATAAAAAAAAAATTCCGGTCAAAAAAGATACGTATCATCAAATTCTTTAATGTCTTCCGGTACAGAACTTCTAAGGTACAAAACTCTAAAAACTATGTAGACGATTAAACGATGCACCTATAAGGTTTTAATTTGATAACCGATGTATGATGGAATTTTCAAACCAATATCTTGTTTTTGGCTTCGTTTCAACGAAACCATTTATCTGGGTCCTCATTTGGGATAGTAAAAATAAATGAATATTATATATTATATGTTGCTCAGAGAATGAGTTGTTTATTTCAAAACGAGAAATATATTTTCTGTACGTTTATTACATCAGTTGACAACGATATGATATTTGAGTTCAAAAGTCTTCAAAATTTGCGGAATGAAAAAAATATACCCGACCAGTTCATCTATTTGAACAAAATTACAAAAGCAGTGATTTCTTATGCTAGCCGTCGCCTTTTAATGATCCTAAAATAGTACCAGCCATATTCATTTACCGAAACTTAATATATTTACCAAGTATTCCACGACTATCCGATATAATTTGTCCTTTTACAGACGACGATATCTGTAAACGCTTGAATCCGTCTAGACCAGCGCTGCGTACATCCTTCCATTGATTACTGATCAAGTTATCTATACTAGGTATTCAATTAATTCGCTATAAATAGACTAAACCGAAAGCGAAACACTTGTTCGTGATTAAATATGTTTGGAGCATCATTCGTGCGTAATGAACCAAAATTATTAATTAACTAGCGGCCCGCCCGGGCTTCGCCCGCGCTTCTCCGTTCCTTTTAGTCATAGCGTGAAGATATATAGCCAATAGCCTTTCTCGATAAATGGACACTATTGAACACTGAAAAAACTTTTCAAATCGGATTAGTAGTTCTTGAGATTAGCGCGTTCAAGCAAACAAACAACAAACTCTTCAGCTTTATAATATTAAAAAATATAATATATAGTATAGATTAGTTCTATTCTATGTCCGTTATGTTGCCTAGTCTGGATTTTTATGCTTTTTTACCGGTATCCTAAGAGAGGCATAAATAACTCCAAAATTTCTTGATCACCTGTTTTATATACATCTATACAAATAAATAAAATTGGAGTGTCCGTTTGTAATATAAAAATATCCTCTTTTTACTATATACATATGTGTACATACACGGTACATATACCAAAACAACATTTTTTACGTTGTACATAATATTATGTAAAAATATAGAAGAAGATATCTATCCCCTACCTATAATTCAATTTAATATCTCGCTTGTGCATTTACGCGTGGCCCCGCGGCTGGTGTAGATCATAAGCGATCTACTCGATTAAGCGTTACGGGCGCGGTCGGGTGTGTGATGGGTGACCGCTAGTGACAAATTAAAATGCGCGTTTCCGTGCTTCGGAGAGCTCGTTAAGCCGTCAGTCCCGGTTGCTATCGATAGATAGCAGTCGTAAAAACCTTGTCGGAGGCCTTATAGGCGGTTGGAAAACATCCGACAGCGGATTGGCCACTGACCAGTATCTCCACCAATTCGCATTGGAGCAGCGTGGTGGAGTAAGCTCCAGGCCTCACCCCTAGAAGGGGAGAGACTCGTGCCCAGCAGTGGGACGTATAATGGGTTGGCATTATTAATTATTTTTATTTGTGCATTTAAGTGTTGCCATCGAAACTTTACTTTACGTTGCTAAACAAATTTCTACTAGGATTGTCCCTGAGGCATCCGAAAATTCAAATATTTAATACTGAATCCAAATTATATGCATCTATAAAGATACCATTAATTATAACAAAGACAATATCGGTTAGCAACGTGCACTCGTTCTAATCTAAAGTTACAATTTATGACCGTCATCAGACGCTTAAGTAAACTTTATTTTAAATGCATTAAGATTCAAAGTTTGGCGTCATTACATTGTAAGAGCGTTTGATATGGACGTGTGCGACACGTTTTATGATTCAACGAGATTTATTTAAATTAGAACTAATTTCATTGCTTTCAAAGTACGATTTCGTTTGAGTTTCATGATTCAAGGGTTTGTAAAGGGGGTGTTTCTGTAAAATCGCTTTTATTACTATTCAATAAGACACTCGCGGGAAGCTTGATATATCGTGTGCATAGATTAATTTGCAAAGAACAGAGTTCATTCAGATATAATAAAAAAGGTGTAATGTTCTTGTCGACGACCCCAAAATTTTAATTTTTAAAGGAAAGCAAACCCTGATTGATATGATAGGGATAGTAATAAGAAAAAAAAGAAAATTGAACGCTATGACAATAAGCATTTATGTACCTATACGGGGTGAAGAGGCCTGAGAATGAACCCTAAAAATGAAATTTTATATGTCTGCTTTGGATAACATCATCAATTCTTATTTAGTCAAACTTTGACTGTTTTTTCTTTTACTACTTTGACTGTCAAAGTAGTAAAAGCTAAAAACATTGAAAATTATTAATATTTATGTTTAAAGATTGTATGATCAAATAGGATCTTTTGTCCTTGTACAATAACAAATAGCATTTATTCCAAGACTTTGATATGGGGAGTAAAATAAAATGTATAAGATAAAGCAATATCGCTACTTACAACGTTAAATTAAGTAACAGACTTATTCTTTGATCTGTGAGATATTCAGTTAATGTATTTTAGAATCTTTTAAATTGCCAATGCGAATACCCAAATGGATTTCCATAGAATTATGACGCTTTCTAAAAACTATTAAAACATTATTACTATTTTACAGTTTGACAGAAATTGCACATAATTTATGCGAAATTGAATAATAATTAAATTTTTAATTTTATTTATAATTATACTACATAGGTACTGCCCGACTGTCTGGTGATAGAATCAATTGATGCATTTATTAATTAATTATGTAATTCAAAAAAAATACTAAGCTGGTACTTATATAACTACTACTAACATAGACCATAAGTTTTTATATATTACTAACCATGAACTGTGAATTGTTTGCAATAAAATCTAATCTAATCTAATCTAAAAAGGTAAAAATTCTGTAATCTACTTACTACTATAATAACACAGTGAAAATAGTGTCTGTACATTTTTTTTTCCAAAAAACTGATACGGGCGATTAAAAAGAGTAATAGAAACCAAAAATACAATTTTTGGAATTATTGTCTGTCTGTCTGGCTTTCTGGTACCTTATAACTTGGAATCGGAACGCGGTTAGATACAAATAATTAGGAGCGTTGTCAAAACTTTGTTTCGTCAAAATCGGTTAAGGGAAAAAGAAGTTATGGTCACTTGAAAACTTACTTCAAGCACTGCTTGAAACAGTTGAATGCGGTTTACCTACATAAACGCATTTAATTTAGATAGAGCTGCTAGAATTCATACTACGTTTTATAGATATCAATAAAGATAAAAACACAATATGGGCATACGCCTAGTAAGTCAGCGCCATCTATTTAGGTTTTATGTAACTAAATTGTAAATGTATTAGTTAGTTACATAAAACCTCAATAGATGGCTCAATAGATGGCGCTGACATGCTTCAGAATTCTTTAGAATTATTTAAGCAACGATTATTACATATTCTCTGCTATAAGTCTATCATAGGTCTGGATAATTCTACGGTTAATTCCACAGGTTACGTGAAAAGCGGCCTACACGCAGGCGATTTATAAAGGGTCAACGCTAAAGAGTATCTTTGGTGATATATGTTAAACGGTTATTTATTTAATACGTTGTTAATTTTTATCGCGCATTCGAGTTACGTAGGACCATTTCAAAGTAATTTCAATATCAGCGCAGCGTCGGCGATTGGTTCGAAAGTCGTAACGTTACTGGATTGAGGAAAAATCGGTTTTTATGATGCCTTTAGTGTGTCGTAAAGTGCGAATGGCAACGTTTAGTATGCCAGCTACACGTTCGCATTAAGCTCGGACGTAAACCGTTAATGGGGGCAAAATTTCCAGTACAGTCGCAAATGTAACATACGGCAATTACTGACTACTTTATGGATGGAGTTTACAGATGCTATGAAACCTTTATGAGTGAAGTTTGTTTATTAAATGATGTGTATCTTGTATAATATTGTAGAGCAGTTTACTGCGGGAGTTAGTTTCTGGATCTGCGGAAGTGATTTGAACTTTCATTTATCATTTGATATGAGGCTACTTTGCTATTTACTGTTAGCGTGTTCTGGTGATGCTTATATTTTATTTGTGTAGATTCAGATGCTCAATCTGATATGTATTTTTAAAAGTTGCTTTGCATCCGGAGAAACTTTTAACACTAAGTACAGTATCAAGTCAAATATTAAGTAGGTATATTTTGAGTTTTGTGCTCACAAATATGATTTATATACTTTGAAGGCAATCCTAATGCAAAACATATATTTCACGGGAGGTGTGTCATGACCGGGATATCTGGCGTTCCACACTCTGCCTACCCCCTACGAGACTTAGCGTGAAGATTGTTATATCTTAACGTAACTTTACGCCTGTATTTTTAATACACTTTCAACCACACATTCAAAGCCTAGGGTGGCACTGAGAAACATTCGAAAAACGGCAGCTTCTTACAGTAGTATCCCCGATCCGAGGATCAAACCCAGGCTCCCAGCGTAGCTGTAGTAGCATACTACTACTAGTCGATTGAGGCAATTATTTTAGAGGGTGTAAAAAGACCGCTTCCGAAGCGAAAACATGGGTGTGACAAAAATCTATATAAATAAATAAAATTGAAGTGTCTGTTTGTAATATACATACAAATAACCGCTTGTTACTAAAAGTATATGTATGTATACATGGTACACATACCGAAACAACATTTTTACATTTTTTGTCTGTCTGTCTGTCTATTTGGCGGGACTTATCTTGGGAACGGCTGAACCGATTTTGACGCGACTTTCACTGATCTGCCAGTGAGTAGGGCTCCAATAAGGTGGGCGTTGATCGCCCGGACTCAATATTTGATCTCTCTACTCTCCTAAATAAGCAATAGCTTACTTACCTATTCTGAATACTAAGGTAATGCTTATGCATCAGCAAGATCATACAAGGCGAAATTTTTTGGTTGCAATTTTGACTGATGGTAGAGCTCCAATTCGAAGCTCGAGGGCATAACTTCCACCACATTACCTAATGTTATTACTGTCAAGTAGCGCTTTCGTGTTCCAGTCAGTGGTAATATTTATATAATTATATTCGGCATCGAGAATTTTTACCAGATAGCTGGATAAACAAATATAAGAGGTTTTTTGTATTATTTCGCATTAACACATGCTTGTGAAATATATTTTATTTTTAAAGAAAAATGGAAAGAAACATTTGACTTCAGGCGAGACTCGAACTCGCGGCCTACTGGGAATCTAGTCCAGCCGCTCTTCCAATTGAGCTACTGAAGTCCTGCCCGATTTGTCAGTAGCTCAATTGGAAGAGCGGCTGGACTAGATTCGCAGTAGGCCGCGAGTTCCAGTCTCGCCTGAAGTCAAATTTTTCTTTCCATTTTTCTTTCAAAATAAAATAAATATAAGAGGTTATCAGAAGGAGTATACATCATATCCAGTTATCTGGATATATAATAATTTGAAGGGTACATGCATATGGGGTGTCAAAGGAATGCTTCCGAAAAAATACTGCTAATAGTATTCACGATAATGAATATGAAAATATTTTTTATTCAAAAAAATATTTTTTAAAATTTTATTATTGACTTATTATTATTATTATTATTAAGCTGTGCCCGCGACTTCACCCGCGTGTGTATATATGATTATTCAGTATCTACCCGGACGAAGTCGTGATCGCAGTCAGTATAAAAGTAGCTTTAGTTACTCCTTATTACATCGCTTATTACATAGCTTATTACATCGCTCATTACATCGCTCATTACATCGCTCATAACATCGCTTATTACATCGCTTATTACATCGCTTATTACATCGCTCATTACATCGCTCATAACATCGCTTATTACATCGCTTATTACATCGCTTATTACATAGCTTATTACATCGCTCATTACATCGCTCATTACATCGCTCATAACATCGCTTATTACATCGCTTATTACATCGCTTATTACATCGCTTACTACATCGCTTATTACATCGCTTATTACATGATTTCGCGATATATTTTATTTTGTTAACTTTTGTTATTTATTTTTGTGTATTATTTTGGCTTTAAATGGTAATTGACATCCGTGCGTCACCGAATGGGTTCCGATTGAAAATCAGCGCTAGGCTTACGCCTGGCATATTGCTGAATCGGCCACCTTTTTGGTGCTAAAAGGAGACACACATTCAGAGCAGATCTATGTGTCTAGTATGTTGTGCAATTTTTTAAGTGATTTTATGTTCTTTTTCTCTGTAACCAACCCGTGTTTTCTTTCTGCACCAAATAAAGTTTTACTTACTTACTTACTTTACATCAGCTACCTACCCGTGGAAGTCCCGTCAAAGTCGGATACACTCCAATTCTACTTATTTGTATGTAGGTTTGTATAAATGTATGGATGTATGGAGATAAAAGTCCCGTCAAAATCAGTCCAGCCGTTCCCAAGATTAGCCCCGCCAAACAGACAGACAGACAAAAATCGTAAAAAATGTTTTGGTATATGTACCGTGTATACATACATATTTTACGCATTTAGTAAAAAGCGGTTATTTAAATATTACAAACAGACACTCCAATTTTATTTATTTGTATAGATTTATTATTATGGAAGGTTATATACAACGTAAGATCTAAAAATTCTGTGAAAATTTAAGGGTTTACTTGCTACCGTTATTATTGAGCAAAAAATATACGAAAAAAAAACACGTATATTGTATGCCCCTTTGGACCCCTTAACATTTTCATTTTCTTATTTTTTGTAATTAATTTTGTTTTTATAGCGGTAACAGAAATAAATAATTTATGAAAATATTAGCTTTCTAGCTATCACTATTTATGAGATACAGCCTGGTGACAGACAGACGGACGGACGGACAGACAGACAGACAGCGGAGGATTAGTAATCCGTAGGGTCTGTTTTTACCTTTTAGGTACGAAATCCCCTAAAAGATAGAACTAAGATACAGAATAGCTTAAAAATGTTCGATATGATTCTTTAAATTGACATATTTTTTTTTATTTCTAAACTGATTCACATGAAACAAACACTAAATGTTATGTTAAACTTACCACAATATATTAGTGAAAACAGCAAATCGAATAAGGCGTTTATGAAATTAGGGTGCACAAACACACAGACAAACAGACATTTTTTCGGGATAAAAAGTACCCAATGTTGTGCGCCAAAGGTTAAAGTATAATCATACCAAGTTTCATTGTAATCGGACCGGTAGATTTTGTGTGATGACAGACAGACGGACAAAAAAAATTCTAATCACATATTTGTGTTCGGTATCGGTCTAGTAACATCCCCTGGTATTTATTTTTTCAATATCTTTAATGTACAGAATTAACACTTCTACAGTTTTATTATAAGTATAGATAACTCAAAAATACACCAAGAAAATGAAATAAAATAAGAGCACCATACGCCTCTTCCAAGGTTCCCGCCAAAACTCCCATCAACTTCTTATAAAGGATTATTTTTTATTAAATAGGTTGGTAAGTACCTATCCATGATCGATCTAGGTACATCATGAACATTTTCGACGTGGACTTTATTTAATGTCCAGCAAAAGTTTACTAATAAGTTCTTTTTTACAAAAAGAAGGTAGCAACCAAACATGCAGTTGATGGTAAGCGACGACTGCAGCCTCTTGACATCTACCCAAAACCAAAGGTCAAAATGTAGATGCGTTGCCAACCCTGTGGCCTAAGCTGTAACGTCTTTCTGACAGTTATTACGGAGCCATACATAGTAGCAGCAGTACTAATTATATTGATTTATCAATTACTGAGCTATTATACCCTCACACACAAATACACAAGTTCCATTTGACCTCTTTATGCGTCAAGTTAAAAAGAAAATGAAATCGGACGTATCGAATGTATCTCGTAACGGATATCTGAAACGAAGTAAACAAATAAACGTTGAAAGGGTATTGTTTCATTACAAACGATAAAACATGAGTGCCGAACATGAAAGTATCGGATTTCATTCCCTTATCTTAATACGGTCGGTAACGCGTTCTCCTTGGTGTATTCCATCTTCATCGATTCAAATGAGGCTTCTGATAGAACGGATCGCGTAAAGTGATCACGTTCGAGTAGGATTCACGTTAAATGTTTCTATTGTTTAGTATCCGCAAAATATCATCAATTGATTGGATAAATTTAAAGTTGGATTGAATAATGTCAAAAGCGTGATATCGTTTTTATTACCGACTAGCGACCCGCCCCGTCTTCACGCTAGTGCAATGTAGATTGTTACTGGTAATTTGATGCCATTTTCCATCATCAATTCCTACCGATTCTGTTAAAACCGATAATTGACGACTGACCGTTATGTCAAGCGCTGTAAGGCTTACATTAGAAAAGTTAATAACTGAAACCAAAAATAACTGAAACTAAAAAACAAAAAAATATTTTTTTGCTTTTATGGCTTACTAAAATTTGACACACGCACACACACCCACATCCCATACACAATGATCAAAATCGGACAACTCTGAAAAAAGATTATGTGTATAACCACGTTGCAATCAGGGAGCGAATATAATTATAAATCAGACACACACTTTTCTATTGTATTTGTTTTTATGTTGTGAAAGTCAATTTGAACATATTGTTTTTTTATTTTTGAGGTACAACTTCAGCCATTCGTACGCAATACCTCTTATTCCTACGTCGTATAGTTTTGAGAGAAGCATATCAATTTCACTCTATCATATGTCTTTGTCATATCCAGCAGGATACCTACCGCATATTTCTTTTCATTTATATATGAATGACTTGACAACCTCATCCGTTTATTTCGTCGGTTAAAAAATACGAGTAGACTACAACCGATTCCCATACCTACCAAATATACAGTAGAAGCTCTTTATACGCGGGGTATACGTTCCGTAAATATGCCGCGAATACAGAAATCGTGAATATGGAATGGTAATTTATATAGAATTATAGGGGATACGTTCCTAGGCGGCGAAATAAAATAAAGCAAACATAAAAAAACAGTTTAATTTAAGGTTTTCACCATACATTTTGTTAAGTTACACAGGTAATATCTTCAGGTTTAGGCAAGGGTCCAATTGTGGCAGCATTCAATAATATACTTTGTTCAGAGTAACAAGTTTGTTTTATTTAAATTTTCAGTTTGTTTACATACCTACTTAAAACATCGAACGCGGCGAAGGCGACTTTACCTCAAAGGAACCGTCGAACGAAACAAAAAACGCCGTTAGCTTTTTAAAAAACAATCTAGGCAAACTTGTAATAAGGTCTATTTTATTTATCTCTTGATGCGTTGACAACGTATGTCGAATGCTTTTTATTTAGAAACATATATATAATTATGTACCGAAGTACCGATTCAATCCGCGAATAAAGAAATCTTATGCCGCGAATAGAAAGAAGAAAGAAGGAAAGAAAGAATTTTTTTTATTCTTTAACTTACACAACACAGTAAATAGTAAAAACAAAAAGCAAGGATATCACCAAATGCGATTGTGTGAAGCCAAAGAAACGGTACCCATCTCAGCTTATTGCTGCAGCAGTGCTGCAGCGCTGGTATTCTGATGGGACCTTGAGTGACAATTACGAAATACAAGGCAGTTAATGCCTATTTAACCCAATTATATAAAGGTATCGCACTAACGCTCAGAGTGTCATTTGAGACATATGAATATTTACCGAAACAAAATAATAACAATAAATATAGAAGCATATATATTATATACATTTTAATTATATACGCCTATATTAGTACATAGCCAAAATGTCGCGATCCAAGTTAACCTGCATTACACAGTCGTACCTTGATGTTTTTTAGTTTAGAAATGGTGAAATTAACTGGATGTCTTGTTAAGTAAATAAAGTGAATTGGAGACTGAAATAATCTAATATACTTGGTATGTATTAAATATATTGGAATAATAATAATTTCCCCAACCTATTATAGGAATAGTGAAAACGTGAATGTAGGAAGCGCGAATAAAGAGCTTCTACTGACACACGAAATTTCATAATGATCGGCCGTTTCGGAAGAGTATTGTTACAAACACTGTGACACGAGAATTTTACATATTATATAAAATTCCTAACATGCAGAGACGTGGCAGACAACTATATTTTACTACTACGACTATACTTCGTGTCAATAGGAGGGAATGACTCATAATGTAGATCGTATGGAATCAATTAAGTTGACCCGGCAAACTTCGTATTGCCTCAGCATAAAATAATGTGTCAAAAGGTTTGATAGATACGGAATGGGAAAATGAAATTGTGGTTTTTACTATTTCCCTACAACTCCTTCATATTTTCTTACCTTTTTAACCTTCCCTGGACTTCCAAAAATCATTCAAAACCATAATTAGCCAAATCGGTAAAGCCGTTCTCGAGTTTTAGCGAGACTAACGAACAGCAATAGATTTTTATGTATATAGGTAGATAGATATAAAATTCCTAACATGCAGAGACGTGGCACGCATAACTGTATTATATGTTACTACTACGACTATACTTCGTGTTAATAGGCGGGATGACGCGTAAAGAAGATTCGATGGAATCAATTTTGTCGAGGTGGCCCAGTAGGCTGCGCACTCATCGGGAAACCAGATAGCGGCTTATTCAACACCCCGTGTTGCTTGTTTTGGTAGATTTTAGCATGTTTTTCCTCGAACTTTAAAGTTGACATGTATGTTAACTTTAATATGACCGCGAATGTTGTAGGAAAAATAAGCGTAGGTTTTAAATTATTCTGGAATTAGGTACTTAGGGTCCGCTTTTTTACTTTTTTGTACAATAATGGTTTGGGCACGAGTGGTCAGTCAACAAAGGCCGCTATTTCACCTCTCTCCATATTTACTTTACGCCGAATATTTCAAGACTTAACATTGTAATCTCTAATTTACGGATGAGCGCATTAAAAGGGTATTTGGTTTTTTAAGGGTGCGATTTAAAATATTATGAAAATGGCAAAAAAATTACCCAAGCCTTATATAACTGTTCAAGAATGACAACGCATCTATATTGAAATTGAGGTTGTCGCCTACCCTCGAAGATCGATAATGTGCCGTGGCAATGGCGAATCATGGATTTTTGCATGTATATTCGAATATATGCATTTACCTCTACCAACCCCTTCGGCCAATAACGGTGTGATGTAACGTTATATCGTTATCAAAGCAGACAAAGTCACGAGCAGGAGCTAGTGTACATAAATTGGCTTTCTTTGCGAATGAATATCGCTTAATGACAAGATGGCATGGATGACAATTTGAATTTATGATTTTGTAATTATTCATATTGCTAAGGCAAATAAGTGTTGTATAAATTTGCAAGTATTAAGAGATCGAGATGTTTTTGCTTCAGTTAGAATTTCTAAACATGGTCTCAAACAAGTGTGATCAATTTCAATCTTTGAAAAATAATGATGGTGTTTAAATAATTCCTTCAGGTAGTAAAATTGGTAAAAGAAAATAAAAAGAAAGAAATGAAAGAAAGAAGAAAGAAAACATTTATTTGGACAGCACAGAGACGACGATGCAAATAAGGTCGATGGTGCATTAAGTAAAAGAGACAAGAGAGGTTTGATTTTTATTGGTGGTAGAGTTCCAGTGCGTGAGCTCGAGAGCGTAGGCACCACCGTATTACCCAATATCTCCCTCGACACACGATAGTAAAATTTTGAAACAATTTTTTTTCTAAATATCATGTATTCCTATTTCCTATTATTATCAGTTATTGTTGTTTAAGGTCTTCCTTATTGTATGTACAGTTTTTAACCTGCCTATCGACTTAAATTAGGTTAGCACACTTACAAACCTTAGTGGTTTTCCAATGCTAGCATTAAGTGATATAATGTTAAATCTTTTGTTAATTTATACTATAATGATAGAAAAAAAAATAAGCCGAAGTCTCCTGTCAGCCTGGAAACATGTGACTCTATGATAATTCGTCAATTTTAAGCTATCAAAAGAGACCACCTTCGCAATCTTCAAAGAATAGAGAAACTTTCTGCAAAAAACAACAAAATCAGATTAGCAATTACTCGAACCGTAAGTAAGTAAGGAAAGTATTTGTGCGAATTAAATTTCTACAATGTATGAAGCTCGCGAAAACCTGCGAAAACCTTGTATGGCAAGTATTTTCAACGCACGTATCGCATTTCAGCGCTTAACACGTTTTCACAGCAGCTGGAAAATTATCAAACCTTCCATAAAGTAAATAATAATTGGTGTTTTTGGGAAAGTACTAAGAATGTTCCGCAAATAGGTTTCATCGTGAGTTTAAGGTATTTATACAAAAATACCATCGGTTTAAAGAATTAATTGAAATATAAACTCGTAAATAACTCTGGTCTAGATTACCACCGAATACATACCTTCCCTGGAACTCGGAAACGATTAGAGAATCGCTTTAAATTAATCCGGCATACCTTTAATTTGTTTAGCTGAATAATCGAATTCCGAGGGTTATTCAAATCACGTGAAAATACTTTCGATAAGCCCGAATTGATTATTATATAAATATTTTAGAAGATGGGCTTTGCTCAGTGCCTTTGTATTCAGAGGCAAATAAAATGAAATCGATTTTGATCCCTGGTTTTATATAGATGTCTATAGGCTGCAGTCATCACTTAACATCAATGTGAGCTGCATGCTTGTTTGCCTGCCTTAAATAAAAAAAGAAAGTATCTGTGCATCTCCAAATGAATCCAGGGAATTCAGGGTGAGATTCAGATTCGTAAAAGCAGTTCTTACCATTTTCACAGAATCCAAATTATTTTTTAGGATTACCCGTTACGTCGTGTTTAGTTTACTTGAGGTCAAACACCGGAATTCACACGGGCGAAATTATTACGTAAAAAAAAACAACATTTCAACAAATTTCAACAATTTTAGATTAAAACATTAATCTTTACAACTCTCGCATTATCTTGCTTAATGAATATAATATTTGGATATTTGAGAAACAAATTCTATTGTAATGGCAGTCCTCCCTTTGTCACAGGTTTCGGGAAGATGTAACCTACTGAAATCCTAGCCTAACGGCCATAATAAAATGCTCGAAACTGCCGATAAAATATAATGTGTCCCGCAGTGGGCAGATATTACGGCGACTCTCGGATACCACAATTAATATAATATTAAACGCGGAGAGCTGGTTAATTGGAAAGCAATTCAGGTAACTTGAAAGGGATTAGCCGAGTTGTTTGCTAGCAATATAACTTGTAACAATCGTTAGAAATATATTTAATGTTTAACTATCGGAAGGGCTGCCGTTCTTATAAAATGTTACTTATAGGCATTGTTGAAGTACGATTTATTTTTTTATTTTTTTATGTAATGGAAGTGGCAGAAGCATGCTGTTCAGATTGATGTTAAGTGATGACTGCAGCCTATAGACAAGCACACAAAGACCAAGGTCAAAATGCAGATTTTACGTTACCACTCCTGAGGCCTAAGGTGTTATACCTCTGTGCCGGAAATTACAGGGCCGTACATTACCACATAACCGGAACACGATAGTGCTGAACGCCACCATTTAGCGGCAAGTATATTAGGTATTGCGGTGGTGCCTACGCCCGCGAGCTCCATCACTGGAGCTCTACCACTAGTAAAATTATTAAGTTTTTAGCACTACAACTTAGTAGCAGACGATTGGATTAATTCAGAGTCCAGCGGTGTATGACGATTGTTATATTCGAGGGTCGCGGGTTAGATTTCTCAGAGTGCTTGTGTATGTGTTGTGTGAAGTTATGTGTGTACAACGGCACCTGCGAGACAGGTTTATACCTAGTGTGGAGCAGTGAGTTGCGTATTATTTTATACTAGCTGTTACTCAGAATCAGAAACAGAATCAGAAACTCATTTATTCATTTAGGGTGACAGGCACCTCTTATGACACGTCATAAAACAAACAAAATAATTTAAAGTGAACAACAATTGATATACATGTCAAACAAGATAAAAAATATATGTAAAGTCAAGAATATCACTAAGATAAAACTAAATGTAATAAACGAATGTAAAAAGTATATCAGTAGAATGACTCGCGGCTACGCTAGCGTGCTGGTCGCTTTTCGCGTAAGTAACCTGTGGAAATTACAATTATCTTAGACATATAGTTAATTCCAAAGAGTTCTAAGGTCAGCGCCATCTATTGAGATTTTATATAACTAAATCATACAATTTAGTAACATAAAATCTTAATAGATGTGTGAGTGAATTAAAAATTTAAGAAAAATAATAATATGCTCATTTGACATTTTAACTTTGTTATGTTTCATATTTTTTCTTTTTAATTATTTCTATTTTAAAGGCTAGTGAACAACATCCATTGATACAATCTTTGTTTCAAAGAAATAAATACTCTAAGCAGTTGTGAAGACGTTTATAGAATTTATGGAAGTGGCTTGAAGACATTGTTTTACGTTGTGAAAGTATAAATTCTAGATATTACCAAAAGGGAATTAAACAAAAGGCAGTAGGGCATTGAACTCGGCTATTGTGCAAGTTCCGTCCTCCTTTCAATTGTACATTAATTTAAGTGAAGTTAACTACAGACTTGCAGAAAAATAATAAATATATTAGTTTGTTTGGGAAGACCAAAATGGTTAATATTTATCTGTTGTTTAATATTATTAAAAAAAAAACGTATTTAACTTTTGTTTAGATTCTTATGACATACGAAATCTAACCTTGTTTAGTTCGCTATGATACGATGGTTGAGGGTTACAGGTAGTACAATATATAATAGAGAGCTGCGCAGGAAACATACCATTGTTTGAAATAATAGTATATTCATGGCAGATGGTAATGTGGGGTCATGACCCCACATTACCATCTGCATACTACATTTTTGTGTATTTTTGTGTGTAGTATATTATCATCCCGATTTCAGTTTTTGTTAAGTGAAATGTTTGTCAAGGTGGTTATTTAGAGCTTCATGACCTTTGAATAAAGCCAAGCAGGTACTTCCGATTTTTTTTTTGAAGTTTGAACTACATTTTTGTTTTGTTTTCATTACGGCACAAAATTAGGGAAGTAGAGCTATGGGGCGTTTGTGTTGTGTCCCACAGTTTATCCTGCATGAGTGACGACGCGACCCTGTGAGACGCCAGGTAACGCGTACTAGTTTTGAATGCGACGAGACGCGACATCATGAGCAAAATTGTAAAACCCCTTCTACACTGTCGGATCCAACACCGACCGTCGTGTCCTTGGTCGGATTGATGTAAAAATGGACAGTGTAGAAATCGATTGAGCCGACTAATTTTGGTTGAAGTCAACGGCATTGGTCGTGAGCGCATCCCTCCTGACAAGTTGCGTCCGTGATCGGCTCCAACCGTCTGGAACTAGACTTGGGCGTTATAACGTACAGCAGATAACATAACGCATTATAATTTTCTAACGATAACAATCATTATTTATTTTCAACATAACGGCTGTAATATTTTTTATCTATGATCGTAAGCCTCGCGCCTCGATTCGGCGAAAATCGGAGATTGCCATTGAGCTGACCAAGGTCAATGGAGATTTCCGACAGCACAGGCCGACGCGACCGTGTATGAATGAAGCGAGCGGCGGAAAAATAATGATGGCGAACTTCACATCGTACAGCGTCACACAAATATGAACTTTGACACACTATGAACAAGAGCAAATTTTATTTTGCAATTACATAATTATAATTTTACATTCGTATGAAGTTAAATTCATTTCTTCGCTGCTGTTTTGTGTTCGCTGCTATATTTTCATTATTTTCGTTAGAGAGTTGTTTTGATTGCGAACTTGCATTGCGTAAACATTGCAGAAAGTAATAAGTCATATAATTTCCTAAGCCTGTACCTGTAACAAGTAGGAAGGAAAGTTCGTTGAAATCAAATCGAAACCAAACTTTTTTCTATCAACACATTTTAAAATATGCAACACTGAAAAAATTATCATTGTTTTGTTAGTAACCTACTGCTGTACTGTACTAACGTAATGTCATATGGTAAGATGTTATAATCGCTTTTCAATTTAAACAACATCTAGTCCTCAATACGATATAACTTAACGAAAATTACAACAGTTTAAAACACCCGTTATAAAAATATCATATAACGAATAACGTGTTATAAAAATACAGCGCCTACGCCCACCACTATCTGGAACGCTGTCGATCGACGCGACAGACATAAAGGCTGATTCACACATATCAAACAAGTGGCGGTATTGTGCCGGAACTGTTACGGCACGTATATGTGTGAATGAGCCTTTTGCTTTGAATGCCTGAAAGAACTGACAAGTTGACTCAACTGCCCGACCGTGTAGAACAAATACAAATATTGGTTGACCGGACCAATGACATGATGGTCGGCGGTTGGTCCCGACCGTATAGAAGGGGTTCAATTAACTCCATGATTCGAGAAGTTTAACATTTGTCATGTCTCACTGTTTCGTGTCGTGTCAAGTCAAGTTATATTAAAAGGAGATGTTGCAAAAATGTATGGACCTCCGGCCATGTATTGTACACAATATCATTAAACAGGCAAAATCAATATAAAAACGTTTTTTACTGCATATTTTCACTTCTTTAGCTTTTTTTGCAGTTACAAAACATAATTTGCACTTAGAATTGCAACTCAAAACTAACATGGCGAATATGGCGGGCGCCGTCATTGTGACATTTTCGTTTTCTAAATTGTATTTTGAAGAACTTGGAGAAAAAAGTACAAGTTGACTCAACTGCCCGACCGTGTAGAACAAATACAAATATTGGTTGACCGGACCAATGACATGATGGTCGGCGGTTGGTCCCGACCGTATAGAAGGGGTTCAATTAACTCCATGATTCGAGAAGTTTAACATTTGTCATGTCTCACTGTTTCGTGTCGTGTCAAGTCAAGTTATATTAAAAGGAGATGTTGCAAAAATGTATGGACCTCCGGCCATGTATTGTACACAATATCATTAAACAGGCAAAATCAATATAAAAACGTTTTTTACTGCATATTTTCACTTCTTTAGCTTTTTTTGCAGTTACAAAACATAATTTGCACTTAGAATTGCAACTCAAAACTAACATGGCGAATATGGCGGGCGCCGTCATTGTGACATTTTCGTTTTCTAAATTGTATTTTGAAGAACTTGGAGAAAAAAGTAATATTTTCTAAATACTATCAAAATCGATTGATCCCAAGAGTCGGCTGTATCGCCGCTATGTTTATAGGTCGCGCCACGTAAAAAGAACGCTGGATGAAAGTAGAAGGGATGTGTTCGCGCATCGGTACACTCGCGCACGAAAGTACTAGCCCTATTGGTTTATTTTTGATCTAGCTTTCGCTTGCGGTTTCGTGTATTGGTAGGCAGATTGAAAACTATATTACATAGAATAACATAAAATGAAATAAAAACATGACGCGCAGCTTGACCGCCAGCGTTCTTTTTACCTGGCGCGACCTATAACATAGTTGAAAATGAAAAAATCGTTTAAATTAAATGTGGTTGTAACTCTAAAATATATTCTTGAATAAATTAATTGTATTTTTTTCGGATTCTTCTTTAATTTACCCATTTTTTGAGGACGTGTACGAACCAGGGCCGAGCTCGCAACATCTTCTTTGTCACTCAAGCCAGACACCGCGCTGATCATTACTATGCTACGAAATATAAAGGGCTACAACATCACTACGCCGTAGAACGTAGACCTTGTAGCGACTGAACTCTGTTATAAGCCAAGTGTGATCCTCCTATTTGTGTACGAGTTATTACTCAAATTTGATCCTCCTGTTTGTGTACGAGTTATTACTCAAATTTGATCCTCCTGTTTGTGTACTAGTTATTACTCAAATTTGATTCTCCTATTTGTGTACGAGTTATTACTCAAATTTGATCCTCCTATTTGTGTACGAGTTATTACTCAAATTTGATCCTCCTGTTTGTGTTACACTACATGATCGTAACCTAAATTATAACAAATTTTCAATTAGTATAATTGAAAACACAAATACATTTTATTTTTAATACTTTCATAATTTTCATTACTTTCGTGTGATTAAAATTAAATAATAAAACAAATGGAATACAGCCTTGTCCACAATTACCAGGTAAAATTAATGAGGGACAGAATGCGGAAACCCATTTCCACAAAACTGGATAATATGCTCGATAAAGTCAAATTTAGTCAACCGTTTGTCTTACACTGTGGTATCGTTGTGGAATTAAAAAGACTTCTATCGGAAATTCGTTAAGTCACTATAAGATATTTATGTATTTATCTATACAAGACTTTTCTTAAGGGATGAAAGGATTTCCGCGGCGGCCATTATTTAACAATACAGGATTGGTTCAAAGAACCTTCTGTAAAAGAATCATTGTACTGCCTTACTCATCCAGGGTACTTTATTTGACCGTTTTGAAATAATTTTGTTCTTTGTTGTTTCATTATACATTAGTGGTACAATTTATTTGATTACGCAACGCAGGTTTATTTTTGTATACTTAGATGGAGTAGTGTAGTTATCATTACATAAAAAATACATTGTGTGTACTTACTTATGTACGGACCAGACATCCCGGTTCTTACTTTGTCAGAACCGGGATGTCTGGCGCTCTACACTCTCTGCCTACCCCGTTAGGGACCTGGCGTGAAGATACATACATACATACTTATGTACGCACGTTAGAATTTACGAGTGTACTTCTTTAGCGTAACAATCCAATAGGTATACCAGAAATTTAACAAAACAAAAAAAAAATAGATAATTATGCAATTCTACTAATATTTCTTCCTCGGTAGCCTAGTGGTAGCAGGCCACTACTACTACGCTGAGGTCCTGGGTTCGATTCCCGGGTAGGGGGTTATCAGAGATAATGGTGAAAAAGCCTTTGTCTCTGGTTCTATTGGGATTTTTCCATTTTCTGGAAATTTCCCAGTACCTCAAAGTTTGTGTAATGTGCCCGGAGATGTCAACAGGCTCGCCACCTGTTACATGGGCCAAAACGTAACCGGCGAATCGTGGGTGTTTGCATGTATGCTTGAATGCATGCATTTACCTCTGCCTACCCCTTCGGGGATTACAGGCGTGAAGTTACGTTTTTTTTTTTTTACTTATATTATAAATGAAAAATATTGTTTGTTTGTTTGTAACTCCTTCACGCAAAAACTGACTAACCGATTTCCATGATATTTGGCACACACATAAAGGGTAATTTGTATTAGCACATAGGAAGTTTTTTTATCCCGAAAAAATGTTCCTGTGGGATGCCATGGGATGATTTGATACACGGGTTACGCGAAAAATAACGTACAAGCGGGCGGAGCCGCAGGCGACAAATAGTTATTTATAATTTACAATGTTTAAAAATTATACATACTGCCAATAAACCACAAATCAATAAATGCAACTTAAAATAGTATTTTATTAACACCACTCTTAAAATTCAAAATAAATAGTTTTACTGATAAATTATCAATAAATATCTCTTACCGTCGTATAAACGATTGAATTAATAAAATGTTCAGCAACTAACTCCAAACCGTTGTTTTTATATGTTTAGCAACTAACTTCAGAGTATCCCTTTTATCTGTCAATGTGCACGCGCGTCGTAAAAATTTGCTCTCATATTTTTTTCCAATCGCTTCAAAGAAGTTTAGATTTAAAAAAAATATGGACAACTCATAAACAAATTGATAGCCATGTAATGAACTTAATGACCATAAATCAAGCCCATGTTTCAGCTCTCAGCATCCATGGTCTCTACTCTTTGTCAGTCTGCGGTCGCCGGTCGGTTCCATTTCAATACTTGCCTAATCAAGTTCCATTCTCATCAAAGCCGATGCGGGCCGGCGCCGCTCGTTGCGGACTGCGGACAGGGCCACAGTAATACACTTATATACCCACTTTGTATTTTCATTGAGAAGTCGTGACTCGGTTTAGCAGAATGGAGGCTCTCTTGCCGGAGATTTTTATCAACTCATGGATAGACGATACTCGAAAGACAATTAAATGATTTTTTTTCTGGTGATATTGCTCCATGGAGCAGGCAGGGAGGGAGTAGACACCACCGCATTGTCTAATATACTTGCCGCTAAATGGTAGTGCTCAGCACAATCGGGTTCCGGTCAGGTGGTAATGTACGGCTATGTAATTGCCGGCACAGAAGCATAACACCTTAGGCCCCAGGAGTGATATGGTGGTAACGCATCTGCATTTTGATCTTGGTCTTTGTGTGGGCCTCTATAGGCTGCAGTCATCACTTAACATCAATGTGAACGCTTCTGATCAATGTGCATGCTTCTTTGCCGCTACCATTACATTAAAAAAAATGTATATTCCATATATTTCCATATTAACTCCAATCCTTTACGGTTAAGCAGAGTAGAGAGCCAATTGCAGTCATTCGCTATTACAAAAATCATAATACCATGTTTTACAGCATACAATAGCCACGATTTAATACCAGGAGTCTAGATTTAAAGCCACAATAAATATGAGAATGTTTATAGGTTCCCCGATACGGAATTGGGTCGTGGTGTCAAGAAAAACTTGAATTTCATATTCCATTTGGCGCGTTGTACGCCGTAAAGATGACCGCATACAAATTTTATGGCGCATTAACATTATACACCTCTAACGACAGCGTAAATGTACTTTACTGTTCTTATTATTATGAGGGTAAGATGAGTGCTTCATAACTTTGCGTTTGTATTACCTTCACGCAGTAGGCATTTTTACTAACGTTGTAATGAAGGCAAACTAGCACACATTTCACGTGGATGAAAGTAAGAAAGAAAGATAATATTTTTTTATTTCGAGTAAGATTTTACAACCATTTTCGAAAAGTCAATAAGAATCAATAATTGCCAAGAGTGAATAACTTTTACATAAAGTAAGCCAGATATTAAGTTAATTAAAATAAATAGTGATAAAAAACTTACAGTTAAAATAGCATAAAAAATTCATGATATGTTCTTAGGTTTTCGCGAGCTACACTCATTGAAATAAAACTATTTTTACGGATTTATCTCGCGTATATTAAACTAAAATGATTTTTAAAATCAACCCGACGTTTCGGTCGCTTTTCAGCTTCCACGGAAAATCATTTTAGTTTAATATACGCGAGATCCGTAAAAATAGTTTTATTTCAATAAAAAAATCATTTACTTCCTTTCAAAAATTAGATAAGAAAAAAAAAACATTCGTCGAAACAAAATCTAAGTTATTAACTTAGCAGAGTTTCAAGTGCAGTCACTACTGAGAAGAATTCCGACCCAATAAACTCAGTAGAAGCTCTTTTAAACTTTTAACTTATGTCTAATACGGTCATAAAATCTAATAATATGAACGTCAATAGCATATATATTTGTATAAGTACAAAACAACAACTATCCATAATAATTAAATATAGCTCCAGCAGACCAGAACAGACCAGTCCCCACCATCAGATGGTTATCATGATCAGATGGTTATTAAGTGCAGCATATCGACATAATAACTGGTGTTTAAAATTGACACACCTGAGGCTTAAGTTATTACATAGTTAGTATATATATGAAATATACGTATCTTACGAGTACCTTTGCCCATCCCTTCACCATGCAACATATTCGTATACTGCTCAGTATTGATGAGCAGATTCTGCAAATTCAAGTTCCTCTAGCACGTCTCTCAATATCGAACGTCGATTGCAATCTATTTATGTCTGAAAACTCATGCATAGCGGACGGCAGGATAGGAAATCTGCCAATGATTTCATATTCCGAGCGCCGGCATCCAATATGCTCAGTATTGTTCACAATAAATCGGTCGCCGTCGACTTGCAAATGCCCTTCGTGCTGTTGTGGTTGCAGGCCGGTTTACATGCGTCAGAGAATCAGTGACATAAACCTGAAAAAAAAATGCGATCAGCAAGCTTTCTAAAAGGTTTTCACTTCTTGAGTTAATAGGTTTTATATTTTGTAAAGAAAACACAATCAATCAAGTTGGTACAATACGGAAATCAGTTTTCCGGATCCAAAACTATTTCGACATAAAATGGTCCTTATTATATATGTTAAAGACTATTCACACAAATTGCGTGGGTACAACGTACAACTCAGAATAAATCAGCCTCAGTCGACTTCTTCTTTAATGTACACAAATGCCTGTCAGTTTAGAATAGACGCGTCTGAAATATAGCTGCAGTGAAAAATTTACAAGTGTATTCACTGAATGTTTACAGAATATTGTTTTTATGTCTACCTAGAATCTACAGTAGATTTTACGAACTTGCAATGAACTGACTTACATAAGAAGCACAGGACGGAAATAAAAACAAAAACCGGACAAGTGCGAGTTCGACTCGCGTGGTGAGGGTTCCGTAATTTAAATAAATATTTTCGAAAATATTTCAGATTTACAGTTACAGTGGTACCGGCAGGGGGGGGTTATATTATTAAGAATTTTCGATTTATATTGAATACTCAAACTTCTTATAGGTTTTCCAGTAATCTATAGGCAAACTATTTTCCACATTTTTTTCAAAATTTTAAGTTCAGTAGTTTCGGAGATAGGGGGGGTGGTCAATTTTCGTCGTTTTTCTTAAATAACTTCAAATTTGTTTATGCAAAAATTATAATAAAAATTTATCTGAGATGCTGACAACAACCCCTTTCATTTGATATGTCACATGTTGGATATTTGAGGACCCCCGAGGTACAAATTATAAGCAATGAGTACGGGAGCGTGACGAAAAGTCGCCCATGTGTTTAATATAAACACGAAATTGATAATATTTACCAATTTTCCCCAGAAGTAATCCCTTCGGATCTCTTTGTTTTATTTAGGAAATATACTTAAGATGCGATTATTTTATTTAGAAGCCTTAATTTATTTAGCTCTTTTTTTCATTTTTAACTGGGTGTTTGCATGTATGCTTGGATGCATGCATTTACCTCTGCCTATCCCTTCGGAGATTACAGGCGTGAAGTTACGTTTTTTTTTTAATTCGTCGTCCAATGAATGGAGTTTGGTGTAGGTAGGTAGCTTATTCATTTCACGACCATCGTTCAATATAATTTCAACGCCTGTCAGGTTATACAATTGTCCAGATATGCCTGACGCATGCAATATGCAGCTAGAATATGGGACTCCCTGACCACATAACCACGGCACATACCTCGGACATCTAATATGGCTCAGACCGCAGCTACATAAGATTTCAATTAAACTAAAATTTCATTTCGTAATTTAATGTCAGTGCTACATTTCCAGCATTACATATGAAATTCTGCAATATGTGGCTTGAGTAGATAGTTGGGAGATGAAAAATGATGTTACTGTTGGTTGTATGAACTTTGCATGTAACATATGGGAATATTCATTTAATTTTTTTTATGAAATGGAAGTGGTAAACAAGCATGCAGTTCACATAGATGTTAAGTGATGACTGTAGCCTATAGACACTAACACAAAAGTCAAGGTCAAAATGCAGATGCATTACCACTCCTGAGGCCTAAGGTGTTATGCCTCTTTGCCGGAAATTACAGGGCCGAACATCGTGTTCTAGTTAAATGGTAATGTATGGTACCGTAATAAATATCATAGAATCAAAACAAATTAGTAATATTAGTAATCAATTGCCCCCTGAGGGTGGCAACGCATCTACATATTGACCTCTGGTTTTTTGTGTAAACGTCTATGCAGTCATCACTTAACATCTATGTGAACTGCATGTTTGTTTACCACCTTCGTTGTATGAAAAAGACAAATATTTCGATCGAGACAATATATATTGTGAGTGCGAAACATGTATGGCCCCATTAAATGTGCCCAATAAAATTCAGTTTTGATGACGCCTTATCTTGGTTTATTGGCGGCTTTATCGTGGCGTTAAGCTAGTGAAAACATGTTTTTATTTGAGGTATATAAAATAAACAAGATCCCTATAGAATCTATTATTAATGTTTGCACCGAAGATCCGTCGGTTCTTCCAAAAGCCGGAAAGATGTTCACACACTAGAAAAGGCTTCAGAGTGGACACCGCGTTAAACACTACTACTTAGTATCCATTTCAATTGCATGCTTCGATCAGAGAATATGTAATAATACTACGTATAGAATGGACACTTCGACGTCTCGCCCGATTTCCCCGCCTCACTCAATCTCTTCCCCTCTTATGGGAGATGTTTGGTACTCTCTACGTGCTACGCAAACAGATTCACGTGTAAAACACGTCACTGATTGATGTCTGTGTGAGACCAAATTAAGCGTTTGTATGGAATTGTAGCGGGGTGTCCGCAGCATGCTTTGATTTAAATTGATAGTCTTGTTTGTAATGTCTATAAAATTTTTGACGACCTGGTTAGTCCAGCGATGACCCTTTGATTCGAAGGGCGACCTTTCGGGCGGGTTCGATCCCCGCACCGGGAGATATATTTGTATGGCCTACAGATATTTGTTTCTCGGCTCTGGGTGTGTATGTATTGTATGTGTACAACGGCACCCACGACACAGGTTTATTCACAGTTATGCAGTCCACATCGATGTTAAGTGATGACTGCAGCCTATAGATACCCACCCTTACATAAAGACCAAAGTCAAAATGCAGATGCGTTACCACTCTTGAGGCTGAAGGTGTTATGCCTCTGTGCTGGAAATTACAGGGCCGTACATTACCACCTGACCGGAACACGATAGTACCATTAAGCGGCAAGAAAATTAGGTACCTAATGCGTTGATGCCTACTCCCGCGAGCTCCGTCACTGAAGCTCTACCACCAGTAAGTGTAGTAACGGTACCAGTAAGTCCGAAAAGTTCATTCACTTTTTCATTATTTTCCTTCTTTTAATTTCGTTTCTAATTTTTTTCCTTGTACCTATTTTATCGTTCTTTCATTACGTTATGTTTTTACCAGAATGACGTATAATGGAAAATATTTCGGTAAAGTTGGGAAAACTTATTTTATTACTCCAATTTCCTCATAATAAACAGCCACAGCCACAAGCCACAGCCATTGTTTTTGTGTTGGTCGCAGAAAAATAAGTCATTGTTTAAAGTTCCGAAAGTCCCATTCATATTGAGTAGTCTCGTGTTGTGCTATTAATACTTTCTGTTTGAAACATCGATGATATTATTATACAGTACTAACTGACTCGACAAACTTCGTATTGCCTCACAATGAAATAATGTGCCAAAGATTTGATAGATACGGACTATTTGTATGGAAAAATGAAATTGTGATTTTTATTATTTACCGTCAATTTCTTCATAACTCATATTTTCTTACCTTTTAACCCTTTCCTGGACTTCCAAAAATCATTCAAACCAAAATTAGCCAAGTCGGTCCAGCCGTTCTCGAGTTTTAGCGAGGCTCACGAACAGCAATTGATTTTTAAATATATAGACTCGCCCGGGCTTCTCACGGATACTTTGTATTGTTTGTTTCTCAAATTATATGCAGTGAATTAAGATGAAATAATATGTACCAGTTTGCAAGTTAGACCATTATAAGTGTGAAACAAGGCAAATTAAAAATAATGAAGGCGAAGTTTAGTTTATTTTACGAATAATTTAGTTTCCACTTCCCTTCGAAGAAATACAGAACTCATGAAATGATTTTTCAGTATTTTACATTTTGAAGTTGGTTATTGGGTTAACACGAACACAAAGTTTTCACATTTCCAGAAATTAAGACAATTATATTGAACCATTATTCAAGAACATTTTCTTAATAAATTGAATGATTTCTTATGAAGTGTTTGCTTCGCTTGAACTAGTTTCGTGCCTTGGCAACTTATGAAGGTTTCAACGGAACATTAAGCTAAGGCTTTTAATATATTACTTAATATTTGATATTAGAATATATTGAGTGGCTAGCGTTACGTTTTATTTCGGTCCTATCTGAATTATAAGTTTAAAAATGTGATAAAGGAAGAGGGTTAAGAGTCTTCGGAAACGGTACGTGTATGAAAAGTAAAATTAATGTGGAAGAGGCATGGGAGGTGTATAAGGATCGAGATATTTGACACTCCTCTTTTTGCTTACCTCGTCAAGGACTTGACATAATAGGGTCATAGCTCATTACAGCCACCCGACACCCGACCAGCACCGCCTCGGTTTACGGCGGCGGGTCCACGGGTGAACGACGCGATGTCACTTGTGAACCACTCGCGGACGGCGCGCGGACCACTTGGAAATGCGCGTTGGCAATGCAAAGTCAACTCAAGACAAGCTAATGGTCACCGAGTGGTCCACTTGCCGTCCGCGCGAGAATCGTGCGCCGCCCGCACGTTCTAGGCTTGCGGTCGAGACGATCCGGAGCGGAGTTGATATAATGAGCGCAGACCGCTCGAGGCGGTCGGGCGCTGGTCGGGTGAGCTATGTGACCCTAGTACATATACAAACTTATTAGACTACTGGAACATGTAAAGCTTACGTCAGATAAGTGAAGAACAGACAGCCTAGAGTGTAAGTACAGTACTCAACAATTAATATTGCACATCGAGCCTGCGAAAGAGACGATCGGCTCGTTTCAACTTCGTAGAGCGTTATCTCTGTTTCGCACTGCCTACGTAAGCACAGACAGTCAGGTATTGGTCAAAACTTGATCAAAATGCACGACAAACGTCAAATAGGTACGGTGCGAAAGAGATAACGCTATATAGATGCGAAATAAGCCGAAGTCTCCTTCATAGCTCGATGTGCAAAATTTATTGTTGAGCACTGTACATCTGTTTTACAAGAATGTGGTGAAACTACCATTATGCGACCGGTAGCGGGTTCTACCATCAGTAAATAAGGTCCACCATGCATGACTGTTGCGGTTAATGATGCGACGTACTTGCAATACAAACTTTTATTACTCACATTAGTTTCCATCAGTTGGACGGCGTCCAAACGGCGTGTTATGGAAAGAATGAGGCGCAGTTCATGGAGCGTCACCGCGGCACAAGATTTACTGGATTCCCATTAGCTGTATTCCACTGTTTTATTACTTTCCCAAACTTTTGCTTTCTGCTGTCTGACATTCTTTTTCAGACATACGACGTATAATAAGGAGATTTGATTCCGCTCAACCAGTTTGTTTTCATGTTGGTTCAGTTTCGATGAATGATGAATCATGAACTTATTGTCTTTACTGGACTAGCTCCAGGTGAAGCAACTTTTAGTGGTCAAAAACAAATATCGTACATCAATTGCCAAATAAGACAATTTTAATAAATAATGAACAAAATACGAATCAACTGTAAAAAATATCATTTTCAATTAAAAGATATTCTTATTTCGATTTTAAATAATCATTTTAGTTTAATATACGCTAGATAAATCCGAAACCTAGTTTTATTTCAAAGATATTCTTAATGTAGAATACCTATCTTTTATTTGACACATACATTTTTTGCTATTAGCTTAGATGATAAAGATAGTCTCTTCTAGAAAATTTACTTAGAAAAAGATGGTTGATTTGTAAGTAGATTAGTTAATGTCCAGTAAAGATCAATCTCTGCTTTCATAATAAAAGCAAAATAATATATATTTCAAGTTAACATTTACATTAAAAGACACGTTCAATGTCCAATATAGTAAACGTCCCATAAAATATTTTTTGCATCAAACCACATAAAGTATTTTACTCACAAATCAAAACTTTGGTGATTCGAAGGCAAATGCCCGCCATAAGTCTTGGTGAAGGCAATTTCTGCGTCTTCAATAATATAATATGTTGGCAGTGCAGCAGTGCACAGCGGCGTGCACTCAAGTTTAACCGCGAGATGTGCTTAATGTACAATTTATAGCATAAGTTTGGCAAATTTGAGACGAAAATTTACTATCTTAGAGTATAAAAAACCGGCCATGTGCGAGTCGGACTAGCGCACGCATGGTTCAGTACAAAAAAAATGCTTAAAAATTACGTATGCTGTATGGGAGCACCCTTTAATGTTTACTTTGTTTTTATTAAATTATTTATAAGAAAGGGTAATATAGTACATGTTTTATTATTTTTTATTTATTTTTTATTTTTAATATTTGTAGTCATAGCCGCAACGGAAATACATAATTTGTGAAAATTTTAGCTTTCTATCTATCACGGTTTATGAGATACAGTCTGGCGACAGGCAGACGGACTACACAACCCAGTAATAACTATCACAGAAACATAACAACCTAGGTGTCAGGGGTGTCAATGCATCTGCATCTTGACCTCTGGTCTTTGAGTGGGTGTCTATAAGCTGCAGTCATCACTTAACATCAATGTGAACTGCATGTTTGCCACCTTAAAAAAGGAGATAAAAATCAGACCCGGAAAACGATATAATCTTCCAGAAACCCGAAGCACTCGAAACTTTTACAATTTACCTTGCTCATCAAAATTCTATTATGGTTTTAACAGCCCATTACCTTCCTCTTTCGCTTTTAAATATAAACATTTTTGAAGCACTTCATTGTTTCTTAAATTCAAGTTTAAAATGCTACATAATAAAGGGTACCGTAAACTAGTGTGAAATATGCGTACCTGCATCCTGGCGTATACCTTGGGGCTTAAGAGATTTAATTAAGCCAGTGTGCTTAGTCTGATTTGAGACGTGCCGAATTATAGAGCAACTTCTCGTGTGCTCTGAAATAAATGTTAACTTAACAAAAATATTGGTTACTTTTACGCATAGAGCAACACCGGAGGGGAGTAGCCATATGCAGGCTTTCCCCTCTGTCAAAGTTCAAGCCCAAATGGGCCTAAACCTGTCGCCTAGATGTTTAAATGTGTGCGTGCACTTGTTTCTGTATTTTGTTAAAGTCAAGGTGTGAGTTTCGTAGTAATAGACAATTTTAGTAGTGTGCGTATGTGTCGCACGCATTACCCCCCGCAAAAAATGACAGATTGTTTTGCATTGGTAATAAACGCTATGGCTACTCGCCTCCGGTCCGCTGCGGCTGGTGGCCCATGTTGGTCTATGCTTTAACGCAATTTAATCGTCGAAGGTTAGATATATATACAAATGAAAATTATTTTCAAGAATGTTTTTTAACGTACTTAAAAAAAAAATTTTGCAAAAACGAACAAGCATCCCGTTCACGTTGATGACTACTGAGAATACTGTAGCTTGTAAACGGCTATATTTAAATGGCTTTGAGATAAAACAGTTTCGGGTCTGCTCTTCTTTTACTTGACTTGGCGGGTACACTGCCTTAGCCTCAGATTGAGTTTTTGCTTGGGATTAGCGAAACTGTATCTGAAATATTAACAAAAACGACAATAATAGACCTTGAAATCTCACTTAAAAACCCCAAAAGAAACCGAAACATCTAAGAAAAACCTATAATGCAACTAAACGCAATAAAATAGCGAAAAAGGATCCCTTTGCGGTAAGTTAATTTTAATTTTCCGCTCACTGAACAGATAAAGGGTCGGGTTGCGCAAATAAACCAGAAAAAACTCGCCTGTTTAGTCTTGTGTAAGAAATGTGTTGGATTTAGGTATGTTATATGAAAATTGTAGGGGTAAGGTGAAACACTAGCCTTTTTCCCGAGGTTTCATTGTCCTAAATTATGATTTGTAGATAGAAACCTTTTTCAAGTTTTATACTAGGTATATACCTATTTTTAATATTAATAAAATAAATGTGGTAGTCTGTCTGTCTGTTACACTTTCTCGGTTAACTACAGCACCGATTTGGATGAAATTTAGAATAAAATAAGTTGGAAGCCGAGGGTCAAAATTTTTTAATCCCTTTTTATATACTCCTAAAGGGTTGGCATTGGGAAATAAAATTTATGTGAACAACCTAAACCGCTTAAGAGATTTTTAATGAATTCAGGCACAAATATATATTACTAGCGGCCTGCCCCGGCTTCACCCGCGCTGCTCCGTTCCTATTAGTCATAGCATAATGATATATAGCCTATAGCCTTCCACGATAAATGGGCTTTCTAACACTGAAAAAACTTTTCAAATCGGACCAGTAGTTCGTGAGACTAGTTTCTGAACTCTGAGTTCAGTATTTACTGTTACTACGGTACTAGTATAATATATCTCAGCCAGCGGGCTCGACTAGCCGTACATAATGCTGTACTTACTCCAACGCTTTTATATGGAAGTGAGAGCTGGGTATGCAGGAAAGTAAGTTGAACGCGGTCGAGATGAGATCTTTGCGCAAGATCTGCGGTGTATCACTCACCGATCGCGTTCGTAATGAAGATGTAAGAAAGAGACTTTGTGTGAATGATAGTATCGTATCGTGTAAAAATGAAAAAAGGCATGCTCCGATGGTTCGGGCATATAGAAAGAATGTCGAATGAGCGAATGACTAAACAGATATACAATGCGAATGTGGATGGTTGCAGAGGCCCAGGAAGACCAAGGCTGACCTACTATGACCAAATAGGTCGAGTTCTGTCTGATGGTGGGGTCAAAAGTCTTAGGAATCGGCGTGCATGTATGAAGAGAATGATGAAGGTAGACGAGGCACGAGAGGTTTGTCAGAACCGGGATGTCTGGCGCTCTACACTCTCTGCCTACCCCGTTAGGGACCTGGCGTGAAGATACATAGTATAATAGACTTTTTAATTACTAAAATATCAAGTACGTACGGACAGTACGGGCATACCGCGGACACTCCGCCAAAATTCCATACAAACGCTTAATTTGGTCTCTATTACACAGACATCAATCAGTGACCTAGAAAATACCAACCGTCGCCCGTAAGAGGGGAGGAGGTTGAGCGATGCGGGGAAATCGAGCGGGACGTCGAAGTGTCCATTCTATACGTAGTATTATTACATATTCTCTGGTACGGGTCACCAAGGTCTGCTTACGAATTTTACGGCTGTGTATATTAAGGCTCTTTGCAATTTTATTCACATTCATGTAAATTAAGGGTTTAAACATACAGATGTTGCAGTAAAAAGTTATTTAGCATAGCTTTGTCCACGAAGGACAAAAGATATATTGTCACCAATGGACATTCTTACCACAGGTCTTGAGGCATAAATTCAGCACCAGTTTAATATATTACTATTTAATGTTGTGGGCGTTCTCATTGGTTAATTTATTTTCATGAATGAGGGGTTTCATTTTTAAATTTCTCGAATGTTTTCTTTAGTTGTAATCATAGGTAGGGGTGTATAGAAGCATTTTCGCAACCTGTTTTTTATGTTATGAAAGTGGCAAACAAGCATGCAGTTCACATTGATGATAAGTGATGACTGCAGCATTTAGACACCCACACAAAAACCAGAGGTGAAAATGCAGATGCGTTACCACCGTTGCGTTAGCTCTACCACCAGTAAAATAGCATAGCATAGTATTGGTGGAAACGGTGACATATTTTCATAGCATAGATTTCACATCTTTGTGGCATAGCTGCATAGCGAATCTCTGGTGGAAAAACACCCTTATGAGGAATGTTTTCAACTGTCGAGCAATACGCCTCTGGCTGACCAATTACCTTGAACATCGTTGACTTGTACTAACTTTGTTGGGATATTATTAATAAAAAAAACTTCATTAATTTATCTTGTTTTTGGACATGACCTGAAATGAGTTTTTTTAATGTCACTGGCTAGAGATTTCATTAGAATTGATATTTATTTAAAGATCATCGTCATCTTCATCAGTAAAAAGATAATTTGTGAGTAATAATAATATATTCTTTATTTCTACGACGTACTAGGAAGTTTGGTGAGTAGTTTGTATCGACCGCCTGATCAGAGAGGTCACGGCTTCGATCCTCGCACAGGGACAAATGAAGTAAAATATATGTGGGAATTGTCGGATGCAAGGGACGGAACGTAAGGATGAGCGAGCGAGAGATGAGATGAGTGAATGAAAGAGGGAGATATAATAGGAAGATGGCGGAAAGTGAAGGAGGTGTTAAATGCAGCTAAAAATAAATAAGTGTTTCAAGAGTTTTCTGGCTTTTACTTCCAACACACACCACCCCACAACTTTGGAGGCTCGTCCGGGATGGTGTTTGCGAAGTAAAAAGTGTGGCGAAATATTACTACGACGAGACGTGTGCGCCGATGGCGGCATGTTGTGAAGAAAGGACGACGATACGACGAAAATAAGACGAAAATCAAGGTGAAAAGGGATTTTAAGACGACCATAAGACGATTATTAAACGACAGAATCAAGGATGGCTTTAGAAAAAGACGATAGAAGTGGAAGTGGCAGCATGCTTCATGGTATGGATGGCATGGCGGCCAAGTTTTGTTTGGATGGGGTCATAGCGAAGTTCAGCGGGGATGATAAAACATATTCCTCGGTGAAGTGGGCGCAGGACATCGACGACAACGCCGATATTTTCCAGTGGAGTACCACACAAAAATTAATAGTGGCACGTAGATCCCTCACCGGGACTGCAGAACTATGGCTCAGGGCTGAAAAAACATTTAAGACATACGAAGATTTGAAAGCCGCCCTTCTTAGAGAATTCCCTGACATAATTACCGCAAAAGAAATGCATGAGATTATGTCGACACGGCGAAAACGCAAAGACGAAACATATACCCAATATATGCTCATCATGAAGGAATTGGGCAAGCGCGCCAAGTTTCCCGATTATGTAGCAATACAATACATCATCGATGGGATCGACAAAGACGACGACCCATATAAAATCATGTTGTATGGTGTTACGACGTACGCGGCCTTGAAAGACAAGATACTGATTTACGAAAAAGTTAAGAATGATAAGACGAAGCAACATTCTAAACCAAAACAAGCACAGAATGCTACATATCAAAGTGGCGGTTCCAGGCGGAGTACGGGTCAAGGACGGTGCTATAATTGTGGAGAAGGGAGTCATGTGGCATCAGCGTGTCCAAATGGTGTAAAATGCTTCAAGTGTAATTCCTACGGGCATATAAGTCGCCATTGTACTCAGAAACAAGTTGTTGTGAATACGAGCGGATCCGGCGGTGATAAGAGTTCGGGTGCGGTTCGGCCCCGGTCGGCAATGTTCGGGTCACGTGGTAAAGACGAGGCAACCGTGACGCCGTCTCAAGATTATTCGACGAACGAAACGCGGTGTGAAAATAATAAAATGTTGGTGTCATCAGAGACTTTGTGCGTGACGACGTCGGAGCAGGAACGAAACGCGGATTTGACAGGTGACAGTAATGTGTCAAGTGTACAAAGTGAGGTTATATGTCAAGATAGTTGTGAGAATAATTTAATATCAATTAAGATTTGTGATAAGTCGATTAAGGCTTTAGTTGACACTGGATCAGAGGTAAATTTACTTTCAATGATAGCTTTTCAAAGTAGTTTCCGAAATAAAAATGTTTTGTGTAATGATCCGATTGTTTTAACTGGTCTCGGACATACTAAAGTCTTTTCACTTGGCAAAGTACATTTAAATATCGAAATTAACTGCAAGTTGTATGAAAATGTCGTTTTTCACTTAGTACCTGTTGAAGCAATGCCATATGAGGCAATTTTGGGTAGCGATTTCCTTAAATTATGCACTGTTTTATTTAGGGATGGATCTATAAGGTTTTTACCTGACAACTGTGACTGGTTAGGTAGGGTTGATTGTTTTACGGGGTGTGTAAATGTTTTTTTAGATCATGTTCGCAACCAGGATGTTAAAGAAGAGGTGATAAGACGTATAGAAGGTTACCAGCCGATGAAGACTCATGAGGTGCCAATGGAGCTTAAGATTGTACTGAAAGATGACGTACCTGTGGCGCAGCGACCTCGACGGCTGGCACTGGCAGAACAACAGCTGGTAGAGAATCAGGTTGAAGAGTGGTTACGAGACGGAATTATACGGGTAAGCTATTCTGATTATTCAAGCCCAGTAGTGTTGGTTCGTAAAAAGGATGGGTCAGTTAGAGTGTGTGTAGATTACAGGCGACTGAATGCAAAGATAGTGAAGGACGAATTCCCACTGCCAATTATAGATGACTTGATAGATAAATTGCTGGGAGCGAAGGTATTTAGCGTTCTTGATTTGAAGAATGGGTTTTTCCATTTAAGCATTAGTGAAGATTCTATACGGTACACATCGTTTGTGACACATCATGGGCAATTCGAGTTTTTACGTGCACCTTTTGGTTTATCAATTTGTCCGAAGGCTTTTATGCGTTATGTCAGCATTGTTTTCAGGGATTTGATTTCTAAAGGAAGTATGATGATTTTTATTGATGATATTGTAATTCCAGCTCAAACTGAGGAACAAGGACTAGAAAGACTTCAGCAAGTATTAGAAGTAGCATCAAAATTTGGATTGTCAATCAATTGGAAGAAAGCGAACTTACTTCATAAAAAGATAGAATATTTAGGTCACATCATAGAAAATGGAGAAATTAGACCGAGTACAGATAAGATAAAAGTAGTGGCTGATTATCCTCAACCAAGAACTTTAAAAGAATTGCACAGTTTCGTTGGATTAACAGGGTACTTTAGAAAGTATATAGAAAATTATGCATTGATAGCTAAGCCCTTGACGGATTTATTAAAGAAGAATAAGGAGTTTATATTTGAAAAAGAAGAGAGAAGTGCATTTTTGAATCTGAAGTCTAGATTAATGAGCGAACCAGTGTTGAAGATATTTAATCCTCAACTACGAACAGAATTGCATACAGATGCATCCAGTTTAGCATTTGCAGCCATTTTAATGCAGTATCATCCTGACTCAGGCCTGCATCCAGTGCATTACATGAGCAGGAGAACGAACGATGCTCAAAGCCAGTATTGTAGTTATGAACTGGAGGCTCTAGCTATAGTTGAAGGCGTAAAGAAATACAGGCACTATCTCTACGGCATTCATTTTAAGATTGTTACGGACTGCAAAGCTTTTGAGTTGACTCTAAAGAAGAAGGACTTAACTGCAAAAGTAGCACGATGGGTGTTGATGTTGAACGAATATGATTTTGAAATAGAGCACAGAGCTGGCATTAAGATGAGGCATACAGACGCACTGAGCAGAATTCCTTATGTCGCAGTTACTACAACACTGAAAAATAATTTTAAAAAGGCACAAGATGATGATGACGCTTTGAGAGCCATTAAAGAAATTTTAAAGAGGAGCTCTTATGAAGATTTTTGGTTAGAAGATGATGTGTTGTATAAAGGTGTCCAGAAGCAGCTAGTAGTTCCCAAAACACTAGAGAGAGAGACGATTAAGAGAGTACATAGTAATGGCCACTTCGGCAAAGTCAAAATGAAAGATTTACTCTCAACGGACTACTATATCAAAGATGTTGATAAGAAATTGGATGATTTCTTAAGAAGCTGTATTCCATGCCTGTTAGCAGCCAGAAAGGAGGGAAAACAAGAAGGGTTTCTAAACCCGATTAATAAAGAGAGCTTACCTTTTGACACTTTACATCTAGATCATTTGGGGCCACTGACAGAAACAAAGAAACAGTATAATCATATACTTACAATTATAGATTCCTTCACAAAATTTGTGTGGTTGTTCCCTACGAAGACGACTTCGAGTTCAGAAACACTTAATAAATTGCGAATACATCAACAGACCTTTGGTAATCCAAGGAGAATAATTTCAGACAGAGGTACTGCGTTTACCAGCCGGGAGTTTCAGGAATATTGTGAAGAAGAGAATATTCAACACATTAAGATAACTACTGGAGTTCCTCGTGGCAACGGCCAAGTAGAAAGAGTCCATAGAATCATTATACCCGCTTTGACTAAGCTGTGTATAGAGAACAATGGGGTATGGTACCGTTACGTAAGCAAGGTTCAGAGAGCTCTGAACAGTACATTCCAGCGTAGTATAAATACTACACCCTTCGAGTTACTCATGGGTACCAAAATGAGATGTCCAGAAGACTTAAGAATTATTGAAGTATTACAAGAAGAAGATGCCAAACAGTACTCAGAAGACAGAGAGGAAAGTAGACTTAAGGCTAGACAGCAGATTATGAAAATACAAGAGGAGAATATGAGGACCTACAACAAAAAGAGAAAAGAGAGTTTACAATATAATTTAGGAGACCATGTTGCTATAAAAAGGACACAATATGGCCCTGGTTTAAAGTTGCGTCCCAAATACTTAGGCCCTTATGAAGTAACACAGTGCAAGGGGAAGGATAGGTATGAAGTTGAGAAAGTTGATCATTCTACTGAAGGCCCAAATAAAACAACCACGTCTGCTGATTATATGAAGAGGTGGCCTATGCACAGTGACCGCTATGATGATTAACATATTTATTTGTTTAATACCTATTTCTTTTTTTTTCAGGCAAGCAGTTGTCAGAGCAATTTTTAACTTATTCTTTGTTGTAACAGTTATGCATATGAAGGGAATTGTAACCTAAAGTTGTAACAAACAAAATTGTTAATTTGTATTTCAAAGGTTTTGTTTCTGTTGTATGTTTGTTTTTTTTAAAGAAAGATGCTATTTAAGCTCAGTAGGGATTCCTAAAGTTGTATACTTACCTAAAAGTAGTTGCACTCTATTTTCATTATTTTAGTTTCTGGTCTATGAGTTGTTTTAAGATAAGATTAATTAAGTTTAGTAGGTATATTGTAAGTTGTTGTGTACTTAATTAAAATATTTACACTTTACTTTAAATATTTTGGTTTGTGTTCAAGTTTGTTTTCTAGCTAGATTTGTTAGATGTTATTTGAAATGTAAAATTTCACTTGAGAGGTTCAAGATGTTTGATGTTAATGTTATGTTGGTCTTATTAGCATGTAATTGAAATTTTCCTAAGGAGTTTTAAATCTAAAGTTGTAAGTCACTAAAAGCTTATAGTTGGATTTGTAGGGTGTATAGCCTAAGACTAGTTTGATAGGTAAACGTGTAAAATGTATTAACTTAAGATGTCATGTGTTTATTAAAGTAAGCTGAAGCTGTATATTGAAGGTGTGAATGTGTGATGTTGTTTTATATAGTTTTGTTATTAATTAGAGTCAGAGTGAAAGTTGTCTGGGGACAGACAAGGAGCAGGAAGGCCGAATTGTGGGAATTGTCGGATGCAAGGGACGGAACGTAAGGATGAGCGAGCGAGAGATGAGATGAGTGAATGAAAGAGGGAGATATAGTAGGAAGATGGCGGAAAGTGAAGGAGGTGTTAAATGCAGCTAAAAATAAATAAGTGTTTCAAGAGTTTTCTGGCTTTTACTTCCAACACACACCACCCCACATATATGAGCATTATAGTATCATAACTGGTGACAATAATTAAAAAAGATAATATGTATTTTTTTAGTATGTAATGGAAGAGGCAAGCAAGCATGCAGTTCACATTGATGTTAAGTGATGACTGCAGCCTATAGACACCCACACAAAGACCAAGGTCAAGGATGCAGATGCGTTACCACTCCTGAGATCTAAGGTGTTATGCCTCTGTGCCGGGAATGACAGGGCCGTACATTACCACCTGACTGGAACACGATAGTGCGGCACACTACCATTTAGCGGCAAGTATATTAGGTAATGCGGTGGTGCCTACGCCCACGAGCTCAGTCACTGGAGCCCTACCACCAGTTAATAATTCAATATAAGTTCATTGATAAAATCTACAGTTAATGCCAGTTCAGAAGATAAAGCAAGCTGAATAGACAGAAGGACCGGCAGACAGCACAGATACAGTATATAGGATTCTGTTGGAAACAAATCTTGAAACATAGTAAAAAAAGGTTGGTATACATTACTCGGAAATCTTTTAACAAAATAAAATCTCGTTTGAAGATATCAAATAGATTTCATAAGCTCATCTTTGTGAGTCTAATGGCGCCTTTAATTTAATAAGAGTTGAAACTTCCCTTTCAAAGCTGATTCTGTAATGTTTCATTAACTTTAAAAGAAGCACTCTTTTTTTATTAAATAACTTTGGCGGGTCAAATGGTAAAATTCAATAAAGCGGTCTCTTGTGATTAGTAAGATATAATAAATTAAGTATACTTCGAGAAAGAGGTCAATTTCCGAATCGAACTTGGTTGGGCAGCGTTCTGGAAGCGACGATACACTTTCTCGTCGAATTTACTGAAGTGTCTCAAGATCATTGACACTGAGTTGTATCTGTACTGTCTACGTTACATTTTTTTATTATTCTCTGCTTTTGTGTGTGTAGGTGCTTGTCGAAAAATATATCTAAACTAATATTATAAAGAGGTAATATTTTTTTGTTTGTTTGTTTTGAATAGGCTCAACTACTGGACCGATTTTAAAAATTCTTTCACTATTCGTAATCTACATTATCCACGGGTAACATAGGCTATATTTTATTTTGGAAAAAGTAGGGTTCCGTAAGATATTTGGGTTTTTCAGACACAAGGTGTAAAAAATCAACCAGAAAAGGTACTTATTTTGCGTACGCTGCCTAAACTATAAAAGATATCGAGGAAGACTTTAGGCTATATCTATGTATAATCATCACGATAAGACGAATAGGAGAGGGTAGGCAACATTGCACCGCGCGAAGCCCGGGCGGGCCGCTAGTTTTAAATAAAACTATGGACAGAAATTATGTTTTCTTTCTTTAGCTTATTAATAAATATTCCTTGTTGACACTCTTTTAATGCCTACCAAAACTATTTAACCTATTGTGATAAACACTGTGAACTGCTGTATGAAGGTATCTCTGTAAAAAGACACACGAACGAAATCGTTCGTCATTAGCTTCGACGATTTACTTAATAAACATTAAGAACGGACTTTTCTTCTTTTAATAACCGTAATAATTCAACTACATATGATAGTTATAGATATGTGATAGGTGTAGGTATTTTTTTTTTAATTTTCTTTTGGTGTGCAATAAAGTGTATTTATTATTATTCCACTTATTTATTGATCCAACTTATTAAATATTTTTTTACATATATATGTATAAAAAAAAAACAACAAATATATATATAAAAAATTAAAAAATAGTGTGCCGCCGGCAGCGAGAGCAGGGTCCAAGCTGCCGGTGGTTAGGGACACAGAGACAGGAACCTCCTCACTATACGTGCCGTGCCGAGGAGTACTGCTTTCTGTATCAGACCCTTGATCCATCCACCTAGCGAGAGCCTCTTGAGATGTTGGTCGAGGCTCTTCGCTATCAGCCCGTTCACCGATACGACTATCGGCACAATGATGGCCGAATCCACATCCCACATGGCGACAACCTCGTGAGCCAGATCAAGATATTTTATTTCCTTGTCTTTTTCGGCTTTCACGAGATTCTCATCATGCTGGACGGCGATTTATTATTTTTTATTATTATAGTTCAACATTGAGAAAGTTTTCATAAAACATCGAGAACAACTGCTTAATTATTTAGAACGGCAATATATTGAACAGGTTTATCTACGTTTTATGCACAGCGAAAACAAAATATCTAAAGTAGGTAACTACTTAACTAACAGCTTCCATAACAATGCATATGACGACACAGTTTTATTTGTAGACCCACTTAAGTGACTTTCACAATGTACACGCAGGTTATTGGCGCGATAGAAAACTTTCTACTCGATGGCAACTTTTTATTTTACCTAGTAAACTTTACGGTGGTGCAAAAAGGGTTCATGTTTTAATATCCGCGAGATTTTCAGCTTCACGGCTTCCTTTATTCGCAATTTTTATTCCAAATTGAAAGGATTTGGTGAGATTTAATTATAACACGGATTTAAAGAGCGCTACATCTGTTGTGATGAGTTTAGGCGGATTTTCATTAAGGTTTTGTATTCTGTAGTCAAAGGAGGCTAAGCTCTATTGCTGAACCTCGTCCGATCCTGTTTCCATTCATTTAACGTATTTCAATTTATATTTTCATACTGGAGGTTTAAATAATATTTTTTAGAGAAGGTTACCCATAGTCAGAGAATATGTAATAATACTACGTATAGAATGGACACTTCGACGTCCCGCCTGATTTCCCCGCATCGCCCAACCACCTCCCCTCTTATGGGCGACGGTTGGTATTTTCTACGTGCTACGCACACAGGTGCACGTGTGCAAATACACGTCACTGATTGATGTCTGTGTAATAGAGACCAAATTAAGCGTTTGTATGGAATTTTGGTGCAGTGCCCGCGGGGTGCCATAGTTCAGCATAATTGATTGTGTTTTAGCGGTAAGAAGATTAGGTGATACGGTGGTACCTACCCCGACGAGCACTCTCACTGGAGCTCTACCACCAGAAAAATTGACCCATATTTCGTTTAGTATAGACATCAATGTATTATCTAAATATTTTCTATTGCTACTAGGTACTGTTGGGTGAAAATAATATGTATTATGTTTCTTATGTAGATGAATAACAATAACATACTAGAAATGAATCCTGAGCGTTATCATTAAGCTCAGATTTGGTTTATTTGCTTCAAGACAATTAACTACTGAACAATGCCCGGTCGGACAGATAATGGAATATTGTGAAATCCTTTCATATATCAGTTATCTGACAATTTATGTTCTAAATTATAGAAGTTTTACCAACAGACAATTTTATTTGACATGAAAAATATTGTAGCTGGAGGAATAAAGATTTTATTTATTTATTTCTTGTTATTTATTGTTTGTCACAGGTGTTTTGTATAGGTTTTTAAAAAATACAATATAGTGCATATACGAGTGTTTGGGTTAGACCCCAAAGAGTTACTGATAAATAAAAATCTGATAAACTGATAAAAACTTGTATATTAAAAACTGTCCAACAATAACTAACTGATAATGATATGAATGAAATGTGAGAACGCGCAGCGAACTTGATTACCCAATGCGAACTGAATATAATAATAAAATAAGTATGTTAAAATGAGGCGTATGGTGTAAAACGCTAGTATAACTAATGTGCGGTGCATTAGCCCGTACAACGAGGCACGAGAGGTATGTCAGGACCGGGATATCTGGCGCTCTACACTCTCTGCCTACCCCGTTAGGGACCTGACGTGAAGATACATACATACAATATAGTTCCATTGCAACAATACCTTTCGGTGTACAATAGATTTGATGAAGATTTAATTACAATGATATATAACATCAATTACAGTAACCAAAAACTAGCATACAATATTCTCGCAGACTTCCATAAATACTGATAAAAAATCTCTCCATTCCTCCTCAAACAAATTGCAATGAGGACGGACGTACGGAAATTTTAAGGGTATTAGGGCCCTTATAAGCAACGGCATCCTAACAACCCAGAAAATCATTAAATTGCTCTCTACAAACACTAGCAAACACATACCATTCAAATAAGTGGCTTGAAGGAAGTCGTTAATTCTAAGCAATCAATCCAACAAGCATCTCTAACTGTACCGGAGCGAATAACTCGAGTTATGTGTTTTTTATTCGCAATAACTCGACTCGGTATAACTGATCGCATTATAGTTTAAGCTATGTTCTCATTGTGTTCGCAGGTGGACCATCTGTGAGGGCTATATATTATTCAGTGTCACTTGCTGTACGATGTGGTTTAGGAGCAGTCTTCACTACAAGCTAATATCACTAGTTGAGTACTGTACACTAAAATTAATATTGCACATCGAGCCTGCGAAAGAGCCGATCGGCTCGTTTCGACTTCGTAGAGCGTTAACTCTGTTGCACACTGGCTACGTAAGCACTGACAGTCCGTCAGTATTGGTCAAAACTTGATCAAAATGGTCGACAAACGTCAAATAGGTACGGTGCGAAAGAGATTACGCTCTACAGTCTCAGTTGCATTCACGATGTGATTTGGAACGGTCGTGTTACAGCGTCTGTTTCAATGACAAGCCAGTGTAATAATTTAATTGTGATTAGTACATAACATAGTCATGGCGCTTCCTAAGCGGTCGGACACTGTTGTAGTAAACGAGTTTCTCGCATTCGTCCAGAATAAGCTTGACGTTATGGATGAGCTCAGCCTGGAGCAAATCTGCCTGTCGAGCTACACGGAGCCAGACGTCATAGAAGCTAAGAAAGTACTCGTCGACACTTCCGTGATCACTATCAAGGTCATAACAAGGCAGAGGGATGGTCATGGGAAGAAAGATATCCAGGACATCTTCCGGATTTTTAAGTCCACGGACCCAGACGATGTCCCTACGTTTGCAGCTCGAGATTTGGATAAGCTGCCGCCGGTGACGTTCGATCACGTTGATGTCACGCGGCTGCTTAAAGACATCGTTCTGCTGCAGAATGAAGTGAAAGCTATTCAAGGAAGATTGGATGCCTCCGAAATAGTTTGTAATGATTTGAGATCACAGGTATCGGAAATGCGGTCAAATGCTGCGCCTGCAATTTCGCCACCGAGTTTACGCAACGTGACCGTGCGGCGAGGCGGAGCCGTGCAAACCGATACCTCTCCTGTCAGCAATTTTGATGCAAGTAATGCAACTACTAACATACAATGACCGCAGGGACAACGACCGTTATCTAGCTACGCCACGTGTTCTTGCGCCGGCACCTTTGGTTCAGCCTGGACCATGTCGGCCCCCGAAGATGTCGTACGTACAAGCTGCTAGCACACCCCAGAAAGCTGTCGTTAATAAGAAGCCAAAGGGAACGCTTGCTGCTGCGCCTGCTGCAGTCATGATCGACGAGGTCGGGTTCACCCTGGTAGAGAATAGAAAACGTCGCCCTCGTCCAAACCGAAACCTGAAAGGTACCGGATCGCCAGCATCACAGCTGAAGGCTGCCGAAAACTACGCTTTTGACTACCTTTCTCGTCTGAACGAAAAAACTACCATCAGCGACGTTCAATCATATATGACGGAAAAGATTGTCAAATGTCAACAAACTGAGGGACAAATACAAGGAGAGATTGAAGCCTTGAAGTCGAGTCGACCCACGGGATTCAAATCTTTCAAGTTACGCGTACCTGCCAAACATCTGCAAATGTTCCTCAGTCCCGACTTCTGGCCCGAAGGCGTAGTTTTCCGAAGATTCTGGGAGGCAAGACGGACGCCTCAGAAATAGACCAGTGATTCGGTGTTAGTGCTTAAGACATATTTATGTTGTATAGTATTAATATAATTTTATTGTTTACTTTGTATATGTATATAGTATAATATGGGCCCTGGTTGCCTGCAATAAATGATTCTATTTTATTCTATTATATTCTACAGACCCGAAATAAGCCGAAGTCTCCTTCCTAGGCTCGATGTGCAATATTTATTCTTGAGCACTGTAAAATAATTACTTTTTCATAAGGAATTGAGGAACAGGTGTTTTATTTACTTTGCACTACATTATATTGTGTACCTATGAATTCATAAAAACCTAGCCGTGTCCCAACAATTGTATAAGATTAAAAGAACTGCTTGAAAACCAATCCCACTCTCTAATTACACGAGTGGAAGTGAACTGAGACAAGTCGAAGTGATGTCAATACGAGTACTTGCAGATAAATATTGTCGACGTAATTGCTTTTTCGATTTGCCGCTCGTGCTCACCTCTGTCAAGCAATTCAAAATGGAATATCCCTTCTCAAGTGTAGATAAATAATTAAACAGCGAGGACACACTTTTTTGTTTCCTGTTAATTTTCGCCAGATAAGACACATAGATGAAATTATTTTGTCGATTTATAACGATTTCAAATGTTTTTTTGGCTTTTGTTTATGTATATCAAATCCTCTATAAATACTCGTATATTTGAATTAAATACAAAATGAAATGGAAAAATGTAGTAGGATTTGAATCAAATTACCACCAGATTCTGGAATAGCGGGTCTGTCAAGGACTAGGGGAATTTTTTAAGGTTGCGTGTGATAGGGGAAAATACCATAATCACCACGCTTGGTATGCGGGTTGGTGATCGTGGCGACGGTAGTTTTATCACTATCTATCCCGCGTTATTGCATTTACTACCACGTCAAAGAGTGTGACCGCCATTTTTCGGTTGACTAACTGAAAGAATTTTACTCCACAAGTGGGCAGTTGGCACGATGCCTCAAAAATATATAAGTAACAAACAATCTACATCGGAGAAGAAATATGAAAAAAAAACAATAATTTTGAAAGCAATAATAAAAATGAGGAACAGAAACTTAGAATTGTTTTTTTTTTAATTTATATTTTATTATATTTATTTACCTATACACGACAGAAAAGAAAAGATTTTATAAAAAAAATATTTATAATTAAAAAAAAAATTCTGTACCGTTTAACAGCTCCAAATTTTCATAGCAGAACCCTTGCACAGGAACATAGCCTCGCGTTTATGTCTCATAATATTGTCGATAAACATGAGTAAAGTTACAAAACACGCCGTGTTGTGACATCCTACACTGAGCACCTTTTTGTGTGTGCCTTTACACATATGTTATAAACACATACACATGATTGGGTATGCTTTTATAGGGCTGTTGTATTTCAACATATCTAATTTAAAATGAAGTTGCCTAAATTATATACCTATCAGTAAAAAAAAGGAAAAATTTACTGGTGGTAGAGCTCCAGTGACGGAGCTCGTGGGCGTAGGTATCACCGCATTACCTAAATGGAAGTGTTAAGCACTATCGTGTTTCGGTCAAGTAGTAATTTCCGGCACAGATGCATAACACCTTAGGCCTCAGGAGTGGAAGCGCATCTGCAATTTGACCTCGTTCTTTGAGTTAGTGTCTAAAGGCTGCAGTCATCAGTTAACACCAATGTGAACTGCATGCTTGTTTGCCACTTACATTACATAAAAAAATGAAAAAACAGGTTCATTTTAATAAGCAAAAAATTATTGAATATTTGTACTTGTATAATTTTTACATAGCATTACCCTTGTACAGGAATATAGCCTCAGATTTCTGTGTCATAACATTGTCGTTAAACATGAGTGAAGTGATAAAACAGGCCGTGAGTGTTGTGACATCCTGCACTGAGCACCATCTTATGTGTACATGCCTTTTATTAACTTCACCCTCTTTCAGTGAAATAATATTAGTATTGTATATGGTCATTGAATATGGTCCGTTGCTATGTATTCAGTGTTTTACATTATGGAATGGAGAGTTGAACTCTAAACTCAGAATTATGCTCAAATCTTGAAGCGTTCGAAATATAGATATACAGACGTATGCTCAGGGTTCAAAAGGTTACTAATATTGAGGTAATGCGTCGAATGAATAAAAAAGGTGGAATTACTCAGAATTATCAGGGAGAGGAAGCTGCAGTATTTTGGACATATAATGACAGGTGATAAATACCGAATACTCCCAATTGATATTGCAAGGCAAGATTCAAGGCAAAAGGGGACCTTTTTTTTTTTTTTTTTATGTTATGGTAGTGGCAAACAAGCATGCAGTTCACATTGATGTTAAGTGATGACTGCAGCCTATAGACACCCACACAAAGACCAAGGTCAAAATGCAGATGCGTTGCCACTCCTGAGGCCTAAGGTGTTATGCCACTGTGCCGGAAATTACAGGGCCGTACATTACCACCTGACCGGAACACGATAGTGCTGAACACTACCATTTAGCGGCAAGTATATTAGGTAATGCGGTGGTGCCTACGCCCGCGAGCTCCGTCACTGGAGCTCTACCACCATATAAAACCTGGACCTGGTAGAAGAAGAACATCCTGGAAGAACAATTCAATTCAATTCAACAAAAATTCAATGTAACTGAACTATCACAGTGCTCCTAATCCACGGATTATGAAACAGAGGCGTGTAATACGACTAAGCTCTGTTTATACTTATTTGACTTGATAACATAACGTAACATACGAATGTATACAGTTACATCAAAAACATCGCTCACACACATACACTCACTAACATATTATACACAAAGAGAGGTACTTTACACACACTTGTTTTTTATTTCTACTTTTCTTTATTTAAAACAGTTTTATGGTTTTATTTTAAGGACCAATACTTGTTTTATATTATTTTGCATTAACACATGCTTGTGAAATATATTTTATTTTTAAAGAAAAATGGAAAGAAAAATTTGGCTTCAGGCGAGACTTGAACTCGCGGCCTACTGGGAATCTAGTCCAGCCGCTCTTCCAATTGAGCTACTGAAGTCCTGCCCGATTTGTCAAATCTTTCCTTCACATCTATTGCATTGCTTTATGGTAGCAGCAGCGCCATCTATTACCAACTATGCTAGTTAGGCAACCGATATAATAGACTTTTCAGTTTATTGAATATCGTGAAGAAGTCGCTTTTACCCTTAATAATTGTTTTATATTATTTCGCATTAACACATGCTTGTGAAATATATTTTGTTTTTAAAGATTAAGTCTCGCCTGAAGTCAAATTTTTCTTTCCATTTTTCTTTAAAAATAAAATATAGGACCAATACTATTCAATTTTTTTGCTATAAGCAATTGTTATCCTTCGGATGAAAGAGCACTCCTGTCTGAGATACAAGCTTGTCGCTTAATTCAGACGCAGATGCACATTATAATATTTGTGATATTTTAGTAGCAAATAAATGAATTTTATTATTGTTTATTTATTATTATTGGAACAGGCAATGTTTTTCCTTTTCGTCAAAAAAGTACTGCAGTCTTTACACATCTACACAAAAACCGTTAATATACTTGGCCACCACTGAGGCCTAAGAAGCTTTCCTTTTGTGATAATTATTTCGGGGCTATAAATAACCATGGAATCAGAATTGGTTTTACTGGTGGTAGAGCGCTAGTGACGGAGCTCGCGGGCATAGGCACAACCGCATTACCTAGCAGTATTACCGCATTATACTTGCCGCTAAAAGGTAGTGTTCAGCACTATCGTGTTACGGTCAGGTGGTAATAACAGAGGCAGAACACCTTAGGCCTCAAAAGTGGTAACGCATCTGCATTTTGATCTCTGGTCTTTGTGTAAGTGTCTTTAGGCTGCAGTCATCACTTAACATCAATGTGAACTGCATGCTTGTTTGCCACTTTCATAACATAAAAAACTCGACGCAGCTCAACACTACCATTTGGATCCAAATAGTTGTGTTGGGGTAATACGGTCATCCATATGCCTTCGAGCTCAGGCACTGGAACTCTACCACCTGTAACCTTGAGGCTATATGAAATTTTGTTAGCTATTTCATCATCATTATCATCACTCCAACCGAAAGACATAAACTGCTGGATAAAAGCCAACCTCAAAGATATCCGCCACGCTTGGCATGTGGATTGGCAATCACAGTGGCGGTGGGTTTGTTGCGAGACGCTACGGACTATTGGAATGGTTCGACCGCCATTGTTCGGTTGACTGACTTCACTAATGGAAGAATTCTCTTCCAGTAGAAGAACATTATTTATTTATTTATCCATGTATTACAGGCAACAAAATTGATTAAAATTAAACAACAGGCCCATAGAATTAAATACCTTATAAACTAACATACATATTAATATATATATTATAGTGTTAGTACATAAATCTTAATACTATGTTAGTACACTTCACTTGCACTGTGTCATTGTGCGTTCGAGTGGCACTTGTCCCCGGAAGCGACGGAACACCACATCTTGCGGCCAAAAGCTTTCCTCCATGACGAGGTGCAGCAGGAATGTGCACCTCGGCACACGCACCACGAACGACTTGAAGTTGACGCTACGGCGCGACTCCAGCAGCTGCACTCTCAGCGTGTACTTCAGCTTTCGACGAAGAAACTCCACGACGTCCTCCGCCTCAGTGGTGTAGTGGAGGCTGGAGATGTACACCGGGGTATTCGGTTTAGCTGCGTGTAAACCTATATTGGGCTCCACGGGAGCCTTACCGCAGCTGTTCTTGTTGGTTCGCTGACGGCGCTTCCTCCTTTGCACCATCACGAAACCATCATTATCATCAGCCCGCTTCGTGGCTCTTTCAGGCCCGGGCTTCGCAGGGAGCGTCGCAGAGACGCTCTCAGTGACCATACGGTCTAATCGTGTAGGAGGCCGTGCAGCGCGGGGAGGGGCTGCGGGGACGGGGGCGGGGCTGCAGGGTGCGCGGGCAGCGCATACCGCAGGCATAGGATTCGGCGCCGGCGACAATACCGCTGACGCGAAACTTGCAGGCGATGCATCGAGGGGGCAAGCACCTCGCACGGTGTTGATGTTATTATACACCGTCGGTGACCTAGTTACTGCCACAGTATTACGCAACTCTTTTACTTGGTTGCGCAAATCAGCGACGGTAACTTGGGAGGCGTCTAACTTATTCTGCTAAACTTGCCTTCAAAGAAACGATGTCTCTCAAAAGGCAACTCACGTCCACGTGGTCAAAGGTTACCGGAGGCAACTTATTTAGATCCTTGGCCACAAACGTCGGCACCTCGTCAGGATCCACCTCTTTCAGCAGGGTAATTATATCCTGCAGACTCTTCTTAGTCCCGTCACGCCTGCGGGACACCATCTGGTCGCTTCTGTTCAGCAACTTAAACAGCAACAGCTTGGCATTTGCTATTTCTTGTTCGCTGAAACTCGTAGAACATATTTGGATGGCGGACACCTCGTCCATCACATCCAATTTCTGTTGCAAGAAAGCCAACAGCTCGTTCGCCACCAGTGTATTACTCATGGCAACCAAAGGTTCGAGCGACGGCTAGTGCCGCGCTAAACGTAATTGGGTAGGCAGCTCGTCCGATTCGGAGCGCGGCACACGCATGACTCCCATTATAGATTATTGCGCCAGTGGGCGGTGGGGTCGTCACGTCCCGACGCCTGCTGTTTGATATTTACTAAAAGCTTATTAGGTATTAATACTGTAATCATTTTGACAAAAAAATAAAGTAAATAAATTTCCTACAGCTGCCCAAGTGAATAATAAAGTTAATGAATAATTTCATTGAATAATAATTATCCCAGGTGAATTTTCTCTGCCTCGAGTATAGCCTATTAATTTATAAAATTAAAAGACTGTATTAGGTAAGAATACATTGAATAAAATTAACCTTCATGTACAATTTTACTAATCAAAAGTAAGTGCTAATTAAGATAATAATCATTAATGTTAATGTTCCAGATTATACACCAGCTATAGATATCTACGCTACAGTTGCCGAGACTGATGCTTGTTCACGTCTCAAGCCATATCATGGATCTCATTTTCCAAAAATAAAGAACATACGACATTGTAAAATTCAGTGCCTAAAGCAATGGACACATCAGGTTCTGCTATCGTACCGTCGTTATCCATCACACCGTAGACCTGGGAATATTTTTCCTTCATTAGTGGCGGGATCGTCAATTGCCGATTCCTTCCGTGTTCATAGTACAGAACAATGCGTATAAAGGTCGCCTTATTCAAATGTAACAGAGTCGTATAATTGTCAACTAGATTTTTCTGTTTGAGTAAATCAATATATTTATCATGACACCTTAAACATTAATTTCCAATAAATTTAAAGACTGAATGAATATTAAACGAGAATCCAGTATAAATATTCATTTGAAAACAGAAAAATATTATTTTCTAGTTTTCTTATAAATATTTGTAATAGTAGAAAAACTCTTCGGAAACTTAAACACAACTTCACGGAACATTGGAAATATTTACATCGCTTTCGGGCTATCGTTATTAAAAGCGTATTGTACTTTACAAAGAACACTTGTGTTAGTCTAAAAAGACTTGTAAATGAGGCTTCCTAGTTTACAACAATCGGTGTACGTTTTAAAGTGGACGAGTTGGCAATAATGTAAGAGGTGGGACTTTCAACGGGGATTGAATGGGCTGACTGGTTATATATTCATCTTGCCGGTGCAGACCTGCGCAATATTTAGCTCGTGGAAATTGCTTTGAAATTTTGAAGTGGCTTGAAATGTAAATGAATATTTACATTTCAAGCCACTTCAAATTTCATTACGATAGGGTGCAATTCTCATAAAATGAATACTAAAACTATGCTTCTAGCATAAATTTTGTAATTTTTTTTGTCACGAATAGCGAATCTATTGTCCTTAACAAAGGACATTTACGTAAGACAAAAAAGAGTGTGACTCATTCACAGGCTTTTTCAAGCTCCATAGTGTTGTAGTACTTCAGCGTAAGGCTGTGCATTTGAAAGTGCCTATGAGTGCAAGCAATGAATGGAATGGGTTAAATTTTGAAGGTGGGTTATGGGTTAATGGCTAAAATTGATTAATTCAATCAAACGTGGAGTCTACGTCTACGCACTAACGCAAGTCTACGTTGATGGTAAGTTACTTCCAAGAACATCTACAAAAACGGGAGACCTCACAATAGGGCAAGTCTTTAGAATAGAAGAGAATAGAACCTAGCAATGAAAATTGTAATCATTTGTCCAATAAATGAACATGGTAAGTTTTTCATTTTAATTGTTCTTCATAAAATCTTTTGTTATTTTCAAAAAGCAATAAGAAAGCCTAAAAGAAATGTGACTCATTTACACATCTTTTCAAGCATCATAATATACAAAATTCATAGTGAGGTTGTTATTCAAAACTGTGCAGTAATTTCGGCAATAAATTTAAATTAATTTGTGCATTCAAGAGGCATAGTACAAGTTTACAAGACGTTTCTGGTTATGATTTATGAAACTATGTTGTTCCTAAAGGCAGTTTGTACTTTACAAAGGACACATGCTAGCGTAAACAACCTGTAACTCATTCACAAGTGTTTTCAAGCTTCATAGTATACAACATTCACAGTGAAGCTGTACAATTCAAAGTGTATGAGTTGGCAATAATGTAAGAGCTTGGACCTTTCGACGGGGATTGAATGGGTCGTCTAGTTACGTATTCATCAGGCTGGCGCAGAGCTAAGAAATAGGTAATTAGCATTTGGGAATTGCTCTGAAATTTTAAGGTGGCTTAATATTATTAATATACAGTTAGATCAAATCTTTCTAAAAAGTCTTATAGTAATGGGGCAAGCAACGGATGCGGAAACGTGAAAGATCAACACAAAACTCACTTTCGTATTTATAATACCAGGGGGTGCCAGAAGCAGAATTTGCTCAAACAGGGGAGAATGGAGATCTAAGATACAAAAGAATAGGAAGCATTTCTTTCTTTTTTGCTCACCCGCCCCGGATGCCACCCATGTTAGCTACGCCACTGGATAAAATACTTCCAAAAACTTTAAAAATACTAAAGACCTCAATGTACATAGGTTCTGCGCTGTACCTTTAACTATTGGACAAATCTGTGCAATCATTTTAGAAATAAAACTTTTAATGTAAATAGCTGACCCGGCAAACTTCGTATTGCCTCAGAATGAAAATATGACATGTGTCAAAGGTTTGATAGATACGGACTATTTGTATGGGAAAATAAAATAGTGGATTTCCCTTCAATTTCTTCATATTTTCTTACCTTTTAAACATTCCCTAGACTTCCAAAAATCATTCAAAATCAATAATAGCCAAATCGGTCAAGCCATTCACGCGTGATGCCGTGACCAAGGAAAACGGGTTGCATTTTTATATATATAGAAGATTCATCATCATCATCATATCAGCCATAGGACGTCCACTGCTGAACATAGGCCTCCCCCAATGACCTCCATGCCGACCGATCGGAAGCGACGTGCATCCAGTGGGTACCTGCAGCCTTGACTAGATCGTCGGTCCATCTTGCAGGTGGACGTCCCACGCTGCGTTTGCCGATACGTGGTCTCCACTCGAGAACCTTTCTGCCCCAGCGGCTATCGGTTCTCCGCGCTATGTCCCCTGCCTACTTCAGATTGGAAATCTGCTTGGCTATGTCAGCGACTTTTGTTCGCCTACGGATCTTCTCATTTCTGATTCGATCCAGTAGGGAAACGCCGAGCATAGCCCTTTCCATTGACTGCTGAGTGACTTGGAACTTTCGTGCGAGACCCATAGTGAGAGACCACGTCTCGGCACCGTAGGTCATCACCGGCAAAATTATTAAAGATTAAAGACTTTCGTCTTCAAGGACTGCGGGATGTTTGACGAGAAAACGCTCCTCCTAGAAGCTCCTATAGAAGATTATCAGTCTAATAAAACAGCTTTAGTTAATTTATCTTTCTGAATTAAACTTTTTCAATTATGTTGTTTACTAAAGCCGTTTTGTACTTACAAAGGACATATGACAACCTAAAAAGCTCGCGATTCATTCAAGAGTCTTTTCAAGCTCCATAGTATACAACATTTACCGTGCGGCTTTATAACTGTACATCTGAAAGTGGATGAGTTGCAATAATGTAAGAGCTGCGACCTCTCGTCGGGGATTGAATGGGCTGTCTGGTAACGTATTCATCGTGGTCGTACATAGGTAAGGGATATTTAGCACGTGGAAATTGCTTTGAAATTTTATCGTGGCTTGACTTGTACAAGAATAATGCGTGTTTAGACTTTTTAACGATTGTTACTAAAGATATGTGCCAATAACGTTAATAGTAAATGACGTGGTAGGTACCACCTACCTATATTATAATAATTTACAAAGACTTGTGTACTTATAAAACATTCCGAGTTTTTAGTGACTAAGGATTTTCGCTATACGTAATTTATTGGCAATAGGCACGAAATTTTTCATCACAGAATAAGTTAGGTTCTTAAAACAGTTAACATCCATCGAGGCATCAAGCAGTTACCTTCCTATTTACCTTCCAATAAATCCTAAGTTAGTAAGCATATTTAACAAGGAAAGCAATCTTTTGAAGTATATCATACGGTGCCGGAATAAAAGTTCTGGACTTCGACAAAAAAATTATACAAAGTGGCACATATTGCTGATATCCACATCCGTCAATCACTTCAGATTCAATATTAGCCACTCGAGTGTGGTGTCAGAATTGGATCCGAAATGGCTATTACGCGCCTCGCTCGCTTTTTGTGCATCCATTTAATTGTTCACAGTGGCAAATTGTATCGCCACTCAACTGTGATATTATCATTAGTGCGACATATTCGAATGAATCAATTTGATTTATTAATGTCGGTAGAGGGGCTGTACTGGAGAACGTTGTTAGATACCTAATGGCAGTAATCATAATCATTTATTAATTCACTAGAATGTATCTAGTATTTACAGATGAACTTTCACTAAAACTATTCACTAAAACTATCACATTCTACCATTACAATGGTGTAAAATACTTTGGATTTTTGTAATTTATGTGATATAGCATAACAAAAGTAATTAGGTACCTATCATTAAATTGAAAATAATTAATTTTATACTTGACATAAGATGTTATATTTAAAAAAAAGCTATATTTCAATATATAATATTATATCAAACATCAAAACAATAATCACAAATTTTCATGAATAAAAACAGCGCTTAGTATTTTCTTTTGTTTTTTTTCTCTCCACCAATCCGCATTGGAGCAGCGTGGTGGAGTAAGCTCCAGGCCTCCCCCCAAAAAGGGGAGAGACTCGTGCCCAGCAGTGGGACGTATAATGGGTTGCCATTATTATTATAATGTCATCGCAATTATTATATTTGTATAAGAGAAGTCAATAATAAGCTAATTAAACGAATTTGAGTATATTTCAAATAATAAAATTCAGATATATCAAATGTTGCCTAGTGAAAACCCGGCAGAAGTCTTCGAGTTCCGACACTGAAACTCTTCAAACAACGATAGATTTGATTGCTGTGACCTCGACCCTGCCCGAAAAGTTTATCGTTAACATTTTAAAATTTTTCAATTTTAGTTTTGAAATTATAACTAATATTTAAAAGATAACTGGTGACCAGCAGCGGACTGGTGCTCTGGTTTAATTTAAAGCAGTCAAAAACAACTTTTATCAAGATGTGTCCTTAGGTTATACTTTTATCAAAATGATGATATAAGTTTGCTTTAATATGTGACGTTGAAATATTCTTTCTTACATCTTCCAACGTAATCCATGTGGCAGTGCTCCGCGAAGTGGCAAAATGCAATATGTCTTATTTCTGCAAAAGTTTAATCAACGTCAAGTTTCAGTGGAGCGGATAAAGTATTACGCTACCAGAGGTTATCGCCACTTGGCCGTCACTTACACCGTACTGAGTTAACCGACTATAAAAAATAGAAGATTCTATGTCCGTCAATATGTAAGAATGTTTTTTATATATCATAACCGATATCTTTTGATTATAAACCGATTCTTGAAAATATTTTTTATGTCTGAAAGTGTAAACAGCCGGGGTAGTCCCATTGTCATCAAGTTGGGATCTAATGGTGACATCATAGCGAAAAAAACAGATTCCGACGAATAGAAAACCTCCTTTTTTTTACTCGGTTAAACTACCGCGCTTGGCTTGTTGATTGGTGATCGCAGTGGCGATTTTACATTATACATTAACCAAAACATGCCATGATGCCCTTTCATATAAAACATAAGCTTTTCGGTGAAGCAAATTCATACGACTTTCCCTCGTAAATATTGAACATCGCACTTTTGATAATTTTAATTTCAGTAAAGAATGCAATGGTACCAAAACTTACCGATCTAATTTACGTTAACCACAATTGCTCGTCGATTTAAAATCTCACAAATAACCAACAGCTATTCTACAAACTTGTTTATTAAGTCTAACAAGTTTGTTATAGAAATAAACACAAGTTTTAAGTATTTACGATCATTTGAAACATGTTTCGTGTTCTAGAAGAGGTGATATGGGTACAAGTGAAATTATTTTAGTTTTAAAACCGCACTTAACTGCTTTTTCACAAGGGACCCGTAGCGAACGTGTAGTTTGCTTCTATATTTTTAAGATGTGTGTCAAGATGGTGGGACTTAGTATCTATTAAAATCCAGACTAAGTTTTACTAATGGCCGACATCCGACATCCAGTAACGGAGCTCGATCGAGAGCATAGACACCACTGCATCTATCTACCACCAAATTGTAGTACTCAGCACTATCGTGTTGCAGTTAGATGCTAAGGTATGGGCATACATATACACACACATACACAAACATGCACACAGTGTGACAAAAAAAACGTAAAGTATGTTATTAACAACTTTCTGTTTTTTAAATATAGCTCAGTACTCCCTTCTCACAGCTAGGATGCTGTGGGGAACCACGATCGGGGCAGTTGCCCCCTGCGAGGGCTTTTCCACGCTAGTCGTAAATACGGCTAGGTCCTTGGTGTGCCCATCTTGGCTTGGATTGCCGAGGTATCTTTTTTTAATATAATGAATTATTGTTCATTATATTAAAAAAAGATACCTCGGTATTAATACTACCTAATGATACCTCGGATTCATTTGTAGATACTTATATCCATTACCCTATGTATTTGACGCTACATGTTAAGAAAGAGCGGAGCAACCTAAAGGTCGATTTACATCAGACGAGTGAATGCTCATTCTGTCCCCCCTATATCAAATTATTTTAGTGTAAACAGGCGTAGAGTATTATCTTCGTCGTTCTTAGTGTGGTCGCAAAGATTCTATGGAATGTTCTAAGAATGCGAGTTCGTTCGATTTAAACGGCGGCGCTAGAGCGCGCAAACAGTTGCTTAAAGCGTTCTGTGTCTCTCTTGCGTGTTCGGACGTGCTCGCGCCCCTGAGTGGTCTCTTCAAAGCGTTCTTGTTCTAGCTGAATACATATCTTATCGATTAAATTATGGATTGGTCTAAATAATAACATTTATTAATGATAGAAGCCTACCAGAATTGAATACATTGAGCACAAACACATTCGAGCGAAGAACATTCGCTCAGATGATTTAGCTTTCGTTACACTAAGAGATTATGAAAGAAAGAATGCTGTTGTTCTAGCTCTAGCTGAATACGAGTTTTCGTTTACATTAAAAGATCACGAAAGAATGCTTCTGACCTTAATACAAGTATATTCTTTTTAACAAGGTGACGCCACCACAATTTATAAGCCTAATTTATTTCTTTAAATTTAATCAACTTAGGCCTCAGGGATAACTACGCATCAGAAGAATTTTGATAAAATCACTAATGTCAAACCTACGATTCGAACACTTTTCCAAAAGCTCCATTCCATATACATGTGTTTCATTTTTTGTGTAATCAAACGAATCAAATGAGACTTGATTCTAATATATTGACGTACACATGCAGTTGAATAGCGGTTGAATATGTTTGGTTATGGTCCATTGAGAGGAGTTATAATCTGTTACTAGAAAGTTAGAAATTGTTGTCTGTTGGAGTGTAGTGTTCTAAATGCCGAGTTATAGAAGCATTATAAGGATTTACCCAGTACCTTTACCTACTAATGTCAAGCACTTCGAGTTGTAGGTAGTAACAACCCCACCACTAATGGAGGGGAGTTTTTCTGCTAATGCAATCAGTCAATCGATCAATGGCGTTCAAACCATTCAAATTGGGCTGTGGTAAAATAACGTGGGATGAGCAGCAATATCTAAATCTCTCATTTATCGAAAAAGATGGAGTGCACATAATAATTTTTCAAACTGCTGTCAGACAAATGCCACCTCAGTCTGCCCGAGACCACGGAAGCTGAAAAGCGACCGAAACGTCGGGTTTGATTTTAAATAATCCTTTTAGTTTAATATACGCGAGATCAATCCGAGAACTAGTTTTATTTCAATGAGTGTAGCTCGCGAAAACCTAAGAACATACTATGATATGACGTAATTTTTACTGGTGGTAGAGCTCCAGTGACGGGGCTCGCGGGCGTAGGCATCATCGCATTACCTAACGTACTTGCCGCTAAATGGTAGTGTTCAGCACTATCGTGTTCCTGTCAGGGGGTAATGTACGGCCCTGTAATTTCCGGCATATAGGCATAACACCTTAGGCCTCAGGAGTGGTAACGCATCTGCATTTTGACCTTGGCCTTTGTGTGGGTGTCTATAAGCTGCAGTCATCACTTAACTGTGAACTACATGCTTTTTTGACACATCCATTACATAAAAATTATATATATGATAGCTTGGAGGATATTATATGTGTTTTTACTTTACACTACCAACATGTTAAAAATATTCAACACGAATTCAAAACACGAGCGAAAGAAGTTTATAAAAGCTCGTCTAAGGAAATCGGATCATACCTGAGTACTAAGCTGTGCAAGTATATTCAATATGAAAGTAAATACTTTTAAATTTTCTAGCAATAACCAGCAGCACCTGCAGCCACCCTATTTATATTTCATACTCGTTTTATTAAAACGGCTTAAACGCGCCAACTGCATGCAGTTCAGAACTAAGGATTTTATGCAGCAACAGTCGAAAGTATTGCAATAGTAGGGTAAGATAGGGTAATGGAGGTCACCTAAGCGCGACATGAAATAAAAACTTAATTTCAAACAAAATGTTTATTGCAACCGATTACACGTTAGCTTTACTTAATTGACTATCAATTGAGATCAATTTTAATGAATTGGGCAAGTAACTTTAGGAATTATAACAGTTTTACAAAAAATCGTTTTGGCTCCCATTGCACTGACGTGGGGGTAATGGTGATCACCTTATGGACAAAAAAAATTTAGCACATATAGCAAATATAAACTTCCGGCATGTTTCAACTAAAGTAGTCCATATGAGAACGTAGCTTACATGAAGTACATCTACGATATTTAATAAACTTTGCAGTTTATTAAATATCGTAAAGAAGTCGCTTTTACCCTTAATAATATTTTTTTATATTATTTCGTATTAACACATTTTTTCAACTATTTGTCAACTATTGTATAAATAACATTTATCCCGATTTGTCAACTAACCTAACAACTTGCCTAACTAGCAAACTAGCATTGTTTGGCAATAGATGTCGCTACTGCCACCATAAGGCAATTTTATAAATATGAAGGAAAGATTTGACAAATCAGGCAGGAATTCGGTAGCTCAGTTGAAAGAGCGGCTGGACTAGATTCCCAGTGGCCGCGAGTTCAAGTCTCGCCAAAGTCAAATTTTTCTTTCCGTTTTCTTTATAAAAATATTTTTTCACAAGCATGTGTTATTGCGAAATAATATAAAAAACAATAAATATTGCACATCGAGCCTAGGAAGGAGATTTCGGCTTATTTCGGGTCTGTAGAACGATATCTCTTTCGCACCGTACCTATTTGACGTTTGTCGACCATTTTGATCAAGGTTTGACCAATACCGGACTGTCAGTGCTTACGTAGGCAGTGTGCATCGATATCTGGTTCTGTTGTCGCTGGCAGTGTGCAACAGAGATAACGCTCTACGATTTCGAAACGAGCCGATCGTCGCTTTCGCAGGCTCGATGAACAATATTAATTGTTGAGTACTGTACCTACATCTACGTGAGATGTGATCAAATTAACAGATCTATGTCATAGGTACCGAATGAATTGTATTTATACATCACAATAATAATATAGTCTTTTGTTTATCGCGTATTAACATCGTGTTATAAACACAGAGAGCATGCCGGAATATTATAATTCGGGGGGACGAGACGTTGCGTTGGCTGAATCTATAATGCGGGGTCATACTGACCATCAGCCGAGGGATACCAAACAATGAGGTCAAGCAAAATGTTTATTAAAATTTGTAACATTTTAGTGAGAATTTTTAATTTAGGCAGGCCAAAATATTTTCATCGAAAAACCAACAAGTATTTTCTGTTCAGAAAAGTTACACCATGTATACACCATGTTTGGTTTACCGGAATACAGATTTTATTTACATTATGCTTCTAATTTTGAAAGAAAAGAGAACATATTTTAGTTCTTTATTAGTTAGTACTTTACTTTACTATTGACATTGACAAGTAAATTATTTGAAGACTTTCCACTGGTAGCTTATTGAAATAATTTGATCACTTTTGTATACGGGATTGAACTGCGTTGTGTCGTCAATAGATAGAATACAAAGATTTACCGTAAGACAAATATATATGCTTGAAATTACTTAAATAAAAAATATTTAAACAGTAGCAGAAATCTGAGTTTTTAGGGAAAATGGTCCTTCTGAGAGGCAACATAAAGCATTCAAATATTAATAATATGTTCTATCCAAGGAGACACAAAGAAAAAAATACGCTTCTAAAATTCTGAAGTGATTAGGTAGAAGATAGAAATAGGTCCTGTATCTTCTACGACCAAAATATCGGTAACTGTTGAATTCAAAAAATGACAGATTAGCGCCTAAACTCTTACAACCAGCAGTGTATTGAAAATGGAACAAATAAATCTAGGTATATGTCTGTCATCAATACACAAAAACACTTTCAATATCAAATATATAATAAAACCACTTTCACATACATCCAATTCGTTTAGCCATAGAAATAGGGCGAATCTTTCAAGGAGCATAAACAACTCGGTAATGAATTATTCATGACTAGCAGCTGCCCGCAACGTCGTCTGCGTGAAGGCTCTACAGCACTAAACGTACCTAAGATGCCAGTGTCGCCTTGGCAAACTTTAGCAACAACTTTTAAAATAGTATTAAATTAAAAGTATAAGTTTTTTTGCAAGCGAAGCAAGTGAAGGGAGTCATATGGGAATCCTGCTGAGTTCAGTCATAAGATGTACTGAACTGAAGGAGATAGACAAAATTATGCAGGAATATATTCCCGGACACAAAAGAGTAAAAATACGTACAAAGGTTGATACCTTTGTACGTATTTACCTTACAACACTTTCCTAATTGTTTTATATTATTTCGCATTAACACATGCTTGTGAAATATATTTTATTTAAAGAAAAACAAATCGGGCAGGACTTTAGTAGCTCAATTGGAAGAGCGGCTGGACTAGATTCCCAGTAGGCCGCGAGTTCGAGTCTCGCCTGAAGTCAAATTTTTCTTTCCATTTTTCTTTAAATAAAATACATTTCACAAGCATGTGTTAATGCGAAATAATATAAAACAATTATTAAGGGTAAAAGCGACTTCTTCACGATATTCAATAAACTGCAAAGTCTATTATATCGGTTGCCTAACTAGCATAGTTGGCAATAGATGGCGCTGCTGCTACCATAAAGCAATGCAATAAAATGTGAAGGAAAGATTTGACAAATAGGGCAGGACTTTAGTAGCTCAATTGGAAGAGCGGCTGGACTAGATTCCCAGTAGGCCTGAAGTCAAATTTTTCTTTCCATTTTTCTTTAAATAAAAAAACACTTTCCTATAAACTACGTCGGTAGTTATTCTGCCAGGAGCCAAAATGTAAAGAGAGACAGGACTGGTAACGCGGTAGCAAGCGACGTACAGTTGCCCGTGTGAGCAACTTGTCCTGAGGTTAACACCCGCTGACCTCAGTGTCTGCCCCTGCGACTTATTGATGGTCATCGCGAAGCAAACATTCAACTGTATGCGCTTGAACTGGAATTATGCGGTATGAGAAGAATGCGTGGTATAAATACTGCCTCGCCAATGCCGGGTCCCGTTATACAACTTCGGAGGAGATAAGTTCCGAAGAAGCATAATCGGGACACCTACCTTCAGCTTGATGGTATGCGATGGAAGTCCACTTGCTGACAGAAATGCCATGGAATAATGTGTGGCGTCATCTTGCTCGACGACAGTATTTATAGAGGTATAGACCACTTCATTGCCTATTAATTGCTGCAGCCTGATCATTTTTGGGCGTCAAAATGGCCCTCTTACACACCCAAAACGTTGTACTCTGCTGGTGCGGTATATGAATGAAACGAGAATGAGTTCTTCTCACCTGGATACATCTCTGTCGAGAGACTCTGGAAACACCTTCTATCCATCTCTCTCTTCTGGAAGAGTGCTTCCGCGAAGACTTAGAAGGAGATCGGAAAATTCTTGAGCACTTCTAGTGCATTGTCGTCGAGCCGAGCTCTCATATTAATGGTCAAGCGCAGCGTAGGTACGAACTCGTTAAGATCGTTTCAACAAAGCATTCATCTCGTCAGCCCTCGATCTTTACGTCATCACGGGAAGCGTGTGCCGGAAATCGTCAGTGAACAGTAATGTGACACCACCCACTCAAACGTTCGTTCCTGCGGATGTCCTGCAGGGTTCTGTTCACGGCCTCAACTGCCTTTCTATTGGCCATCGTACACTCATCCCATACAATCAGAGAGCAATCCTTGAGCACGTGTCCCTTATTACATTTACATGACACACCAAAAACAGTAATTTCGGAACTCTCTAAATATAAGGGAATTTTAAACATGGCATGTACTGTCTTGCTATCCGGAAGCTGTCCTGCTGTTCCACAGGAGCATCCAAAATCCAGGAGAAAAACATTTTACCCTGGTTTTGCCCAACGCTTTCAAGGACGGTATCATAAATTTGTTTTTGCCCTGAAGAGAACAAAGCGACATGGTCATTTCGCCCGGATCGTAATTTGTCTCAGTGTTACACTCCCAATTTCTACGGTCTTGATGCGGTGATGATTTGGGGAGCTGGTAACCCATATTTGATAGTTCAATCGGTGGTGGAAATGACTACATCTTGAAATGAACTAATACAGGTGTTCAGCATGCGTTCATTAGTTACTTCGACTTCGTCTCCAGTAGCACGTGTCTCAAAGCTCGTAGAAAATCTTCAGACAGATGATGGCGATACTTCTCCGTCACTGACGCTTGCTTCCGCGAGGGTGTAATCCCAGTTTTGGTAAGGTTGGTTTTGGTCGAGAAGGTGACGTGCTACGCAGGCTGCGCGGTAAGTGGGATACTCCACGCCATCAAATGTCCTCAGAAAAGTGAAATACCTTGGGCCTCGGACCGTGTGAAGTAACAACCGCAGGAAATAGCTTTCGCCATTATTTGGATGCACGGTACCTATAAACCTTACCCAATGAGGTGTCCTTGAAAATTCTCGGATGTTCATGCAAAATTTGAAGTAAATCTATTAAGATCCATTACTTTTTGAGTTTAGCTTGCACATACATACAGACAAACAACAACAGACAAAACAAACACTATCGATATTGATAGTAGATCACGCCCCAAGTATTCTTTAAAACAAAAAAATCAATGTACAGTTTTGACTTTCCTTCGATTTTAAAAATTTACAGCTCTTCCCCCGTAGGAGATAGCGTGATAATATGTAGCCTATATGTTGACCGGACCTGTTAATTCGCAAAATTTTTCTTCAAATTTTGCTTGAATATCACTAACAGGCGCCATTTAGTAGGTACTTTTTTAGTTTAGCTCGGACATACATAGAGACAAACAGACAAAAAATCTGAAAAATATATTTTTGGCTTCGATTTCTATTGTAAATCACGTCCCAAGTATTCTTTTAAAAAATATTCAATGTACAGTTTTGACTTTCCTACGATTTTATTAAATGTAGAGATTCCTGTGGGAATGAGGGATTTTCCCGCAGTAATAAGTAGTCTAAATGTTGGTCAGGCTTAGTATCTATACACCACAAAAAGTTTCATTCGAATCCGTCGAGATTAGCCTGGACAAAGGGACAAACAGACAGACAATAAAATTAAAAATCATTGAAAAGTGTTCTAATACTATTTTAACATCGCCCCCAATTAGTTTTTCGTAAATATATACAGACACGCGGGTCTTACTGTTTTATTATATATTATGTATAGATGTGTCGACTAAATTAAAAAGTGTGTGCCGACAGCGTAATAACAAAAATTGGTAGAAGTAGCCACAGCAAAGTTATAACGAGGTAAGTTGGGCGTCGGTGATGCAATATAATGAGGTTGTGTCCCATGACCTTGTACTGGCGTACACGCTACGTCAAAATATGGATTTAGTAGACTTTGAGGTATTGCTTTATTTGAAAAAAACTGAACTCATACAACATTAAAATCTTGGAAACAGTTGTGCCCAGTGCCGGATTAGCCACAAAGCAGGAGTAGCAAATGCTACGAGCCCCGCGCCATTGGGAGCCCCGTGCCTGTGCCCAAAAAAACACAAATATGTAATACACCTTAGCTATTCTCAAAGGGAGCGTTGACCACTAATTATATAGGTACCTATATTATTATGTTGCAAGTTGGCAATACCACAATTCTTACAGGGGGAATCCCCTAAATTTGTTTTCGATTCCTTTTCGTAAATGTTGTTTTATTTACATCCTAAATTTCAGTAGGCAATGTAACTCTAGGGCCCCATGGTCACATTTGCTACGGGCCCCGCACCGGCTTTATCCGGCACTGGTTGTGCCCCATGTATGTCGAGTCGACACGTTGTCTACCAACTTGTGTTGGATGATTTAGGTACTCATCAAAGTAGGTTTGCTTTATCAAATACCTGGCATTAATTTAATACGGCTTTCGACATGATTCAAGTATAATTATAATCCTGCGAAGCTGAAGTGGGATTCATTTTCAATTCAAATTTCATTTAATTTGGGTTTTGATGCAACACAATCAATGATTACAATCTATACTTATAGTAAATCTGTAGAAGTGTAAATTCTGTACATTAAAAATATTGAAAAAATAAATACCAGGGGATGTTATTGGATCGATACCGAACACAAATATGAGATTAGATTTTTTTTTTGTCTGTCTGTCTGTCTGTCTGTTTGTTCAAGCATCACATAAAAACTACCGGTCCGATTACAAGGAAACTTAGTATGATTATACTTTAACCTTTGGCGCACAAGACTGAGTACTTATTATCCCGGAAAAATGTCTGTTTGTCTGTGTGTTTGTGCACGCTAATATCAGAAACGGCTTATTCGATATTAGTCGAATAAGCCGTTTCTGATATTAGCATTGTGGTAAGTTTCACTTAACATTTAGTGTTTCTTTCATGTGAATCGGTTCAGAAATAAAAAAGTTACGTCAATTTAAAGAATCGTATCGAATATTTTTAAGCTATTCTGTATCTTAGTTCTATCTTTTAGAGAGTTTCGTACCTAATAGGTAAAAACGGACCCTACGGATAACTAATCCTCCGCTGTCTGTCTGTCTGTCTGTCCGTCCGTCTGTCTGTCACCAGGCTGTATCTCATAAATAGTGATAGATAGAAAGGTATCATTTTCACAAATTATGTGTTTCTGTTACCGCTATAATGTAGACGCTTAAATTTTTTACAGAATTTTTAGGTCTTATGTTGTATTGTAGCCTCCATAATAAATCTATATACATACAAATAAATAAAATTGGAGTGTCTGTTTGTAGGTAATATTAAAATAAACGCTTTTTACTAAACGCATATGTATGTATTAACGGTACATATACCATAACAACATTTTTTACAATTTTTGTCTGTCTGTCTGTCTGTCTGTTTGGCGGGGCTAATCTTGGGAACGGCTTGACCGATTTTGACGGGACTTTCACTGGCAGATAGCTGATGTGGTAAGGAGTAACTTAGGCTACATTTATCTCCATACATCCATACACACATACATACCTACATACAAATAAGTAGAATTGGAGTGTATCCGACTTTGACGGGTCTTTCACTGGCAGATAGCTGATGTGATAAGGAGTAACTTGGGCTACTTTTTAACCGAATTCAAAAATCGAGAAGGTTCTCAATTCGGCCGGTATATATATATATATATATTTTATGTATGTACGTGAATTTCGCCGAGATTTCCGGACCGATTTACGTAGTTCTTTTTTGTTACATGCGGAATAGTTTCGAATTGGTCCCATAAAAAATGATTCAGATAGGCCCATCAGTTTTTATTTTATGAGCATTTTTTTACTTACTTTCACCTCAGACAAAAGGAATAAGAATAGACGGCGAGTTATCATACAGTGCGTTGAATCCACTGACGTCCTAGATAGTCCTAATGAGCATGACAACAAGATGACAACAAGTGACAATGACACATTTACTCATCGACAACAAAACACAGCTTATTTACTCCTTCGTGGATAACATTTTTTGATTGATTTCGTATAGTCGTGTAATAATTTTGTATCGACACACCTAAACAATTTAAATTGGGTATCAATTGTCACGAAGCTAAAAGAGTCAGATTTTACAAATTTAACAGATGTGAACATTAATCTAATTGGCAATGCAGCAATAAACTAAATAGTATTAAATAAATATAACTACGTTAAGAAAAACCGACTTCAAAGCCGAAAAATAAAAAATAATAAAGATTTAATTGTAATTATATACTACCTATTATTTATATGTGCTATTTACTAATAGGTTTGAAGTCGGTGCCAAGCCTTAAACAAATAATTATATTTTAATCACTTAAATATGAATACGAGCAAATTAATACACCGAACAAAACGTAACTGGCGAATCGTGGGTGTTTGCGTGTAAGTATGCTTGAATTCATGCATTTATCTCTGCCTACCCCTTCGGGGATTACAGGCCTGAAGTTACGTTTTAATACAATGAAATGCCTACTTTAGTGATTTTGGCTTGGCACCGACTTCAAACCTATTAGTAAATAGCACATCTAAATAATAGGTAGTATGAAATTACAATTAAATCTTTATTATTTTTTACTTTTTAGCTTTGAAGTCGGTTTTTCTTAACGTAGTTATATTTATATCTCCATACAAACATACATACATACGTAACTACATACAAATACATAGAATTTGAGTGTCTTCGATTTTGGCGGGACTTTCACTGGCAGATAGCTGATGTAATAACTTACGCTACTTTTATACTAGCTGCGTCCACGACTTCGTCCGCGTAGATACTGAACAATCATGTTTTTTCTCACTTAGACGAAGTCGCGGGCACAGCTAGTATTCAAATAAGTACTTATTGTTCATCACCCGATTGGTCACTTCCCCTATTTCACCATTTCACGCTCTTTCAGCTTTCAAGAAATATTCGGAAAATTACAATGGACTTAACCAGTGACAGAGTTCTATTCTGTTTTATGCTTTCTATTTTACACCGGCCTGGCACATTTGAACAGGGACGGCATAAGAAAAAAAACATGATTGTAAGAAAATTATTCAGTTATCATTTATCTCTTGGTAACGAAATGATCGCTAAGGTTTTATTAAAATATCTGTTGACTACAGACTTAATTTTATGATCTATCCTACTCGTACCATGGTGAGATAAACCCGTAAAAACAGTTTATTTTAATGAGTGTAGCTCGCGAAAATCTTAGAACACATCAAGATTCTTGATTGAAAGATATCTAACAATTGTACACTGGTCTATGTTTCAGATTAAAATGTAATCTCATAAATTCAAATCAAGATAAAGTTAAAAAAACTATTGGACTAAGAAAACCAGTGGGCGAGTTGGTTAGACAAATTTTCGATATAAAAATGGCAGAGATACAGAAATGAGCAGCATCTATAATAGAATCTGGGTACGTTGAAGATACGGCGAGCGGCTCTCTGAAGATAATAGCTCGATAGAAACGCTGCAGCTTATGAAGTGGTTTGGGGCCACGAAAAGCGCGACTTGTGACGCAAACTTGTTATCACAAAACTGTGTACAATACACATAAAATTTATGTCATATTTTTGTATTGTATTTTTTTGTTCATTGAATGATGGTGGCAAACAAATATTCAATTCACACATCGATGGTAAGTGAATAGTTTCGCAGTCTACAGACTTCTACACAAAAGTCAATGTATGAAATACGCTATATATCCGAAATATCTCCCAACCAAAAACGGTAGCGATTAACACTTCTACTTACTAAAAGACAAGATAAAGCGGTGGCCTACGCCTTCGAGCATCATCGCTCAAGCTTTACCACCACTTCACAGCTTCAGTGACGGAGCTCGCGATCGTTGGCATCACCGGATTACCCAGTCTACTTGCCGCGATATGGTAATGTTCAGCACTATTTTGGTAATGTACGGACCTGTAATTTCTCTAACATGTCCCATTCCCAACATTTAAATGTCAGGTTTTGGTATAGATGTTTTTAGGTTTCGTAATTATTTGTTATTCGACGTTAATTTGGTAAATATTATCAAGAAATCTTCAAGACGCGCGTTTAGAGGGCACACCCTAAAACGATGACACAGTAGTCGGCGCGCGTCAATGGGAGTCTTCACCTCTGCAATCTCTGAATGCAAACCGCATTAAGTTTTATTGTTTCACTCTTCTGTCTGCACGCATAATCCTCCTTCTTTCTCGACGACCTTCAGTGTATGGACTAAGTCACATAAGCGCGGCGATTAACGAAGCACTTCAGTTCTAAGCATTTTGGGATTCCGTACCTTAAAAGGAAAAACCGGTCAAGTGCGTGTCGGGTCACGCGCAGTGTAGGGTTTCGTAGTTTTTAAGTTTGAATAATGAAATAAAAAGAAACATATTTTCTATGGAATTGTTCAAATTTTTAAAGTAAATTACATTTGGTCGACTATTGAGTTGGCTTATAAAAGTTGGGCGTTACGTGTTGAAATTAATTAATTTAATTTAATCTGAAGGTTTTTCTTCCAGGATATCTATAATTATCCATTCACGCATGTCCATCATTTTGGAAAATACAGGCGTGAAGTACTGTCACCCCTCTTTTGTAAATCGGTCTCACCTTCAATATTTCTCCACAGGCAGAACGATTTATTTTTAAAAACTTGTTTACTTCATTTGCCTGTCAACAACCTTCTATCTGGAAAATTGTATTTTGTGATAGAAAATAGCTGTTAATTACGGCTTTGTTTATATTTCAATTCAATAAACAAACATTGATAAATAAGAGGAAAATTACCCTTTTTGCTTTTTATACGATAAGTCTGAAATCATGTCATTTAAAACATTACAAAATGAATATTGATACTAGCGACCCGCCCCAATTTCGTGCACGGGTTATTTCTCATAGATGCTCTGCTCTTATTGGTCTTAGCGCGAAGGTATATAGCATATAGCCTTCCTCAATACCTATAATAATATGGAACATCAGTCTATCGGTGTGCCAGTCAACCAATCTGATGTTTTGTTAGTCTGCCAGTCTGGAATTTTGCCAATCTCTCAGTCTGATAGGATCTGAGTGTGTCAGTGAGCAATTCTGCAAGTCTGTAATTCTACCAGCTTGATATTCGGCCACTCATCAATTCTACCAGTGTTAAATTATATTTTTTTAACAATTCTACAACATACCGATCCTAATCGTCCATACGTCCTTACCTCCATCCAATATAATCCGATTATCAAGGTGTTGGGGAATACAATTTTTCTTAGTGGGGAAACTGAGCGACCCTTTCCCTGAGGGTCTCAGGGCGGGCGCTTAGTATACCGAGCGGGAGGCTCGAGAAAGGGAAACCTAGCAAAAATATAATATTATAAATGCGAAAGTAACTCTGTCTGTCTGTCTGTCTGTTTGTTACCTTTTCAGGTCCAAACGACTGAACGGATTTTAATGAAATTTGGTACAGAGAAAAAGTTAACTTTGAGAAAGAACGTAGGCTACTTTTTAAACGACATTGACGCGGGCGAACCCGTGGGCAACAGCTAGTATGTATATACAAACATACAAATAAAAATGTTTATTCAAAGTTAATCATTTTTTTTCAATAAATAACTATTAAGTAGGTATACACATAAAATAAAGGTATTGTTAAAGAGCTTCATAACATTTTTAACATATTGCAGCATGTAACATTCTGTTATAAGCAGTGGGAACACTTTCACAGACACAGAGCCGGGTTGGATGAAATATTAAATGTTTTCAGACTGTATTTTTTTGGCCAAGCCTAAAAGCTTTCGTAAACATGCTAAGTACCTTGTATTATATATTTCTACATTCAGTTCAGACGAAAATAACTGCGCATTAAATATTGTCTCTTTTTGTGTTATTTTTTCGTTTCAATACACTAATCATATTTTCATTACACACGGTTTTTTATAGCAGCCATTTTAGTGTCTGTGTGTTGCTATAAAAATGCAAATTCAAACGAAATCGTATCATTCGTAATATTTAGTAATTGGATAAATGTGTGTCCTTTGTATGCATATTTTATTACTTCAAGCTAAATTGAATTATTTAATCAACAATGTAGAGGTGTACGATGAATCAATAAGGTCTGTTTGAATATATCAGGAACGTGTACGAGATCAGACAACATCGGGGTACGAAAAGTGACCTTCGCTCGTTGTTCATAAACAAACACGTCTTCTATCAAAATGGTAATAATTCAAAACTATCTTAAATTAGCAAAAAAAAAAACATTTTTACAAGTTTTGTACATATTATGTAGTTTTTAAATGTAATGAAAGTAACAAACAAGCATGGAGTTCACATTGATGTTAAGTGATGCCTGCAGCTTAAAAACACCTTCCAAAGACCAAGGTCAAAATGCAGATGCGTTACCACTCTTAAGACCTAAGGTGTTATGCCTCTGCGCCGGAAATTACAGGGCCGTTCATTACCACCTGACCAGAACACGATAGTGCTGAACACTACCGTTTAGTGGCAGGTAATGCAGTGGTGCCTACGCCCGCGAGCTCCGCCATTAGAGCTCTACCACTAGAAAAAAATATGAATTTATATAAAAAACATGTACCTGTATAAGAATTTATGTAAGAGTACTTAGTTACTTCAAACTCAGCACTTTTACATATTTATTATGTACTTCCAACATACATAGTACCTACTTGTATACTTTACTTCTCACAAAATACAGAATTCCGCACTTCAAAATTCAATAGCGGAGTGAGAATCGAAATACAGTAAAAGCCAAATGTGTTTTGATATTGATAAGTGGTTTGATTTTTTCTACTCGAGCAACAGTATTAGGCTTATAAAAATCAAAAGATCACTTCCTTCCAAAGAAGAAAGTAGTATAGTGAGGAGTAGACAAGGCCCTGCTAGTGGCACATTAATCATACATTGTGTGAAGCAAGTGTGTCAGCCACTTGTCACCTACACGCTCACACTTCAATTGGCTGTGGTTGTATGGAGGCAGTTGTAGCGGATCTGGTGTTCCATTTTTCTTTTCATTTAATAAAAAGACCAGTATATCCGAATGGAAACATTATTATGAAATAAGAAAATCTGAAGAGAAAATTCAGAAGAAAGAAAATTTATTTATGTTTTTATTTAGGGTGCCCCTGCAAGGGTGTCCCCTTGGGCTCACCGCTTTGACAATCACCACTTATGATAAGTCAAAAACAAACAAGCAAACAACAATTGATATACGTGTCAATTTGCAAATTAGAAAAGTAGAACAGTAGTAACACACGATCAGATTTGGTACGGAGCGGCCAGCGGATTCTGTACGCTCCGAACCAAAACTAGACGTGTGTAGAAGAGTCCGGTGGTCATCATTATTATTAATCATTAATAATTCAATTCCGATGCGATCCGCTCGTGCAGCTTTGGTAAGCGAATTCGGTCCCCCGGACCGAATCTGGTCGTGTGTAGCGAGAGCGGATTTGGTCGGTGGATCGTGTGTTACTACTATAATGGAGAATATCACTAAGATAAGACTAAGCATAATGACATATAACAAATAACATGTATTGTCATTTTTATATATCCGGCGAATACAGGTGTGAATTTATTTTGTATCTTGTATAATTATTATAAGTTGATATTAATTTCAGCTACTTGTTTAGTACAGAGCTGTTACAAAAGTAAATGTTGCTTATTAAAACCGCTAACACTGAAGACACAACCATTACAAGTCTGCCGGACTGTCTCAGACGTTTGCAATCCGATGGCGATTATTCGAATTTAATGGCAGGGAAGTAATTCTCTGGTACACGTCCAGTTGTATATTAGATTTTCGTCCAACGTATCTGTTGAATGATTATGAAACATACAGTTATATTCTTTTCCAGAAGTTTATTTATTTATCGATAAAGAATCAAGATTAAAAATACAAAATTGTATTTTACCTTAATTAAGAAAAAAAACTGTAGATGGCCTAGCTCTTCCTAGTAGAGTTCGTAAGACAGTTTTCACCCTGAAGGACTGATTATTCAAAAATAATTAAAAACTTATTTCAGAATTTACAATGAAGTATAAATTGTGCAGTTTCAAGGAAATCTGTTACTTTTTTTTCTCCATGCACATTGAATGCATTGTGTGAAGTGTGTGAATCCCTATTTAACCATTTTTAGAGATGAAGGCCCATGGTTGAATCTCCACACATACTGTTTCAGCTCTGTATAGATGCGCAGAGTTCTGCTTACACCTTTGGGAAAATTTTCGCGTGAAACAGTGTTCTTTTATCAAAATGCTCAAAAATATTCATCTCCCAGTTATCAATACGAGTATTACATACTCTCATAGAAGGTATGTATGTACTATGTATCTTCACGCCAGGTCCCTAACGGGGTAGGCAGAGAGTGTAGACCGCCAGATATCCCGGTCCTGACATACCTCTCGTGCCTCATCTACCTTCATCATCCTCTTCATAAATGCACACCGATTCCTAAGACTTTTGACCCCACTATCAGACAGAATTCGACTTATTTGGTCATGGTAGGTCAGTTTTGGTCTTCCTGGGCCTCTGCAACCATCACAGATACCATCTTATAGAAGGTAAGATAGTACAATTCTAAAAACAATATTTCTATCTAGCCTAGCCGACGCGCGACGGGATCACTATTAACAATGTGCAGGTATTAACCGTTATTTATTTAACAAGACGTTTTCACGGTGGCTGAACGTGATTTGTGGTTCACTGTTAATCTTGCCTACGTATATGTTAGTATATGTATAGTGAAATATGTGATGTTAGTTTGGATATACCTACTTTGGATACTTTTAGAAAGTAATATCACTTAATCAGTCGCATGTTTCTTGGAAATTGATAAGATCGTTTTAATCTCACAGTTACACAATATGTTATGATCCATTTAGATTTTTCATAACAGTTTTGAATTGTTCATGAAAACTATTATGAAAATAGCGAAATACTTCATTTTATTTTACCCAATCAAAAGTCATCTTATATAACTGTACGGCCCTGTAATTCCCGGCACAGAGGCATAACACCTTAGGCCTTAGGAGTGGTAACGCATCTGCATCTTGACCTCTGATTTTGCTGTAGGTGTCTAAAGGCTGCAGTCATCACTTAACATCAATGTGAGCTGCATGCTTGTTTTCCACTTTTATAACATAAAAAATATACGAGTATAATACAAAAGTTTTTAGAAGATAGTAAAAAATATTCACGGAATCTTTAATAGGAAATTTAATATAATCTGGTTTTGAAAATGTTGTAAGGCTAAAAAATCGAAATATCTCTCTTAATTCATATTTCAAATGAGACATTGATTTTTTCAGATCAATCCTATGAATTGATACTGACCGAAATATAATTTCTACAATGTATGAAGCTCACGAAAACCTGCGAAAACCGTGATGGCTGCAGATGTAACTGTTACCTGGTTTAACAAATTAGTAGTCTTGTAGGCCGATACTGCTACGCTGGGTCCTGGGTTCGATCCCCGGGTCGGGGGTCATCAGAGATAAAGATATATCCTTCATCTCTTTATAATTACGTCTCTATTATTATCTCATTATGAACTCTGAATTACAAGAACATTTAATGAGATTACTATGTATTTTATTAGCTCCACCAAGCTCCAGGGACAGAGCTCGCGGGCGTAGGCACCACCGCATTACCTAATATACTTGCCGCTCAATGGTAGTGTTCAGCACTATCGTGTTCCAGTCAGGTGGTTATGTACGGCCTTGTAATTTCCGGTACAGAGACATAACACCTTAGGCCTCAGGAGTGATAACGCATCTGCATTTTGACCTTGATCTTCGTGTGGGTGTCTATAGGCTGCAGTCATCTCTTAACAATAATGTGAACTGTATGCTTGTTTGCCACTTCCATTACATAAAAACATTTTTGTGAAAAGTTCTGTTATAAAATAAGAAAAAATCGAGATGATATTTTAACATCCCAGTCTATGAATGGGCTGAAGAGTAGGTAAGATCGGTATATAAAACACGAAGCCGTTTCACAGGTAGTTTCAATAAAACTAGTGATCGTTAGATATGCTGATTCTCAGAAGGCTTATGAAAATCTTGATGTTCAAACCGGAGGGCGTCGCACGAGAATGTCTAGTCCAGGGTTTCTCAAAGTGGGTACGTGAACCCCTAGGGGTTCGCCATTCGACGGCAGAGGGTTCGCGACAAGATTTACTATAAATCGACTTGACGCCGAGTCAGAATTACGAGTAGGTATAATAGTTAAAATTGTACAAAATTACTCCTAAAATTGATTCCATTTGTAACAAGAAACAAGCACACCCATCACATAGTAAAATATATTTCTTTTGGCACTTTATTTGTTACCTTTTATTGAAATAAAAATACTATTCTTCTTATAACTATTCTTCTTATCTTATCTTCAACAGTCAATTTTAAAGTTTTCTTTGGGGGGGGGATTATTAGTTCAGGGGTTCGCTGTCACCTGGATACTTTTCAACAGGGGTACGTTGGAGCCGAAAGTTTGAGAAACCCTGGTCTAGTCTATTCCTTTCCATTTGTGAATATTTATGACCTTCGCATTTTACGACTTTCCTTAAGTTTTGTCTTGCTTTAGGGCTTACGGACTTCTTTGACTGCTAATTACTAGTAGGTACCTAAACCGACATGTAATGTAAATCGCGTTAGTATTGTTGTACACATTCTTAAATAATGTTTTCATTGGAAAAATAATTATAAATGTTTCTTAGCATAGCAATGAAGGAGCATAGTTATGCTCCTTCATTGGTTAGGAGCATAGCTATGCTCCTTCACTAGGTTAGGCTAGGCCTGGGGTCGGACCTCTTCAATCCAAAAAGATGGGTAACAGCGTCCTGCGATAAAACTACCGCCACTGCGATCGCCAATCCGCATGCCAAGCGTGGCGATTATGGCATATCCTCCTTATGGGGAGGGTTTGTTCCAGCTGTGGACATGTTTTGGCTGAAATGATGATGATTTTAGATGGTTTGGAACATACAACACAGTTTTTAAACGTTCACTTTACGTATCTTTTGAAACGAAGTTCCTTATCGCCCGGTACGCTGGCTAATGGAGCTAGGCGAGCGTCACGAAAAAGCCTCACGACACTTTTGCTTTAGTGCGTAGCGCTCGGAGAGGGGGCAGGCCGGGGACCTATAGGATTCAACTTATTCGTTCTCTCTCTCTCTCTCTCTCTCTCTCTCTCTCTCGCTCGACAGTGACAAGCCACGCGACGCGTGCGTCTGTTGTGTATGTACATTGTTTTTTCGTGTTCGTGTATAGGTAGGTATGTTGTTTTAGTTATTTTAAATATTTTAAAAAATAAACAATGGATTGTGAAAGTGCTTCATTAGATTTTGAAGAGAAACTTCGTTCCAATCGGGCGGTCCCACAACTCCCACATGTGACACCTCAGACAGTTTTTTCCATAGCAAAAAAAAAAACTTAACTAGGTGTAAGTAGAAACTTACGTAACTACATTTAAATAACTGTTATATAATATTAAAAAAAACCCTCCCTTACACTATCTTTTCGCAATAGCATAAAAAAATCTCTTTGAACGCTTGTTTGTATTGAAGTGATTTAATTTATTTATAGAGCTCGATTAAAAGATTAAATGGAAACACGTTTCGTACATATAACGTGGGACTGTTATATTCCATTGCGTCGATTTTCACATACATTAATTATATTATTAGTATTTTATAATAATATGTCTACCGTGTCTACGTCAATACGTATGAGGTATTTTATTCCGAGGGTGGCACTGAGTAACTTCCAAAAAATTTAATAAAATCCAATAGACCCGGGGATTGAACCTAAAACCCGGCGTAGAGAAGTGATAGTTTTGTTTAATAGATAGTAGATGAACTATTTAGGCTCCTCCTTTATAAAATTTAGTTTCTTGGTTTGCAATATGCAGTCACAAAATACCTATTTGTGATAAACTACAACCACAGTCTAAAGAAAACGAACGTGTTAATTACACTAACTGTGTTACAACTTTCAGTATGTATTATAGTACTCTGTGGCTACAACAGTGACTTTAGCCGTAGTATTATTACTTAATCTTTGCTTTAGCATAAAATATAGCGCCATCTTTTAGTGATTTGATGTACTTTTTACAAGGGAACAATTGATTTCGTAATGCGTCCACAGATGGTAGTATGCAGATATAAGGAAAGGTTAATTCAAATTCTTTGCTAGATGTCGCTAACTCTTTTCCTCGCTCATTCCCAGTAATGTTATCATATATACCTCATAGATGGCGTAACATGAACATATTAGAAAATGAAGATCATTATAGATTTCTCTAAATTATTATTATATTCTTTTAAAAATATCTCATTAGTCAGATATCTCAAAAGACGAATAATAATTTTCATCTTACAATTTGTAAAAGACAGAATAAATTTCAAAAAGCAGAGCTGGTTGTCTATGAATGCAAAAAACAGGAAAAGTGAATGTGGCTCTAATCGGCTCTATGGTTTTATATTTGTGTCGGACAGAAATACGTCGAGATACGCCGCCGGTGAACAATTTATTTCAATTATCATGAGTAAGCTCACTGGACTCGCTGCGTCTTATCGCGTCGTGTAGAATAATCTTGAAACTCAATAAACTCGCAGTGTCGGATCGTTTCACACAGTGCAGCGCATCGAATAATGGATTGGGATGAAACGTTCGTGACGTCTCGTCTTGCAACCTTGGTTGTGGTTACAAGAAAAGGTGTATTTTGTTGATATATCCGAGTGTTTTTCTGGTGGAAAACGTCTGTGAGATATAGTTGACGGTGCAGTGGTCGGTTTCGTGGGTGTGTTGTGTGAAAGTCGGTGCTATGTCGGGAGGTAGGAGCATCGATAAGGAGCGCAAGTCTCCGAGGGAAAGCGGGGAGGATTCGGAGGATGAGAGCGAAATCCTGGAGGAGAGTCCCTGCGGCCGGTGGCTAAAGCGACGCGAAGAGGTAAGTGCCATAAAAGTTCCCCTCGATTTCCTGACCACGAATGTAGCACAACGTGAACAGCTGATTGACAAGGCTATCTGATACTAAATTAAAGTAAGACGCAGTATTTTTCATTTAATTTGCGCCGAATTGTTCACTTGTCCTAGTAAGTAACACTAATAATGTTTATTTGGGTGTTGCTATTGTTTGATAGGCACAATTTCAGTAAATTTTCACTTACAAGTACTAAATTATAACATTTTTATAGCAGTGTATTAAAATGTATCCCAAAGTTGTAGCAAATAACAGACATGAATCCAAGATCATTAATTAATACAAAGAATTTACCTTAAAACCTCAGCGCATAGCCGATTTATCAGCATGTGTTCTCTCAACCAAATTATAGTTATAGAAAGTGTTAATGGATCATTCTAAATGACTCTCTGTAGCGAAACTGCTCGAGGTAGGTTTCATCATGTCTTTTAAATTTGTATTTAAATGTATAATGTCAAATGGCAAAAGCTCGTGGCTTGCTGTTAAACTAGGAGATCGGAGCAAACAAGTATTGTGAAATGTAACGTAACTTCACGCCTGTAAACCCCGAAGGGGTAGGCAGATAAATGCATGCATTCAAGCATACATGCGAACACCCACGATACAGCACACTACACACTACAGATACCCACGAGCCTGTTGACAATAGTTGACATAACTGTGAGACATAAATTGTGAGATGTATTGAGATTATTATGTTGTTGACCAATATAGTAGTTAATGTATTGATGCATTTTTTTTTTTTATGTAATTGAAGTGGCAAACAAGCATGCAGTACACATTGATGTTAAGTGATGACTGCAGCCTATAGACACCCACACAAAGACCAAGGTCAAAATGCAAATGCGTTACCACTCCTGAGGCCTAAGGTGCTATGCCTCTGTGCCGGAAATTACAGGGCCGTACATTACCACCTGACCGGAACACGATAGTGCTGAAAACTACCATTTAGCGGCAAGTAAATCGGGTAATGCGGTGGTGCCTAATTAAAATGTAATGAATGTAATCACCCTAATCACTCTGAATTTCTGTACAAAGCTAAGTTGTGTAGTAATACTACGGCCACATAAGAGGCTCTCAAATAATCAATAATACTATGTAATTTCCAATAAGAAGATTATTAGTCGCTGCGGCAGAGTTTAACAATGGATCCGTTGAATGTTATTGGACTCGCATCTGTTACTCGGGGCTCTTAAACATGATGGACATGTTCTTATTATATGCAAACATGCTACAATGTAGGTATACTGTATGCACATAATAAATATGTTTTTATGTGCCAATGACACCAAACAAGCTTGCGGTTCACAATCAAGTGGTATGTGGATATTCCAGCCTATAGACAACATTGACCTATAAATATTAAAGCACCAGACAGAACACTCCACAATTGGTAGCACAGTTCCAGTTTCCAGAAGTCGATTGACCACACTTTCACATAGTAACATGCGAGATGATGTGGAATAGTTTCACATTAAGATCTGTCAAATCAATTTAAAAATAGAACTGGCTGTTTGTTTCCAGCGCCTTTTTTTATGTCACTAAGTTGACAGACAAGCAGATGGGCCGGGCCATCTGATGGAAAAGAGTCTTTGCCAATGAAACAAATGGATTAATTACACTCTGCTTATCATAATTTGTGTGATAAAACTAAATTCTAATACTGTTATAAATGCCAAACTAGATTATGAAGAAAAAGATTATGAGTTGGAAGTGGCTACCGATGGAAAGTGGTCATTGTCGCCTATGAACAATTGCAACACCAGGGGAGTTGCCAATATGTTGCCAGCCCTGAAAGAATCTTTTGACGCCAAGAACCAAGGCCTTAAGGGAATTTCTCAGAGGGAAGTGTACTTATATCTCTTTAAGGATAACAAGTTAATAATGCTTTAAACTACAAACATTGATAATTTTATTATGAAAAATAATTGTCTTTAATGAATGAATAGAAAGTGCTGCCTTATCTTCCTTATATAAGCTGGGTAGAAAGTTAAGTCTTATTTTATATAAAAAAACAATGCGCTAGAGAACTAAAGTACTAGTCATCTTATTTAAGATGTCTAACACTAATTGACAGTGAAAGTGTATAATGTATCAAAGATTTTTGGGTCACAGAATAAGCTTTTTTGATTCTATCTGAAAGGAATTTATGTACCTTCTATAGAAGAAATGTCTGATCCGTCATGTATGAGCCTTATTTGTGTGCAATATTTTTGTAAGATGGGCAACTTCTTCGATTGCACTTTCTACAAATTGTGATCTTGGTTTTTTTCTTTATTCAAGTATTGAATATTTTTTTAATTAAAAAGGAAAGAAAAAAAATTACTTTAAGTGGGCTTTCAACCTGCACCGTCTGGAGCACTAGCCCAGCTGCTTTACCACTAACGTACTGAAGCCCTTTGTCAGATAATCAAATTGTTTTTCCTTCCTTGAAATATTAGAATCTTCTCTTGGCTGAGGTACAATTATACATCCATTTGTACTACCATACACTATAAAAAAAACTTACATATTCTCTGATATACACATTGAAAGTGGGACTTGAAGTCTAGCAGTATTGCCATACCGCAACTAATCCACCGAAGCAATTATTAAATATATAAATCCTCCATACATTTGTTCACATAGAAGCAAGAAAAAAACAACAACGGAAACAAGAGAAGAATCCATTTAAATAATAAGCATACATTTATTCATAAATTGGCAGACTATTCCATAAAACTTTTTATACAGACCTATTTATCCACATCTGATTGATTTTTTATATAGAAATTATGATAATCCGATATTATCATTTTAATCACAAATGAAATAGGTACCTACTTACATTTTTTTATGTAATGAAAGTGGCAAACAAGCATGCAGTTCACATTGATGTTAAGTGATGACTGTCGCCTATAGACACTTACAGAAAGACCAGAAGTCAAAATACAGGTGCGTTACCACTCCTGAGGTCTAAGGTGTAGGGACAATACCCACTGCCGTCTCATGACGTGCCGCCTACATAAGTCCATCCTAAACATAGACAGAGAATATGTAATAATACTTCGTATAGAATGGACACTTCGACGTCCCGCCCGATTTCCCCGCATCACTCAACCCCTTCCCTTCTTATGGGCGACGGTTGGTATTTTGTACGTGCTACGCACACAGGTGCGCGTGTAAATACACGTCACTGATTGATGTCTGTGTAATAGAAACCAAATTAAACGTTTGTATGGAATTTAGGCGGAGTGTCCGCGGTGTGCTTGTGCTTGTACTTTGACAGAGGGGAAAGCCTGCATACGGCTACTCCCCTCCGGTCCGCCGCGGCCGGTGGCTGTGTTGCTCTATGGTCCTAAATGAAACTGCTATATATATATATGTACATTGTAAAATAATATATTACGTTTCGTTTGGAATCGGTATCGAAGCGTGCTAATGTGATTCAATATCAAGGTTCGTATTATCATAACCGACAGCGAAATGTTGTTCCGTGACATGTCAGCCTAGAATTATGGTACCTAATCAGATCGATGCACTATATTGGCCTTTGTAGTCTCAAATAGCAAAAAAGTTTTACTAATGCTAAATTCCAGTGCCGGCGCTTGAGGTCGTAGGTATTACCGCATTATCTAATCTAATCTAAATTTAAATTACCTAATCTAAATTAATAAAAAATCTAGGTAAGTACATAAAAAAAACTATAGATTTCAATTGTATAAATAACCACTCCTGAGGTCTAAGTTGATATGCCTCTTTGCTATTTTCATACCAATGTTTGTTTGTAGATATTAATTCGATATTGCCTAAAGCCTAGTTCAGTAAAAGTGGCCAATCGTGTAGTATGCAAGAATTCAAAAATCATCTCTTCCGGACAATACAGGTGTCAATATGTTTCATTGCACTCGCGCTTTTAATGAGCGTGCTTACGCAGAGTTAATTAAACAATCGTTACTCTGTATCGCGACTTTCCCCGCGGCGGCGCGCCGGTCGATGACCGCGGTCGTCGATTCGGCGCTTGCGCAACCAAAAAATCACTATCGCTTTCTAGACTTAGGGTCATTTCGCGTGTCTAGGGCGCGCGGTGCTTTCTTTTGGTGCTGATTTTTTTAAATGGAACTTACCACCATAGTAAACGAGCTCGCAGTTCACATGGATGTTAAGTGATGACTGCAGACCATAGACATCTATTTACTTACTTACATAAAAAGTTAAATACTAAAGGTTAAGATGCAGATGCATTACCACTCCTGACACCTTAGTTATTATATCTCTGTGATAGTTATTACGGGGCCATACATCACCACACCACCATACCGGAACACGATAGTGTTGAACACTACGATTTGGCGGCAGATAGGTTTGGTAATGCGGTGTTCTAAATCCGAAGTTTCTCGTCGAAGTCGTCACCGGACTGTCGACTTTTTTTCCTTCACATTTTATTGCATTGGTGATCTAAGCCTGGGTTGCACCACGACTTTAGTTTAAGTTATTGTAACATTTCACATCCTTTTCTTACTTAAAGAAATCTGTTAAAGTTAGAGCAGGATGGGAAATGTTACAATAACCTTTAACTTTTAACAAAAGTCGTGATGCAACTCAAGCTTAGTATGTCTTTGGAGAGGTGACGATATAAAATGTTCATCATGAGAATCCCGTCCTTGACTTGTAAGTAGGTATCATTGTAGCGGATTGAATGTAAATATCCAATTTTCTAGGAACATAGCGTGCTCATTCAACCAGCCGATGAGCTATGTGGGTGAATAGAACTGTTGATTACTGCTGAATAAATTTAGGTAGGTAGGTACTGCGCCTTGTTAAATGCTAAATAGTTTTATCGACTAATGACTGAGGCAACCAAGTAGCGTCTACAATTTGCTTCATAAATATTAACGCACAATGAATTCTAAGTCTTAATCGATATGTTATCGGGTAAAAAGTAGGTAGGTAGGTATTTAATGATACTACTTACTTTATAAAGTGATACTTTTTTTTTTATAGAAAATCAAAAAAAAAGTATCAGTTGGAAGTTGGAAGTTGGAATATTTGCTATATCTAAGGACTTGAAACAGGCCCAGTTGAATGACGAGACAACCCAGGATCGACTGACCTGGCGCATGAGAACGAGGAGGGCGGACCCCAAATAATGGGAAGAGGCACGGAAAGAAGAGTTGTTGGAATATTTGCAAATTAATTAAAGAAAACATTTTAATGAGATGGGTCCGGCAACCAAAGCTGCCAATCTGCTTGATTAAAAACACCCCTAAAGCCGGTTTAGTAAGGCCTGATTTACTTTAAAACATTAAATAATAAAATACCTACAGTAAGCGTGGGTTGCGCCAAGATATTTGTTAATGTAATTGTAACATTTCACATCCTTCTCTAACTTCAACGGATGTCTTTAAGTTAGAGAACATTAACTTTAACAAATATTGGTGCAACCCAGGTCTACCCTCACATCTTCACAGTAGTTTACTTTTGACCTGTGTCGTGGGTATCGTTACCTCCGTGGTACACACACAGCATATACCCAACCAATATTTTCTTTGATCACGCAGAAATACACATTATCTTTTTTTTTATGTAATGAAAGTGGCAAACAAGCATGCAATTCACATTGATGTTAAGTGATGACTGCAGCCTAGAGACTCCCACACAAAGACCGGAGGTCAAAATGCAGATGCGTTGCCACTTCTGAGGCCTAAGGTGTTATGCCTCTGTGCCGAAAATTACAAGGCCGTACATCACCTGACCGGAACACGATAGTGCTGAACACTACCATTTAGCGGCAAGTTTATTAGGTAATGCGGTGGTGCCTACGCCCGCGAGCTCCTTAACTGGAGCTCTACCACCAGTGGTGAGTCTTATTTGCAAACTTTCCTTATTTGTTTAGAAATCACATATAATTAAACACGTATGTTTTGTATTAACTGTGATATCTACTTCGCATATGTTTACTTTTGTACTAAACTTAATGCTTTTATTTTTCGCTAAGGAATTTGGCTAAGTTGCACTTTGGTTTTATTCTATGAATGCTTGGCATTCATGTTGGCAAGCACCCACGATTCTTTATTACGATTCAAGTAAGTACTTAAATTTGATTTTGCCAGGCAATGTAGGTAACTGCCAAAGAAAAATTTCACCTTGGACGTCAATTGAATTTGCGACGTCTGAATAACTATCGCAGCCGCTTTACCACTAATGTATCGAAATCATTTTCCTTTCATCATTATCATAATTTCAGCCGAAAGACGGTTACTGCTGGACAAAAGCCTCTCCCATTCTGGGATTATAGCACTTATTCTTTTTTTGATATCTTTAAATTCACTCAAACGTGTTATTGAGAAACAGAAGGTGAAATATAAAAATGTATTTCTCTCATCGGTAGACGAGGTCTATTCCTGTCATGGCCTCGTCAAGTATCCGACACCGCCTTTCGTCAATTGTCACTGTTGTCAGGTTTCGGGTCACATTCAATGTCATATCCATTAGTATATTTCGCCGGCGCCAAAGATCGTCGCGTCGCCGACAAATGTAAGCTCTTTGAGTCTATTACTCTCTATTCCACATCGTTCCGACAGTCAATAGCGGATTTTTTTACGATTCTGGACCCAAAATAAGCTTTTCTTACGCGGGGAAATCCTATATGGAAACCCAGCTCACTAAAATGCCGCAGTGTGCCGACTCGTCCATCGTTAGCGGCAGATTCACGGAAACAGTAGCGTAATATTTACTTCTGCTCACATCCAAGACCCGTTACATGGAGACTCATCATTCCTGGAGTCCTTTTATTCCCAGTAACGCACGGTAAACCAGCATGATATGATGCTATTTGTTTCACGTGAGAAGTGCCATCATGGACATCTGCCCCCACTTAAGTAGCCGGTCGCGGGTAGAGTGAGACTTATGGTGAGATTCACAGACCGTACTACGACTTTACTTTGAGCAAAGTTTGCTTAAAACTGTCTGTACAGTATGGGTTTTGACAGTTCGAAGCGTACTTTGCTTGAAAGTAAAGTCGTAGTGCGGTCTGTGAATCTCGCCCTTAGGGTCATCGCTCAGTACAGCCACCCGGCACCCGGCCATCACCGCCTCGTTTTATGGCGTTTACTCGTTGTTGACGGGTGGACTACGGGTACGTAGTATTATTACATATTCTCTGCTACGGGTGAACGACGCGATGTTACTTATGAACCACTCGCGGACAGCGCGCGGTCCACTTTGGAACAGCGCGTTGGAAATGCAAAGTCCGCGCGGCGCCCGCGCGTTGACGGCTTGCGGTCGAGGCGATACGGAGCGGAGTTGATGTAATGAGTGCAGACCGCTCGATGTGGTCGGGCGCTGGTCGGGTGCCGGGTGGCCGTAGTGAGCTATGACCTTTATTCACTAAACCCCGCTGTATTCAGACTCCCGTCGGCACAGGAATCATGTTGGTGGCGGACGACCCCTGACGGGATCGCAGATGTAATCTAAACTGTGCCCGTGTAACTGCCGTCATGGTAGCCTGACTCTAACGGCAGAGGACTCCGCTGTCTGCACGTCAGATAGGGACTATATCTCTTGGACCTATCACAAAAAAAAAGTTTTTTAAATGCGTCGGTGATCATTTGGCAGCAGATTATTGCCCAGTTCTGCTAAATTTGATGCCTGGATCGGAAGCAGTATTTATTGCGCTTTTTTTAAATGATTATACTTTCACACGGTTGAGGGAACCGTTACAAATATTCATATTATTCAACAAGACCTAGTTATTAAGCCATTAAACGGTTTTATAAATTGGGTCCATTGCCATTGCTTCGGGATGTTTATAATATTAATAACGGTTTCATCACTTTAATTCATTATAAGGAACAAAGTTTCCTAATACCCAAATCATCTGTCAACTCCTATTGAAGAAAATAGAATATTGCATCCGGCATTCATTGTCTTACCCGATGGCATCGCCACCTATAAATAATGTCCAATTGTGAACAGTTGTGAATCTAGACTAGAGTATTCTCCAACGCACACAAAATTAATCGTGAGATTTTCAAATTTGGACTAACGCATGCCAGTTGAACTTTATTTGTTCAACTTATTGAGGTTCTTCGACGTGTGAAACAGAAACGTGAGCTTTTGCAAACCGTCAAACAACGAAAAGTGGCCTACCTCGGACATGAACCGAGACCTGATAGGCAGGAGTAGCTACATGTTACTTAGTATGATGGCAAAAATCACGGGTAAAAGACAAGTTTGAAGGGCGAAGAAAGAAATATTAGTTTCGTGACATCCGGGAGTGGAGTAGAATAGCAAGTGCATCCGAGCCATATTGACCGCCAACCTTCGCTAGTCGGAGAGGCACCCCAAGAAGAGAAGCCAGTTGAATTAAGTTAATATTATTATGAACAATAGAGTTAGCACGTTAGGATTTTAGTTAGCCAACGAATAATTAAACCATACCGATTTCATGATTTTCAAATTCAGATAGACTTGAATGTTACCGTAAGTATACTGTAAAAAATAATATGTAGTTGTGTTGTGTTTAATTATCGAAACCATGAATTTTTTCGCACAAAACCAGACCCTGGGAACAAGAAGAACTCATATAATAAAATTATTGTTTGTAGTACGTTTGCCATCGGTACCTTGCGTGCCACTTCCTATAACATCGCAGATAGACTGAACAGATTTTGCGAACCAGGGTTGCCGCACGTAAAACTTTTTCCCTTATACATAAACTGCGAAAAGCCTTGCACGCTACTAAAAATCTCGTGCATGCATGCATGCAAGCATAACGTATCCAAAGTAGTGTACCACTTACTTTTTGGAAGTAAAACTGTACAAAAACCTCTTTAAGTCCAAATATTCTCCCCTAATGACGCTCATCACTGCTGCGTGTTTGGGGAAGGTTTTGTCCAGCTGTGGACGTGTTTCGGCTGAAGTGATGATCTCGTATCTCAAACCAGAAATATCGTACGTTACCCGACCCTGTTGCGATCGCTACTTCACGATTTATTCAAATCACCCCACCAGTTTTACGTTATGTAAGTATTTTGCATAAGAATGTATCGAATTCCAATTGGTGGATTAATATTGATTAGTTTTTACGTACGCAAGTCGAATTAACTGTTCTGTCGATGATAGATAATTATGTAAATAGAATTAAAGAATGTGGTGCAAAATAAATTACACCACTTTTTATTTAAGTATAGGTATCTTTTTATCTAGAATGGTCTAGATTGTTCATATGTCAATAGTTTATGCAAGACAACTATCGCATTCCAACTGACCTGTCACATTGTTATTTTTTCTACTTCGCTGCTCATTTAGTCCTGATTCCAACCAATCGCAAATATTTCACCGATACTGCACCATACTCGGATTCTGTAACATTATGATCAAAGGAAGGTTGTTAATTCAATTAAGCTTGTTAGGAAATGATTTATGAATCATCGTGAGTTGTAGAGTTCCAAGAGGGAGACAATGAACTAAAGCTCGCTGTCCAATTGTCCAACACATCTATAATAGTAGTCAAAAGACCTATTTGCTCGAAGATTTTGAAGCGTCATTACAATTTTTTGACTTCATTCAGTCAAAAACTGATAATGTCTCTTCGGGATCGTTTCGGTAATTAATTCATGGAGTTACGTTTTGAAATAATTTTCCCATGAATCCGAATCAATTTTCACTAGTAGAGCTGAAGGGTGGAGGGCATAGGCACCACCGCATTATCTAATCCACTTGCTGCTAGTACGTCCTTAACGATCCCGACGATGAGACCACGTTAGCCATCGCAGCGAATGCCGCGATGAATGATCATGCGTTCCGCGCCGCACCCTTTTTTTACGAGGTGGAAATGCTATGCTAATGCATTCAACCGACTCTGGGGGGAGAGTCGGGTTTATGAGGGACTTGGATCCTCTAAAACCACCTCGGTGCCGACTTCAGTGCAGAAAGGGATCCGGGTACACTGTAAACACTGCTCTGGTTCCCCACTCGCCTCTATCCAAGGCTAGTCCATAATGACCTGCGGCTACCTCGGTCACCGTCCTCACGGATCCGCGAGTGCTGAACGACCAGAGCCTCCACTCTTGCCGCCCACTTCTCATCTCCCCTTTTAGTCGCTTCTTACGACAGGCAGAGGATACCTCAGTCCTATTCTATAGGTCCGGAACTGAAGGGCCCTCCGCGCCGCACCCTAACCTCTCCCAGCCTCGACCCTAGCACGACTAGCGTGGACCACCAACCGATGTCCAGAGAGAAATTTGCGCCGCCCCTGATCGCTTGTGTCCTTTCTCCTCGCAGAATGCCCTAAACCGAAGATCGGACCCGCAGGGGTCCTCCTTAGGCAGTTGTTTAAATTTATATAAGATGGGAGCCCTTCGCTCTCGTCAATTGCCCAGTGAAGTAGACTACGCCCGCGAGCTCTGTCACAGAAGCTCTATCACCACTAAATAGGTCCATGACACGGAACTCAGGCTGCGCAAAAACGAATTCGCACTTGCTTTCAGTTTTATGTCCTCGAGACTCGAGACACCACATCGACTCATTTATCGTGAATAATAATCGGTCCATACATTTTTTTTTCCTTGCTACAACTTTTTTTATCGCTTACATTGCTACTTACGTTGATATCTCCTTTTGACCATACTGGTTTGATATAAAGTTCAAAATTGATAAGCCATTCGTCTCTGTTGACTCCGCCGGCTAGGTCAGTGCGGGTTCGATTGTACTCTTTTTTTATATGAAAGTGAAAATATTTATCTGATTTTGAGTCGGATTAGTACTGTTTGCTTGTCATTCAATGCTTGGCTGAGCGAAAGCTGTGTCGTGTGAGCGTTTTGTACCTACTAATATTTGAAGGAATTATTGAAACAGTTTGATGAACATAGAATTTCGATGGGTTTTATCTCAAGAATGTTAATCTGGTCTAGGCCGACCTGAAGAAAGTTTTTTTCTTACAATTAAAAAAAAACGTAAGTTAAATTTAGCAAGATTTGCGATATTTCTATTCAAGGCTATCTCTATATCTTAGTAAATAATGAAACAAAATTTCAGCAAATGACACCAACCGGTATAAATAAATCCAATCATTAAAAGAATGCCAGCCACACCTTACGGATTAATGGTGCAAATTTCGACTTACACCAGTAAAAAGATGTGTGTGAACCACAATTTTTGCACAATCTCATACAACAGTCGTCATTGTGTGGCTACCATAAGATGCATCTGAAAAGGACTTTAGTAATCAAGCACTTAATCAGAATGGAGCTTGGCCTGCCAGTAGCAATTCGTGAAAATGGCAAAATGAGTTGAACTGATAGATCTATCCAATAACTCCAATAAGGACAAACTTGATCATGTACACTTACAATCTTGAACTCTAAATCTTCTACGTGTGAGTACGTATGTTATTTATATATATAACGCATATATATGAACTCAAATTTAGAACAATGTAACCGTTAACCGTTTTCGCCTTAGATTTCACCGAAAGCTTCATTGATTGATGATGATGCGATAGAAGGGAGAGTCTGGGGGGGATCAGTGAGTAATGAACGTGCAATGATGAATGGTAGGAAACGTTTAGGTGTGTGTAGAGTAGGTACCTAATCATGGTTTGTCTGTGTAAGCTCTATCGTTGCATAGGTTCGAAAGTGCAGTGTTTGTTCCGATTGCATATCATTATTATAAAACATTATTATTTTGTGACGTGTCGTGAAAGTTTTATTTCTTTTTTATACTGAGAGAGAGAGACTATATTGAGAGAGATAAATTGTTTCATCTCTAAAGAAGGTATACCTACAATGTATAGAATTTACAACACGCTTGGATGGGAGTATCCGTTTAGCCGACAGTTAGACATGAAATATTGATAAGCGAAGTCTTAGGAAATGTTATAGTATCTACATACCCATACCTACATGTCTATTGTCAGACATATGAACTTTTGACATATGTCAACATTTCATCTGGTAGCTATCACAGTTCATGAGACACAGCCTGGTGACAGACAGACAGGCGAACAGCGGAGTCTTAGGGCGAGATTCACAGACCGCACTACGACTTTACTTCGAGCAAAGTATGCTTAGTCAAACTGTCAGTACAGTATGGGATTTAACAGTTCTAAACGTACTTTTGCTCAAAGTAAAGTCGTAGTACGGTCCGTGAAACTCACCCTTAGTAATAGGATCCCGTTGTTAGTCTTTTGGTACAAAACCTTAAAAAGGAAGGTTGCTCTAGATAAATGACTACGATTTAGATACAAGAAGTATTCCACGGCTTGTAGACAAGACTGAGCGTGCAGCTCGCAACATTACCTTGTGCAAGCTGCTCGCGACGGTATATTTCTTTGAGTCAGGCGATCGTTTCTGAGCCATCTTATCTTTTATAAAACGTAAACATTCCTTCACTCCTGTTATCCCAGAAAGAGTAGGCAGAAGTAAATGCATTCTTTCAAGACATGGAAACACCCATGATTCGCTGGTTACGTTTAGCCCATGCAACGTAACAGGCCACCTGTTGGCATCTCCGGCCATAGTAAAAAATGGAAAAATTCCAATAGAACCACTGATGAAGGATTCAACACCTTTATCTCTGGTAAGCCCCGACATTCAGTAAAAATATCATAATACATACTTTATATATAAATAAGCAAACTGTTAGAAATAAATAAAAGGTGAATCCAGAATTGGCTTGCCATTTTCCAGGCGAATTTCCAATAACGCTTTGAACGAATGCAATGTAAAGGTCATCGTTCACTTGTACCTCTCTACTTCAACACAGCACACACAACAGTTAAATGTCACGACCCCCTGACCCCCTGTTAGCGCATAGGTTGTATAACTGCTACTGTCACTGGTTTTTGTATGTCATGATGTGGTAGACAGGCATACAGTTCACATTGATGGTAGGTAATACCTATTGTATAGGTTATCCAGAAATTTCAATGTACTATCAAGGCACTGACCGCTTGATCACGGGAACACCTAATGCTGTGGTAATAAAAGCTATATTTTAATTATTTTCGATAAGCGTATGTACATAGATGCGTTGCCACTCCTACGGCCTAATACCATAAGAGTGCCCTGACCTGACCCTTCAAGTATTACGTAACGCGGTTTTTGACTCCCTCTCACCCCTGTGTAACTTCCCGTATCGTTGTTATGTACCCCTCATCCCCCTCTCAAAACGTTACGTAATGCCCAAATGAGCATGTTTAGCTACCTATCAAAGTTTTTAATTCCCTATTTTTATTTATTTACTTAATTATAAAAAAAAATATCACGTAACACGTTGTTCGAATCCTCCTCCTGGTGCCTACGCCCTTGAGCTCCGACACTGGTACTCACAAGTACAGATTCAAGCAAATTTGTGATTTATTATTGAATTAATTTTATTTTTACCATTGAATAGATATTGGGATTGGGGAGCAGTGGAACACATGAGTGACGACCTTTTTCTCTTCGTACAATGGCGTTGGTATGAGGCACGTTGTTTTGGAAAATATTTTTAATGGGTTATCACCACAGCTTTGAATGTCTGCATGGTCATAGTATTTGTTTCCAGGCACCGACGACAGACTTACAGCCGTCTCAAAACAGCTTGGAGAGGCATCCAATGTACATTGAAACCTGTACCTGTTTTTGTAGATGATTTTACTTGCAGGATTCACTTATAATAATATAATAATGGCAACCCATTATACGTCCCACTGCTGGGCACGATTCTCCCCTTTTTGGGAGAAGGCCTTCACTTACTTACCATCAATTTAAACTAATTCGTAGACACGAAAAATAACTCGAAATAATCTTCATAAATGTACCACCGCCACATAAGTAGTTGCACGCATAATCTGCATATTTTATGTACACCAGAGCATTGCACTTAACTTTTCCCAACTTAGCTGACACTGCTAATAAACTTCATAAACTCTTACCTTGATTTAATACCTCATTAAAACGTTCTTGTCAGATCTCACAGAAAATAATTTACGAGCCAACCAAGTATTTATGATGCATTCTAAACAAGCGTAATTGCTTGAGATAACGGTCAATTAAATATGAAGTTTAGTAAGTAATTGTTATTATCTTAGTTTAAAATATGGTGATGAGATAAGTCCCATCACCAAATTATAAACTAAGCTAGCAATTACTTTTTATTCGACGATTGTAAGGAATATTATATATATTGTAAGAAAAGAAAATAAGGAAGTAGAACTCTAGACTAGTGTTGCCAGGTGTCCCGATTTGCGCAGGACGTCCCGATTTTTAGGGCTCTGGGGACTCGTTCCGATTAGGAACGAGTCACATGACCAGGACGTTAAATGTCCCAATAAATCAATCATCACCATTACCTCAACCGAAAGACATCCACTGATACACAAAAGCCTGTCTAAAGATCAATCATCTTTGGGTCCCGAGGCTTTTGATAAATCAATAAATTTATTAATTGGCGTGTTTTTTACTGTCGCGATTTTTACCCCTGGGTCCCGATTTATTTTACCCACTGTCCCGATTCAAAACAAAATTCGGACCTGGTAACACTACTCTAAATCGTCATTCCGCTTCGGTAGCTTAATATAAAAGCAGCTGGTTAGCCTGAGGTCTCAGGTTCGATCCCTACGCGCAGTCAAGTTCACTCTGTTATTGCGAAAAATAATATTATTCCAAAAAATACGCTTATTGTATGAGAGCCCCCCTTAAATAATTATTTTATTCTATTTTAGTAATATATTTGTTGCTCTAGAGACAACAGGAATGCATCATAATAATGTGAAAATACTGTCTAGCTATCGAGTTTCATTAGATACAGCTTGTTGACCGACAGACGGACTGCGGAGTTCTAGTAATTGGGTCCACTTTTAATCCTTTCGGTATGGAACCCATACAAACAACATTGAGATCGCGTCCGCAACTCGAAAGTTTCATACACGAGCATCATCAGCAGTAACTAATGTACTACTAATCTTCATCATCCCTCCCTCCGCGCGAACGCAAAGGAGGGGGGGGGGTGGTTCGAGGATTGAGGCGAATCCTCGTACCCCGGGCCTATCTGCCCCCGAAACGTCGGGGGCGTGGTCCTAAATGGGGATTGTGGTACGCGGGGAAACTCGCTAAGGGAGGTCATAGACACACTTTTTTTATTTTTTTTTTAGTTAGTTTTTTTCTTATTTGTTTTTATTTTTGGTAGCTTTTTAGCTCATTTAAAACATTTTGTATTTTTTTTTTATAATCTTTTTATTATATTTTTATTTTTTCGGGCATATTCTTTTCTCCCCCTCAGCTATTCCCCCGCGTGCCGCTTACAAGTAGTCGTGGTCTATTAAATTAAATAGGTGTAAGTTCCCTATTGTGAGGGGCCACACGTCCACTCCGTCACTCTGGCCTAAGCCGGGCGACGCAGCCGCGGGCGTCGTCCGTCGGAGTCTTTCTAGACATAGAGAAGGCCTTCGACCGAGTGTGGCACACAGGCCTACTAGCCAAACTGGCGGACCGAATACCACTCGGGTTATACAGGGTGGTAGCCGACTTTTTAAAAGGCAGGCGGTTCTTCGTAACGGTGGAGGGCGCTGACTCACGACAGCGCCCCATCCGAGCCGGAGTACCACAGGGCAGCTGCGTGTCGCCGGCATTGTATGCGGCGTACACTGACGATATTCCCACCTTGCGCGCAACTCTGCGCGAGGGAGAGGAAGACGTTATGCTGTCCCTGTTCGCCGATGACAGCGCCTACATAGCGTCATCGTCCCGGTTGCATATCGCAATAGCGAAAATGCAACATCTGTTGGACCTGCTACCGGGGTGGCTGGATGAGTGGCGGATGGCCGTGAATGTGGATAAAACGGCTGCTATCGCAATGCGTGTCCGCCGCTCGTTACCGGCCCTCCGGTTGCGAGGTCAGGATGTAGAGTGGCGGTCTACGGTTAAGTATCTTGGGTGTAGCATCGACCGCTCGCTTCGCATGACGCCCACTGTCGATCACGCAGTGAGGCAGGCGGCGGCGGCGCGGGCGAGGCTGCATCCGGTGCTTCGCTCTAGACTGCCACTGCGTATTAAAATACGACTCTACAAAACCTACATCCGCTCGAGGTTAACGTACGCAGCACCGGCATGGTATGCATTATGCTCCGCCGCGCAGCGACGTAGACTTCAGGTCCAACAGAACGTAACTCTCAGGCTGATTACCGGCGCGGGGAGGTATGTTCGCAACGATGTCATCGCCCGCGACCTACGGGTCGAATCCGTGAGAGAGTTCGTTGTCGGCTTGGCGCGAAAAATGTTCGATCGCGCCGACAACGGACCACATCGTCATCTCCGCGGATTCGCCCCGCTGCACGCACGACCACCGGAGGGCTTCGCCCTCCCACGCGAACTACTTCCCAGCGCCTCGCCGAGAGCGCGTCGAGACGATGACGCAAACGCTAATGAAGACTCTGTCCCTGTCCCACGTATTCGGATACGCCACCAATTGGTAAGCTCGGGTAACTACGCCCACCTACACCACTGGCGGTCGGGTTCAATCCCCGACCCAGAGTAGCATCTCTCCCTGAGGTAGCGATCGCAATGCCTGGCTAAGGCTAATGAGACGTTGCGTCGCTGCAACCTTGTGTCGGCACTCCACAGCCGGCGTACAAACCAAGAAAGGTGAACACGCCCCCGTCGTAACGGGGGCAGATCAAGCCCGGGCAAAGAGGAGTGCCTCGTAGGCCCGCACCGCGTCGCGCGCTTCGCACGCGCCGCGAGGTCATCACGCAGCCGCGGGCCCGATCGGTGACTCCGTTCCTCGACCGGGGCATGAACCCGGTCGGTGGGCGGGACTCGAACCCGCCCAGTAGGATGCGGGTGAGTGGGGCCTGTCAATTGGTTTGTGGGAGTCAGTGTGAATGTATGTGTGGCCGGCACTTACTGTGATCCGGGGGATCGGAGTCGCCGGGGGGATGGGATGGACGGCATCGGCCCGACGTGCTCCCGGCGATACGGGAGGGAGGATCTCGCGCGGCAACGGACGACTCGACGCGCTAGACGGACCACAAACTCCTCCACGGACTCAACCCCTAGATCCCGGGCGATGACTTCGTTACGCACGTACCTCCCCGCGCCTGTGATCAGCGGGAGAGACACGTTCAGCAACCTGAAGCCGACGTCGCTGCGTGGCGGAGCATAAAGCATACCATGCTGGCGCAGCGTACGTCAGCCTCGAGCGGACATAGGTTTTATAAAGCCGGATTTTGGTCCGGAGTGGCAGTCTCGATTGTAACACTGGGCGCAGCATCGAGCGCGCTGCAGCCGCCTGCTGCACCACGTGGTTCACAGTGGACACCATGCGGAGTGCGCGGTCGATGGAACACCCCAGGTATTTCCGGCACGGATTGGATGCTGGGCCGAATCGCAGCCCTCCACCGTGACGTAGAACCGCCGATCTTGGAGAAAGTCTACCACCCTGTTAATGCCGGATGGTAATCTGGCGGCTACTTTGTCGAGGAGGTCAACGTGCCACACGCGGTCGAAAGCTTTTTCTATATCAAGAAAAACTCCGACCGCGTAGTGATCTCTATTGGCCTCGAAGGCCAGATGATGCAGCACCCGGGTCAGTTGGAGCGTGGTTGAGTGTCCCGCGCGGAAGCCGAATTGCTCCTCCCTACTCGGGAGAAGTGGTCTCAGCCTCCGCAGCAGGAGACGCTGGAACAACTTACCCAGTAGAGTTATAGGGCGATAGCTGGACGAGATTCGTATCCTACTCTCCCGCGCGGTCGATCGTAGTTTCCCATGTCGATCCGCGGTGCACGCTCACGGCAGCGCTCAGGCGCTCAGTCAGGCGGTTGAGGTCACTCTTCACCGACGGGCAGCCGGTGCGCGCCCACAACTGTGCGCCAGTACACGTTTTCGCTGGCGCTGGAGTGAGGCGGGCAGGGCGCCCCTGCGGTACGTCCTCGGCGGAAGGGTCGTGGTGGCCGCCTCTTTGACGGCTTTGATGACTGAGGCGAGGCGGCTAGTGGCTGCCTCCACCTCCTCTGGAGATTACAGGGTGCCCAGCGGTGCGGCCTCACTCATAGTGCGCGCGAAAGCGTGCCAGTCGGTGCGCCGACGCGGCGGGCGCGAAATGGTAAAGCTGCTCGACAGTGATAGAGTGACCAATAGGGGAAGGTGCTGTGCGTCGAGGTCGTATAGCACTTCCACGTGGACCGGCCATGGCAGATGTTTATGTATGACGATGTCCAACACGTCCGGTTGATGGCTAGGGTTAGTAGGTACGTGCGAGGGCGCGTCGGGTCCTATCACACTGTACCCCCCAACCTGGCTGTCCTCGAAGATCCGACGGCCCGGTGGGGAAATCACCCTTGACCCCAAGAGGGGTGCTTGGCGTTCAAGTCTCCCGCCACAATCGTCGGTTTGTCCCCGAGAAGAGCATGGACGTCCCGGACATCGACATTCCCACCAGGAGGTCGGTAGGCGTCGAATATATGGAGCTCCGTGCCATCCGCGTTAACGCACACTCCTTTGGAGCGCACTGACACGAACGGTAAGGTACCCAACTCGTCGTGCACAACGTCACGGCGCACGAGCGGGAGCGGGAGAACCTCTATATGCCAGCCCCCGAGGCGAAACCTCGTCGTGGCGGTACACGAAGAAGTTTGGTATACGGAGCTCGTCGCCGGTACGAAGTTTGGTCTCGCCCAGTAGAACGACATGAATGTTCTACGATTGGGCGAGATCCCTCAATTCTCGGATGTGGCCCTTAATCCCTCCCGGGTTCCAGTAAACTAACCGCAGAAAGTGTGGCTGTGGTTGTGTAGGTATGTGTTGTTGGATTGTGGAGGTGTTCGTGTTGTTTACTGGTGTGTTGTTCCTTAAGTTGTCTGAAGCTGTGTTAGTTCTGACAGGCCCCGCAGTAGAGCCGGGACTATATCCTGGCCCGCGTTGTAGGCCGTCAGTATCCCGGTCAGGGTACTGATGAATATCCCGAGTAACTGGGACACTGACGGCTCCTTCTGAAAATCAGGCCTGGAGTTCAACAATCGGGGCGCGGATACGGGCACGGCGGTCGGCCGCGGCTCAGGCGGGAGCGTATGTAGCCCCGGGACGGGCGTAATGTGAGGCTGATATATGTGTGTGGTTGCTTCCGATATGACGTCCGCTTCTGGCGCACAGGCCGTCCGTGCGCCCGGCGGCCGAACGACGACTGGTGGTGGCGGCCGCGACGGCTCGCTGCACTGGTTGGACCGGCTCGGTTCGCGCGTCATCGGGCCGGTCGCGTTCACTGGTTGCACGACTGGGAGGACGACGGCGGGGTCGTCGGTTGTAGTGGGGTATGGCATCCCCGCAGGGGGCGCGAGTAGAGCTGGCGGGCGGACTTCAATGTATCCGCCTTGTATATAGTCGGCTGGCATGGCGAGCGGAGCTGACCTTGCCGCGCGCTGGCGCCGGCGACGGTCGGCTCGTGACGTCGTCTTAGTCCTTTTAGGGGTGTTGTGCGTCGGTACTGTAGGTGGTACTGATTGGTGAGGACGGTCTGATGATGCCGGCGCATCCTGCACCTGGGGCTGGGTAGGTCCCGGCACAATTAGCGCCTGGGGGTGTTGGTTGGTAACTAATGTGAGAGCATACATACGATTTTTAATTTGATGAAGTGCCTTGAGGCTGGTCGTGGCGTGTTAGTTACGCGATCGTCGCGTCAGTGCACGCGCACTCGCGGTCCACGCGCTGCCAATAGGTATACGCCAACTTACATATCGATTTTTTGAAGTTTCGTAAATTATATACTGTACGTGTACGACCCCGTAGTAACTATCAAGAGACATAACATTATTATTAAGTTAAAGTATATTTATTATTACTGGTAATAAAGCTCCAGTGACGGAGCTCGTGGGCGTAGGCACCACCGTATGACATCGTAGGTTGAAATGCAGATGCGTTACCCTCTCTGTGGTCTAAGTTGCTTGACCTCAGTGACAGAACTTTAATCCTTACCATAAAAATATCGATACATATAGTAGTAGTGGCCTGCTACCACCAGTAGCCTATTGGTAGCAGGCCACTACTACTACGATGAAGTTCCTGGGTTCGATTCCCGGGTCGAGACTGCATCAGATATAACGGTTTAAAATCCTTTATCTCTGGTTCTATTGGGATTTTTCCATTTTCTGGAAGTACCTCTGTGTTTGGTAATGTGCCCGGAGATGCTCGAAAGGCTCGCCACCTGTTACATGGGCAAAAAACATAACCGGCGAATCGTGGGTGTTTGCATATACCTATGCTTGAATGCATACATTTCCCTACCCCTTCGGGGATTGCAGGCGTGCAGTAACGTTATTTTTTTTATATGTAACGAAGTTGATAAACCCGCATTCAGTTCCACGTGAATGGTTAAATGATGACTTCAGCCTAAAGACACAACCAGAGGTCAAAATTCAGATGCGTTGCCACCCCCCTGAGAACTAAATTGTTATGTATCTGTGATAATTATTACGGAGCTTTACATCACCGTCTAACCGGAATACGATAGTGCTGAACATTAAGTACCATTTCGCGGCAGAAAGATTAGGTACTGCGGCGGTGCATACGCCTTCGAGCTCCTACACTGTAACTCTGCCACCAGTAAAATTATTATTAGATAAGGTCCTTAACTAATTATTATTAGTTATTACTTTACTATATTTCTTTAGATAAGTCAGGAAATATACCACGTACGTTAAAAATATAGTCGCTTACTGAGGTGCAATCATGTCTGCAGTTGAGCAAGTATTTTGATAGACAAGCCCCATAAATCTACATCCATTACAATGTAACCAAAACTCGCATACAGAAAAAGAATAGGTCGAAGGCATAGGTACGTAAAATATCTATGCTTTCGACCCCTGCCACTGGACCTATACCAGTAAAATGGGTCATTATCCTCCAATATAATTTATTAGATGGCTGCTTCGTGCCACACGTCATAGAGCGGTCGTTTCCCTCGGGTCGAAGTATTTTCTAATATTTCATCAATCAAATTTTCCTAAAGGTGCTGCAACACTTAGAGCATTCGCCTGTAACGTTTCAGATTCAATTTTGAGCATTACATTACAGTATTGCCTCCCTAACTGACGAGCATTCGTGTGTTATCTTCTTAATATCTTAATATATATAAATCTCGTGTCACAATGTTTGTCCTCAATGGACTCCTAAACCACTTAACCGATTATAATAAAATTCGCACACCACGTGCAGTTCGATCCAACTTGAGAGATAGGATAGCTTACATTACGCTATGACTAATAGGAGCAGAGCAGCGCGGGCGAAGCCGGGGCGGGCCGCTAGTAAATAAAATAAATCTCGTGTCACAATGTTTGTCCTCAATGGACTCCTAAACCACTTAACCGATTATAATAAAATTCCCACACCATATGCAGTTCGATCCAACTTGAGAGATAGGATAGCTTACATTACGCTATGACTAATAGGAGCAGGGCAGCGCGGGCGAAGCCGGGGCGGGCCGCTATATAATATAAGATTCGATTTTGATAATTTAGTTTATTTCAACAGTATACGTGCGTTCAATTCACTGTCATGTGGGCCACTGATTACCGGGACGTGATGCGCGTCCGCCACATGCTCTATTGCAAGAGATAGGTAGAGGTACGTATTGATGTTACACTTACAAGATGTACCATTATAATAACACTGTTGTATCATCAAATTGCGCACTGTAATGCTCGCAGCTTTTCCCTCACCAACGTAATACTTGAATCTGTAACATTACAGTTTGCACACTGTAATGCTCGGTTCTCCTACCTCACTCATGTAGTGGATTCGAATCTGTAACGTTACATTACAGGCGAATGATCCAAGTGTGGGAGTACTTTTAGCGTAGTAGAGTGACCATTCTATACGGGACATTTTCTACGTGTATAATACGTAGGTATAGAACATTCTAAACAGTGGATTCTTTTAATCCTGGATCTAAACCCAAGATAAGGGATGTTATTTAAACTTCGTAATTTCATTGTAATCGTAACTTGTAATCCTGATACCTGCCTACCCCTTGATAGAATACAAGGGTATACTTACGTATGATATGAAATAACATAATTATGATAATAATCATGATATGCATAGTGAAGGAAAGTAATAAAAAAAAGTTATTAAGAAATAAATATGCCATTTCGCTTTCTTTAAAAAAATATGAAATAAATGAATACGTAAGCCAATATTTAGCAATAGAATTTTATATTATGAATTTTGAATCAAGTATTGCAGTAGTGTCACACCGCGGACAATCTGCCAAAATTCCATGCAAACGCTTAATTTGGTCTCTATTACACAGAACAGACATCAATCAGTGACTTGTATTTACACGTGCACCGGTGTGCGTAGCGCGTAGAAAATACCAACCGTCGCCCATAAGAAGAGAGGAGGTTGGGTGAGGCGGGAAAAACGGGCGGGACGTCAAAGTGTCCATTCTATACGTAGTATTATTACATATTCTCTGGTAGTATCTACGCTTTGGAGCTCCACCAATATAAATATATCTGTAAAAGAAGAACAACAATTATCTTAAAAGAAGGTAAAGTATTTATAGTACCCAGTAAGCAATAGGTCCGTTTGTCTATTTATTTATTTTATTGGCAGTTGCCTCCGTGAAACAGTTGCCAAAACAATTAGATTAGTGAATTTCGCCGGCGCCAGCCGTCAGTGGCCGACCTGTCACGTCACGCGACGGCGGCCGATGTACCTACCGTCGTCATAATCTGGCTGTCGTGTTCTTGTCAATGTTTTAATTACATAATTGCTGTAATTTGCTAACTTTTTTTAGTTTTTTCACTAACTGGTTTTTACTGGTGGTAGAGCTCCAGTGACGGAGCTCGCGGGCGTAGGCATCACCGCATAACCTAATATACTTGCCATTAAATGGTACTGTTCAGTACTATCGTGTTCCGGTCAGGTTGTCAATGTACGGCCCTGTAATTTACGGCATAGAGGCATAGCACCTTAGGCCTCAAGAGTGGTAACTCATCTATATTTTGACCTTAGTCTTTGTGTGGGTGTCTATAGGCTGCATTGATCACTTAACATCAATGTGAACTGCAAGCTTGTTTGCCACTTCTATTACATAAAAAAAATTATGACATTATGACTAGCTGTTACCCGCGACTTCGAGCGCCTACTGTTTTTTTTTTATGTAATGGAAGTGGCAAAGAAGCATGCAGTTCTCATGAAATTACAGAGCCGTACATTACCACCTGGCCGGAACACGATAGTGCTGAACTGCTGAACAATACCATTTAGCGGCAAGTATATTAGGTAATGCGGTGGTGCTTACGCCCGCGAGCGTCGTCACTGGAGCTGTACCACCCTATAGATTCGTATCGTATTAGTTTAGTAGTAGTTATGTTAGCAACATTGCACCCGGGCGAAGCCGGGGCAGCCCTTAAGTTATAAATATTCTAATCATCTCTGTCTACCTCCCACATGTGTAGGCTCCTATAAATGATATGCTCATATCATTTATAGGAGCCTACACATGTGGGCTTCTTCCAATAGGCTTGTGCCAATTAGCAGATTCTTATTTAAAACATAAGCAAAAATTTTAGCTCTCTAAAACTTTAACTCGATAACACTGGTCCAATTAAAACAGATTGCGCCGCGCTGTGGTCCACTTATTACGCTCTTTATCTTTATTAAACCGCGTATCGGCCTGCAGCGGTTTCATATATGCTCGGATATTATCGCTGCACATACAGCGCTATAGCAAACAGTTCTGCTAAGGAATTATTAGAATTGTTTCCAATACTTACCTACCTTACCTTTCTCACTTTCTTCTTCATATCTTAGTAAGAGTGGAGAGCCCGAGCTACGGCAAACAGTTAAGCTCGAGAGTTAACGAAATTGATTCGGCTAGTCCGTGTATACTTAGGGTGGATAAGAAGGCTACCACAGACTATTATCATAGACGGCAATAGGCGCAAACATGAAAGTAGGGAGCACCATTTGCAGAGCTGTAGCCTGCCTCACTGATTGGTAGTTGCATGGAAATCGTCAGTCTGATTTGTACGTCACTATTTAGCCAGTCCATGGTTCCATTGTGGACGTTGTTTTCTCCACTACAATGTGAACAAAAAATGAACCGCTAATGTACCTAATGTCTCATTTCTTTATAATAAGTCATAATAATAATGGCAACCCATTATACGTCCCACCGCTGGGCACGAGTCTCTCCCCTTTTTGGGGGGAGGCCTGGAGCTACTCCACCACGCTGCTCCAATGCGGATTCGTGGAGAAAGGGGAGGCCTGGAGCTTACTCCACCACGCTGCTGTAATGCGGATTCGTGGAGATACGGGTTAGTGGCCAACCCGCTGTCGGATGTTTTCAAACCGCGCATAAGGCCCCCGACAAGGTTTAACGACTGCTATATATCGATAGCAACCGGGACTGACAGCTTGACGTGCCCTCCGAAGCACGGAAACGCGCATTTTAATTTGCCACTAGGGTTCACCCATCACACACCCGACCGCGCCCGTAATGCTTAACCGAGTAGATCGCTTATGATCTACACCAGCCGCAGGGCCATGCGCGCTCATTTCTTTATACGACCGTCGTATCATGGACCCACGACGGTCCCTTTTCCACCACCTGAATGAAAGTGGCCACCGTCGCCTAAGAACATTTGCGACACCAGGTTAGTTATGAACGCACTGCCAACTCTGAAGGATTTCAGACCTGGCAGTAGGGAAATTACGAAGGCACAAAAGAGTTCCCTTTTGTGCATTCGTAATTTGCCTAGTTCATAGGCTTCACATCAGTACCTACTAAATTAGTTGCTGGACTTCTTGTCCGATAGATAGTCCATTTGACTTACAGAATATGTGCGTCAAGATAGTCAATATTATGTTTGCCTATTTCGACTACTCTTGCGAGGAAATCTAAGCGTGCAGTTACGGGTCACAAAATATTAAAAAGACCAATCTACTCTTGTGTAAATAAATACTGCTTGTGCTACTAAATTAGAGAAAGCATCTTGGACAAAGGTTTTATAAAAGAGGCTACCTACCTAACGCATAACACATACCTCTCATTATATTTAAAAAATACTCAGCTTAACTAGTAAAAAAGCCAATGAAACAGCTCGTTAGCGTACCTGTAAACGAATATGAATGCGATTATCGAACAATCTAGAATATAGACTTACACGATATTAATTACTTTACACTGAGGGCCAATGAACTGTGTAAATATCAAAGAAAACAATGGATTAATAATTTTTTCTGTAGCCAATAGATTAGCTACTAGCGGGCCGCGCCGGTTTTGCACGGGTTCAATTTAGATACTAACATAATATTTTGCAACCTTAAATTAAGATGTAAGTGTAAGCTATCCTAACTTTCAAGTTGGATCAAACTGCACACGGTGTGCAAATTTTGATTAAAATCGGTTATGTAGTCTAGGAGTAAAAAAAAACGTCCGTCATTATTAATACATAGATACTAACATAACATTGCGACCATAAATTGAGATGTAAGCTATCAACTTTCAAGTTGGATCAAACTGCATACGGTGTGCAAAGTTTGATTAAAATCGGTTATGTAGTTGTAAAAAAACGTTATTATCAACACAAAGATAGGTAAAATTTGGGGCCTTATAATTTACCTAATTAACTTCAAATTAAACGATAAGTAGATAAGCCACTTTCGTTTTATTGTAAATAGATAGGTATGTGTACTTGCCATAATATAAAATTTTCTCTTCAAGAATTGAGTAGTGTAATTAGCGACATATTGAGCTGCCAAGTACGCTCGCTACGCGCCAAATGAGGCATCAAACACTCGTAAATTACTATTGATGCTATCTATTAGCCATGATTTTCCATACACAGGTTTCACAGAAATATGGTAAGCGATATGTAAGACAAAATAAACTTTATTTAAATTTACATAAATTGGCAATTTCCATGGCAATGTCGTCATTACGTCAAACGGTATATTCCATATTATACGAACTTTATATTTGACTAATATAAATGAGTTAGCAAAGGATACAAGTACTTAACAGAAATAATTTAAGGGTGGAAGTTGCGTTTTCTTTTAGAAAAGATTGAAATTGATTTACAAAAACTTCGATAGTTTATTTTATTTAAAGAAAAATGGAAAGAAAAAATTGACTTCAGGCGAGACTCGAACTCGCGACCTACTGGGAATCTAGTCCAGCCGCTCTTCCAATTGAGCTACTGAAGTCCTGCCCGATTTGTCAAATCTTTCCTTCACATTTATTACATTGCTTTATGGTAGCAGCAGCGCCATCTATTGCCAACTATGCTAGTTAGGCAACCGATATAATAGACTTTGCAGTTTATTGAATATCGTAAAGAAGTCGCTTTTACCCTTAATAATTGTTTTATATTATTTCGCATTAACACATGCTTGTGAAATATATTTTATTTAAAGAAAAATGGAAAGAAAATTTTTTCTTTCCATATTTCTTTTTTATAAAATATATTTCACAAGCATATGTTAATGCGAAATAATGTAAAACAATTCGATAGTTTACTTAAACAGTATGTTAATCCAAACACTATTACAGAATGAAAATTAAACTGTTATTCACTTAACTGCGTCACACAAATGACCATCTGTGAATTAATAAATCAGTTAAATCATGATATGACGTGATCGCTGGATAAAAATGTTTAAATATTGTATTAATATTGTATTAAATATTACACATACTTTATAAACATAGTGACAAACATATTATACATATTATTATATTAACTGACCTGTTCAACGTGTGTGTGTTGGCGGAACGCGGAGGAGGGTTCCTCCGCGTTCCGCCAGTGGGAACTTAATTATGTCTTAGGTGAACCTACACCTACTTATGTATTTTTTAAGTAAAATTTATTATTATATTCAACTTGTAATACCTAATATCTGTTTTTTTATCTAGGCACAAGTATTTGTGTTCGTGTGCCTATTCATACACATAAATATGGTGCCTACGTCTTCGAGTCCTAGAACTCAAGCACCAGTGAAACATTGCTTGAAAACCCACGGCCGTTGGGGCAAAAGAGTTCTCGAATTATTGTACTCCCACAGTGAATTTCCGACGTAAACAATTCTGCGCAGATACTTCATCTGTGAATGGGCCACTTTTGACACAATGCACCCTTCATAGTCAGGCATCATGACATTCATGACCGATTCCGCCCGCTTAGACATCAGGAATGGCAACGCATCTTAACTTTAGTCTTTGTGTAGATCTTTATGAACTTTGGTCTTTGTGTAGATCTTTATGGGCTGCAGAAACAATTCTGCGCAGATACTTGATCTGTGGATGGGCCACTTTTGACACAATGTACCCTTCATAGTCAGGCATCATGACATTCGTGACTTATTGCGCCCGCTTAGACCTCAGGAATGGCAACGCATCTAAACTTTGGTCTTTGTGTAGATCATTGTAGGCAGTTTGCAGTGGTAATTTACCATCGATGTGAACTACATGGTTGAATTGTATGTCAGGCTGTCCATAAAATACGTTCGAATACAAGCCCCCTTGTTCTGAGGACGGCAGTACACGGCAAAGCGACGTCCGCAGTTCACTAAAATCATAGAGCAACACGGGCAACCGGCCGCCGCGGCGGACCGGAGGGGAGGGGAGTAGCCATAGCGCTTATTACCGATGCAAAACAGTCTTGTCATTTTTTGCGCGGGAAACTACGTGTGATACACACACATACAAAAATCGTCTATTACTACGAAACTCACACCTTGACTTTAACAAAATACATAAACAATTTCACGCACACATTTAAACATCTCGGCGACAGGGTAGGAACATTTGTGCTTGTAAGAGGGGATAGCCTGCATATGGCTACTCCCCTCCGGTCCGCCGCGGCCGGTGGCCCGTGTTGCTCTATGATTAAAATATTTTTAATTAATATTTCGTTAGTACAGACTATTCCTAATTTTTAAAAATTGTCATATTCAAGGGAGGGTACTTAGTTTTTGTGACGTAGTATTTTTAGGGGGTTCACCGATAGTGTGACACAGCGTGAAAATAGGGGGGGAGGTAGTCAGAACAGGATTATTTTAGCAGTACGTATTTTACGCCAGGAAGACCAAGACTGACCTACCATGACCAAATAGGTCAAGTTCTGTCTGATGGTGCGGTCAAAAGTCTTAGGAGTCGGCGTGCATGTATGAAGAGATTGATGAAGGTAGACGAAGCACGAGAGGTATGTCAGGACCGGGATATCAGGCGCTCTACACTCTCTGCCTACCCCGTTAGGGACCTGGCGTGAAGATACATACATACGTATTTTATGGACAACCCCTCACCTTCACTACATTGAAAATGGATATTATCACTCAAGCAAGTTTTTAAATTATATTGTTCTTATTTTTTTATGTCACTCAAATTAATTCACAATAACATTATAAACGAACATTTCATGTATACTCCCTCAGTAATTGCCGACATAAATAATCCTACGCAGTCACTCGATCTGTGAATGAGCCACTTTTTACACAATGGACCCTTCGTATTCAGAATCAAGGCCTGTTGAATCTCGTTTAACATCATAAAGCAATACAGAAGAACCGACACAAACACGTAATTCTATGAAATTGATCATTTACTAAATGGCCTTTTACTGCTATATATATACGTACATTATGTATGGAATCTTTATTTTAATGTAACACTTTTAATAGAAATATCTCGATACAATGCCTGCCGGGGTAGACAGAAATTGTATAAACAAGTTTTGTATAGGTTACCTACTAGAAGTCGATCATTGCTTCTCTGTTTGACATAAGAATTAGCTATAGCTATGCAATTGAACGCAAAACAAAAACACGAATGCAAGTCAACGTTTACAATGGGTCACGTAACGTCGATCTGCGCTAACCATTCGCCTTTCTCCCGTCTGCGGCCTGTCTGGCGGGCTCATACAATACACCTCACTAGGGCCTCTTTGTTCCATTCATTATTGACTGCAACTAGCGAATTTAATCGTGCATTTATTTTATTTTCAGGCAACATTGCTTAAAATAAACAGAAAGCCCATATAAAATATATTCCTTAAAGACTAACATACATATTATATAACTTATAACACTAACGCTATTTATCACGTATTGTCGGCGAAGTGTTGCGCGGTTTATCAGCAGTTGTCCCCAGAATTTGCGGAACACGACTCCCTGCGGCCAGAACTCTCCCTTCAAAAAAGTCGGTAGATGATGAGTCGGTACTCTCACCACAAAGGAATTAAAGTTCACTTTATAGCGAGATTCTAATCGCTCGACTCTAAGCGTGAAGCTGGTCTTTATTTGCATGTAGTCTTCAACATTAGTCGACCAATGCAATCGGGACACGTACCTACACCGGCGTCGATGATCTCAGTGATTCCCAAAGTGGTCCAGGTGGACCCTTTGGGGTCTATGGGAGACTCGATGGGGTCTACGTATATGCGATAAAAATAGGATATATGGGCAAGTGATATAAATGTTAGCAAGGGTGTCCACCGAAACCAAAAAAAAATTGAAAGGAATCTACAAGAAAAATAGTTTGGGAACCTGTGGTGTAGGTGGACGCATAATATCAATCTCGAAACTACCGGGTTGATCGTTCTTAATCCCGCTAAATCCAGACATTGCCTAAGCTGTTTTTTTATGTAATGGAAGTGGTAAACAAGCTTGCAGTTCATTGGTGTTAAGTGATGACTGCAGCCTATAGACACCCACTCAAAGACAGAGGGCAAAATGCAGATGCGTCACCACTTCTGAGGCCTAAGGTGTTGTGCCACTGGGGTGCTGTAGTGCTTCATTTTACTGGTGGTAGAGCTCTAGTGACGGAGCTTGCGGGCATAGTCACCACCGGATTACTTTCCGCTATAGGGTAGTGTTCAAGCCTATCGCTGTTCCGGTCAGGTGGCAATGTAACGCCCTGTAATTTCCGGCACAGAGGCATAATACAGAAATGGTGTCTTTGGGCGATCACTTGTAAAATTTAAAGGAAAAGTAGAAAAGTAGACATTATATGACATTATATGACATTTAATTTTGTAAGTATCAGTATTGGGACTGCACAGAATACTCTACATAAAACCCACATCTACCTAACATCCCACATCTGCTAAAACGACACAAAAATTGCTCCCTTTCGATTTCGAATCCATTTACATACAAAAGATGAGACATTCTCAATTCACACGTCTCCCTATAATTAAGCGAACTTACTTGTTTCGAGACACCTACTGACCCTTCTTGGAAATAATTTGATTGGACCTTATCCTTACCTACCATTAATTTGTTAAATTGTTTCTTCCCAATAAAGAAACTGATGTGTATAAGCTATTGTAAAGTTTCATTAAAATCCATTCAGTAGTTATTACGTGAAAGAGTAACAAAACAAACATCCATACTTACAAACTTTCGCGTTTATAATATTAGCAGGATTAAATATTAAATTCGTATTAAAACAAACCTTCGAGGCATCGATATAGGTACCTAACTACAGAATCGCCTTTCTCTCGTCTGCGGCCCGTCTAGTCGCGTACCGGCTAGCCGGCTACAACACGCCTATTCTCCATTAATCTTACTGCCTACAAACACGCAACGTCTACGAGCCGACAATGAATCGCCAAATTCTATTTTTATATTTCATGTTTTGATTTTGAAGGGTCTGAACATAGAGCAACACGGGCCACCGATCGCGGCGGCCTGGAGGGAAGTAGCCGTAGCGTTTATTGCCGATGCAAAATAGTCCGTCATTTTTTGCGGGGGGAAATGCGTGCGACACACACACACACACTACAAAAATCGTCTATTACTACGAAACTCACACCATGATTTTAACAAAATACAGAAACAATTTCACGCACACATTTAAACATCTAGGCGACAGGTATAGGCCCATTTGGGCTTGTACTTTGACAGAGGGGAATGCCTGCATATGGCTATTCCCCTCCGGTGAGACTCGTGCCCAGCTGTGGGACGTATAATGGGTTGCCATTATTATTTTAATAAATTAATCACTGGGAATGTAAAGTTTTGCAATGTTGGAGGCATTAGTTATTTTTCAATCCCCGCAAGGAATCGAGTAAAATGAAGTTAACCAAGTTCAGATAATTCTGAACATAGTATGATTGAATAGACAGACGCAGTAATGGCGTGTGGCATTGAATGTGGCCGGTGATCCGTGACCGGCTGACTGCGAACCTCTTTATCTTGGAGGGCTGTGTGTATACAATTAATTACAAACCAATAATGTGCAATTTTTTATTGAAGTTGTTGAAAAAATTATTAGAGTGAATTTTGACGTTGCGTGCGCACACCGACAGGTAAAAGCAATAGATAAAAGATAAAATTTACTTCGGGCAGTAATTGAGCCTGCGACCAGTCCAGCCGCTTTACCACTGAGCTGCCGATGTCACTTGAATGTGAATTGCGAAAAAAATAGTATGACAATTTTAAATGTTTTTTCTATACATACTTATCTAGAAGTTTCGGAAACAACTGAAGACCAAAATAAAAAATCGTGACTAGTGAATATTTACAGCTAGGAGCATGGCTGGCGCATGGCTCCGCGGCTGGTGTAGATCAAAAGCGATCTACTCGGTTAAGCGATACGGGCGCGGTCGGGTGTGTGATAGGTGAATGCTAGTGGCAAATTAAAATGCGCGTTTCCGTGCTTCAGAGGGCACGTTAAGCCGTCGGTCCCGGTTGCTCTCGATATATAGCAGTCGTTAAACCTTGTCGGAGGCCTTATGGACGGTTTGAAAACATCCGACAGCGGGTTGGCCACCAACCCTTATCTCCACCAACCCGCATTGGAGCAGCGTGGTGGAGTAAGCTCCAGGCCTCCTCCCAAGAATGGCAGAGACTCGTGCCCAGCATTGGGAGTATTGGGACGTATCAAGGATTGCCGTTATTTATTTATACAGCCATTTATTGTATGAAATCGTTAATTTATATATACATTTACAATGAAATTTTAATTAAAATTTTTAATTTGCTGGGAATTGCGTGAATGGAGCGTTGGGTAAGCTGCTAGAATCTAAACATCTCAGCCAGCGGGCGCGACTAGCCGTACATAATGCTGTACTTACTCCAACGCTTTTATATGGAAGCGAGAGCTGGGTATGCAGGAAAGAGCATGAAAGTAAGTTGAACGCGGTCGAGATGAGATCATTGCGCAATATCTGCGGTGTATCACTCACCGATCGCGTTCGTAATGAAGATGTAAGAAAGAGGCTTTGTGTGAATGATAGTATCGGTGTAAAAATGAAAAAAGGCATGCTCCGATGGTTCGGGCATATAGAAAGAATGTCGAATGAGCGAATGACTAAACAGATATACAATGCGAATGTAGATGGTTGCAGAGGCCCAGGAAGATCAAGACTGACCTACCATGACCAAATAGGTCGAGTTCTGTCTGATGGTGGGATCAAAAGTCTTAGGAATCGGCGTGCATGTATGAAGAGAATGATGAAAGTAGACGAGGCACAAGAGGTTTGTCAGAACCAGGATATCTGGCGCTCTACACTCTCTGCCTACCCCGTTAGGGACCTGGCGTGAAGATACATACATACATACATATTTACAATGAATACAAAGGCTCTCTAGAATAACAGATGCCGTGGGAGGTATTGACACCTACCCGCGTCACAGCCTTTCTCTCCCATTATTATATTGCATGCTGTAATTTGAATAATAAAGTAATTTTTTACTTCATGTAGGTATGTAATGTTATTTAAATTCATGTGAATTTTGCGGCGTTGTATAAATATTTTAACTATCTTCGTGATTTATATTTAGGTATCATACCTACCTTATCTTAGGCCTTAGGGGTAGCAAAGAATCTGCATATTGACCTCTAGTTTTTGTGCAGATACTTGTTGCAGTATTCACTTACCAGCCAGGTTTTTGACCATTACAGAAAAAAAATTGCCTTTGTAATAGTCAAAATCAACTCACATGTTAAAAGTAGGTAATCTGGCTAGACTCTCCAATAAGTTTCAACTATAAACGTAACGTAACTTCACGCCTGTAATCCCCGAAGGGGTAGGCAGAGGTAAATGCATGGATTCAAGCATACATGCAAACACCCACGACTCGCCGGTTACGTTTTGGCCCATGTAACAGGTGGTGAACCTGTTGCCACCTCCGGGCAAGTTTCAACTATAAAAGGTATATATGTACACTTATTCCACGTTTTGCTGTAGTGTGCTATAAAATCATTTTCTAGTACTTTCCCTTTCGATCTCATAATTTTTTCCCGTGGCCAAGCGGCTCGACGATCACCTTGACACGAAATTCCGGTCCAATTGAAGTAATAACGCTAAGATACGAGCGGACGGATTATAAATTCATCCATATCTGGCTCAATGGCGAGATAACTCGAGAAAAAAGCGGTTGAGTGCGATACGGAAGGGTTCCGTAGTAGCAAGTAATATTTGATTGTTCACTTATATCATTTTTACTCCAGCTAAAAAAAGTTTTTCAAAACCACAAATGTAAGTAACTCTGAATTACAAAACTATATTTCAGATTTTAAAAATATGTATAGGTAAATAAATATTTATTATAACTGAAAAAATGATAATTATATCTCTATGATAAAAGTTTTCATTGAGGACTACAGCATATTACTTAGTTAAATATATATTTTTTATGTTTTTCACTCTCTTATCTACTTTAAAAGTTAGAGGGCATATTACCACTTTAGAAGTGTCTTATCTTTCAACCGGTAAAATTTTAAAATGAATAGTTTTTGAAATACACTCTTTTTTAAAGACCTACCCCCTTATTCATAAACGTACATTAGATACGTTTTAGCTATAGAATGCTTTGTCATTGTCAGTTGTATTGACACATCCAGGATAGAAAAAGACAAAGGTGAGATTAGCAACACTTCAGCTAAAAAAAAAAAAAAAGATCCGGACGAATTGAGACCTCCTCCTTTTTTTGGAAGTTTGTTAAAAATACGTTTATGAATAAGGGAGCTAGATTCTATAGACTCCTCACACGTGAAAGTTTGAATTAGTTTTCTTTTATTCATACACTTAACTCCTCTAATATACCTACCATACCTACCTTAACAACAACTTCAAACTCACATCGCCAATCCGCCTGCCAAGCGTGGCGATTATGGCATATTGTCCCCTAATGACGCACATTACTGGTATGGGCTTTTTCTTCTTCCTTTGGGGAAGGCTTTGTCCAGCAGTGGACATCTTGCGGCTGGAGTCATCACATACCAACGGACAGACAAATATCATTTAATGTATTAGGGCTTTGTGCCATTCAGCTAGGGAACTTTAAAAAGTGCACTGAAAGGGCTGTTGCACCAGTCATCATATCTGTTGCGTTTATCTTGACGTTTCTTTTAATGAAAGTTTTGATTTAATGGTTCCACTTTTGAAAAAGTCAAGATTTTTTTTTAATATCTAAGAGATAGGCTGAGTAAATGTAAGCATACATGCAAACTCCAACGATTCGGACGTACGTTTTGTCTCATGATGTAATATGTAGTGAGCCTATTGACATTTCCAGGCACATAACCAAACTCCGAAGTCCGATTCAATTTAAATCTGCAATAAAATATCACAGTATTCTGTTGTTTTAATGAAACAATTGAATCTGAGTCTACCATCAACTGTCTCATAAAATGGGGGCGATTTAAACCTAAGATTAATCCAGGTCTAAAAAAAATGGCGATGTAAAATCAGCGAAATTAAAAAAAAAAACACCGAAATTTGTTGCTTTTTTGTTGCTAATTAGTTGCTAGAAAATTAATTTTTTTGCTTCAACCGATCGCAAAAAATCGGCAATAACGCTAACTTTTCAATAAGATAGCGTGGAAATCACTGGATGTGGGCTGATCGATCAAGCGAATAGTGGTCAATTTGTTGCTAATTTGTTGCTGAAAAATGCTAGGGAGAAAAAAAAATACCTAACACCGAACGGTGCGCGGCGGGCGAGCTCTTCGACCTAACCTGGCTAAGTCGGGGGCGCCCACGGTGCCAGTCTTGACTGCCCAAGGAGAGATTCGATTCATTATTCTACTCCCCCTAATATTACTACCTGCGCTGCTGCTGTTCTACATACCATCTGGTTTATTTAAAATGTTAGTGGCCGGTTTGTTTATAAGCCGATCTCCAACTTCTCTTGACTTCCGGTATTTATTTTGTTGCTGACTCTCTATGCTAAAAGAAGCTGCAGTATGAGCAGCAACAAATTTTTACAATAGTTTTTCCACGGAAAAATCGTTGGTTAAGCTAGCGTGGCCGGTTTGTTTATAAGCGGATCGCCAACTTCTCCTGACTTCCTTTTTTCTATTTTGTTGCTGACTCTCTATGCTATAACAAGCTGTAGTATAAGCAGCAACAAATTTTTACAATAGTTTTTCCACGGAAAAATCGTTAGTTAAGCTAGCGTGGCCGGTTTGTTTATAAGCCGATCTCCAACTTCTCTTGACTTCCCTTTTTCTATTTTGTTGCTGACTCTCTATGCTAAAACAAGCTGTAGTATAAGCAGCAACAAATTTTAACTATAGAACTTCCACGGCAAAGTCAAGAGTGAAGCTAGCGTGGACAGTATTTATTTTGGCATAATTGAAAAAAAATCAATTTTTATTTTTTTAAATTTTTTTCTCCCTAGCATTTTTCAGCAACAAATTAGCAACAAATTGACCACTATTCGCTTGATCGATCAGCCCACATCCAGTGATTTCCACGCTATCTTATTGAAAAGTTAGCGTTATTGCCGATTTTTTGCGATCGGTTGAAGCAAAAAAATTAATTTTCTAGCAACTAATTAGCAACAAAAAAGCAACAAATTTCGGTGTTTTTTTTTTTAATTTCGCTGATTTTACATCGCCATTTTTTTAGACCGGATTAATCCGAGATTATTCAAAATCGATTTCACCCATTTGTGAAACAGCCCCAACTGGTTTGTTTTTACGGCGGCTTGTTTACCGCCTGCCGGTCCACAATGTCACATTGTCATGTTATTAGTATCAGTCATGTCGGATTGACGTTGATTCATATCGGATGGTTTCCACGGAACTGCTTCTGGGGAGCGCCTGATTTCATGTTTGGCGTCACTCGATGGTTTCTCTGGCATATATACACAGAGCTGACTATGCATATGCATTGCTATATGTATTTGAGATCTTATGCTTCGGTGTTCTAAATTATGCGGCCTTATCTTTTTTTTAAGTCAAAAGGTTGACAGACAAGCAGACAGACCAACTGATAGACAGTGGTCACCGTCGCCTATTTGCAACACCAGAGGAGTTGCCAAGACGCTGCCAGCCCTGAAGGACTCTTTTGATGCCATTTTTTAAGAACCCCATATTGTAGCACCGAAGAAATACTTCAGAGGAAAGTTCGTTTCACAATTTACACTACAGTTTTGGGCAGAAGCGAATGCGAAGACCGTACCGTAGTGCATTTCTAGTCGGTGAGGGTGAAAAGTTTCTTGGAACGTCCCTTCGGTGGGTGGTGCGGTGTAGAAAATGAGATCGGGGTCATCATATTCAACAGTTCAAAGCAATTGTAGAGACGGTAAAAAAACAGACAGACTCCCAAAGTCTCAGTTGTTCTACTAAGTTAAAGAAAATATTATTAAATAAAACCTATTACAGCATTAATGAATTCTTTCAAGAAAAAGATATAAGTACAAAGTAAAATTAAATTAAAATATTAATAAATTATAGTAATAATATAAATAATGTAGGTCTGTATATGTTAAAATACTAGGTATTTAATTGAGTATAAATCATCCTCTCTCCTACATTGCGGTGCCCAACAGGGTCCATAATCCTAATGTTGTAGGTACATTATGGTGCAATAAAGTATTGAGTATTGAGTAAGTAAGTAAGTCGGTCAGTATGTCCTGGATCCTTAACAATACAAACGGCACGTCGTTGTAGGGAGTCAAGTAGATTAAGCTGGTATTTTGGGACTCACCCCGCCCACAAATGAGAGCAGTATTTCAGATGGAACCGCAATTGGGCCTTATCAAGCTGTAGTAGGTGCCCCGATGTGAAATACTGCTTCGCTTTGTCATTGATTTACTCCCTGGAAGCTAGACTGATCATAACAATTAAGTATTAGTGTCATTGTTAAATTGATGTCTGAGAATTGGTGGCACGGTGACATTGAAAGGGCTGTCTTGATCCGTGCGGAGTCTTAGAAGTTCAAAAAACCAAATTCATGTCTTTCTTTTTCTTATTAACATAACGGCATTGGCTGTGAATGCAAAACCAACTTTCTTTAACTTGGTATCTCATCAAGAACTATAGATCCAAATTTTATAAATCGAATACAAAATACACTCCATTATCATATTGTTTGTGGTTTTAATTGCTATATCTATAGAGAAAACCACAACTATATCACTGGCAAGTGTGTTGGTATTCGCAAATTTACTGGTAACTGAAACATTCACGATTCATTTTAATAACGTATTTTTATATTTAAATTTTCATATTTTAAGTAACATACATACCTATTTATATAATTACTAGCTGTTCCCGCGACTTCGTCCACGTGAGAAAAAATATGATTGTTCAGTATCTACCCGGACGAAGTCGTGGGCGCAGCTAGTATAAAAGTAGCCTAAGTTACACCTTATTACATCAGCTATCTGCCAGTGAAAGTTCCGTCAAAATCGGAGACACTCAAATTCTATTTATTTGTATGTAGGTAAGTATGTATGTATGTATGTATGGATGTATGGAGATAAAAGTAGCCTAAGTTACTCCTTATTACATCAGCTACCTACCCGTGGCAGTCCCGTCAAAGTCGGATACATTCCAATCTACTTATTTGTATGTAGGTTTGTATGTATGTATGGATGTATGGATGTATGGAAATAAAAGTAGCCTAAGTTACTCCTTGTCACATCAGCTATCTGCCAGTGAAAGTTCCGTCAAAATCGGAGACACTCAAATTCTATTTATTTGTATGTAGGTATGTATGTATGTATGTATGTATGTATGGATGTATGGAGATAAAAGTAGCCTAAGTTACTCCTTATTACATCAGCTACCTACCCGTGGCAGTCCCGTCAAAGTCGGATACATTCCAATCTACTTATTTGTATGTAGGTTTGTATGTATGTATGGATGTATGGAAATAAAAGTAGCCTAAGTTACTCCTTGTCACATCAGCTATCTGCCAGTGAAAGTGCCGTCAAAATCGGTTCAGCCGTTCCCAAGATTAGCCCCGCCAAACAGACAGACAGACAGACAGACAGACAGACAAAAATTGTAAAAAATGTGGTTTTGGTATATGTACCGTGTATGCATTTAGTAAAAATTTTTAATATTTCAAACAGACACTCCAATTTTATTTATTTGTATAGATATATAAAATAACAACGCCGTTTTTTTACTGCTACTTCACACTTGTGAATATTAAGATACGATTCCGAACTCCGCTGCACGCAACAGTGCTGCCGCTGCACTATTGGTCTCCATCTAAGTTTTTATGAGATTACATACCGAGCCACGCGACTAGCCGCGACAGCAGCAACGCAATAGAAAATCGAGAGCACTGCGGCGGCAGCACTGTTGCGTGCAGCGGAGTTCGGAATCGTACCTTTAACGTACTTTTCTAACTCCTTTACAGTTTTTTTTGTAAACATATGAACATACCTAGTTGCTATTCTCGTGTCACAGTGTATCAACCCAAACTCCTCCGAAAAGGCTTAACCAATTTTTATGATTTTTTGTGTATATTCGGTAGGTCTGAAAACACGTCGTAAACTATTGTTTATACCGCTAAGGCAGTTATCACACCGCGGACGCTCCGCCAAAATTCCATACAAACGCTTAATTTGGTCTTTATTACACAGACATCAATCAGTGACGTGTATTTACACGAGCACCTGTGTGCGTAGCACGTAGAGAATACCAAACGTCGCCCATAAGAGGGGAGGTGATTGGGTGAGGCGGGCAATCGGGCGGGACGTCGAAGTGTCCATTCTATACGTAGTATTATTACATATTCTCTGGCGCTATGAAGTTCGCCGGGACAGCTAGTCGATGTTTACTATGTACCTACATGTTATGTCCTCATCCTAAACCTCTATATTTTATATCTCAGCAAAGAACAAAGGAAAACTTGCAATAAAGTAATCCAGCTTGACTTTACAGCTCCTACAGCTGCTTGTTCAAAGGGGACACCCCAAAACAGTTGTACGGGTTTGATATGCGGGGTTGGTTTTACATGCCTCGACTTAGCGGCGTTCGGTCAGAGTTACGACTTTTTTTGTTGTAAATAAGTTTTTTAAGGTCTATACAGGGTTTATTGAAATTAGCGCATCACCTCTAGCTTTAATTTTTTTTGTGTTATCCAACGAAACTTAACTTCACCGCCTGTAATCCCCGAAGGGGTAGGCAGAGGTTAATGCATGCATTCAATCATTCACAACACCCACGATTCGCCACAATGTGTTATTTATCAAGATTTTTTTTAATGTCTCGACGGGCCACCTGATGGAAAGTAGTCACCGTCGCCTGTGAACATTTGCAACACCAGGGGCGTTGCCAACGCGCTGCCAGCCCTGAAGGACTCTTGACGCCATTTTTGAAGAACACCAAGATTTGTAAAAAGTCATTGAACAAATGTTGTTGGAATTGATCTAGAGAGGGTGCCTGCAAGAGGTGATGTGCTAATTGAAATTAACTCTGTATAAATACATTTATTTAATACTAGCTGCCCCGACGAACTTCGTATCGCCTTAGAGGTATAAAACATATTTCTTGAGAATCACCCTTATCACTTAGGGGGATGAAAAATAGATGTTGGCCGATTCTCATAGATAAGCACAAAAAAATTTCATCAAAATCGGTCAAGCCGTTTCGGAGGAGTATGGCCACGAAAACGGTGACACGAGAATTTTATATATTAGATTAGTACAGCAGAAGCAGCTGAACAGATAGAAAGAAAAAAAAATACTTCACAACTTTTCCACGCATATGTAAGTAGCAATAATTATGACTAATATAATTATGAATAATTATTATAATCTATCTGAATTTATTACCCTCAAATACATCAATGGAAAGCACTCCTAATTACCTATGTTTCCTCTTCGCGTATTCACATATCAAAACACCAGTTACCCAGATCTTGATACTATTTTTAAAATATCTGACGGTAGAACAACTGCTCAAGGTGGGGCAAAAACAGCTCCGAGGCTAACAGATCAAGTTGAAGGCGACAGTAAATTGCGCGGACCGCCTGCCGGTGAAATAAACGCGTGGGCTACGCAACGACTGAGTCACGGTACAAGTCATGAGAACTGAGATAGCAAGATGTAGGTTTTTTATGTAGGTTTTGGAAGTGGCCAACAAGCATGCAGTTCACATTGATGTTAAGTGATGACTGCAGCCTATAGACACCCACACCAAGACCAAGGTCAAAATTCAGATGCGTTACCACTCCTGAGACCTAAGGTGTTATGCCTCTGTGCCGGAAATTACAGGTCGGTCCGTACATTACTACCTGACAGGAACATGATAGTGCTGAACACTACCATTAAGCGGCACGTATATTAGGTAATCCGGTGGTGCCTACGCCCCCGAGCTCAGTCACTGAAGCTTTACCACCAGTAGCAGCATTTCAATTAGGTAACCCTAATAGTCAAGGATGAATATGCTTAAAAAGCAGAAAGCCTGTTCATCTTAATCTCCATGTCTACTGTTTTTAAAATATCTGACTGTAGAATAACTGCTTAAAGTGGGGCAGAAACAGCTCCGAGGCTTAACAGATCAAATTGAAGGCGACAGTAAGTTGCGCGGACTGCCTTCCGACGACATAAACGTGTGGTTCTACCCAACGACTTAATCACGAGAACTGATATATTTTCATTTAAGTTTTAAAATATAATATGGTGGTCCACGCGACAGAGTCACGGTCCAAGTTGTGAAAACTAAGATGACAATTTTAATTTAAGTAGGTATCTACGTTCTATCTCGCGCACTGCTACTTTAGAGGCCTAGAGGCTCCATCCTCAAATCATCGAAGAACACTGTAGCGTTGAAAACATATTTAGCTACAGATGGATTAAGTGATGCCACCATTATAACTGTTTTACTAGTGCATTACTCTATCTTTCCCTCGAGCTCGGTCTCCGGAGCTTTTTGGCGATATTCCGCATTGATTGCTTCTTTTTTCTGAAGAACATTACAATATACCTATATATATATATATATATATATATATATATATATACCTATATATATATATATATATATATATATATATATATAAGATAAGATAAGATAATATTTATTTACATAAACATGTGTGTGTACATACATCGAAGGTATACATACAGGATGACAAAAACAAATTAAGCGCAGACATGTTTGTCACAGAGTGACGTGCAAAAAAAATTTTTTTTTTTTTATGTTTTGAAAAGTTAACGAGACAATATTAATTTAATGGTATTTATCATGATTATAATTACATACAGAGATCGATATTATATTCAAATTATTTAATGTCAGGTTTATTACAATTACTCAATGATAGGAAAATAAAATTATGGAATTATCAGTTTAATTATGTCAGTACAAATTGTTTTTCATATAGGAATTCAGTGACACTATAGTATGCTCTGGCAGTCAAAAATTTGCGTAGTTTATTTTTGAAAACAAGTTGAGGGAGTTCCTTCCAACTTTTAGGTATATTGTTATAAATGACTGGTGCCATGCAGTAAACACTTTTGCGCATCAGGACGGACCGTCTTGGCGGATTGGAGACAAAGTTGACTATTATCACGTCTACTGCGTCGATATGTGTCAGCTAAACGATTATAGTAATGTGGATTTGACTTAACAAACACAGCTACTTCTAATATGTACAAGGAAGGTAAAGTTAAATTTTGGTGTTTTTTAAAATAGGGTACGCAGCTATCTGTTTTCGCCAGTTTGAACATCGCCCGTAGACATCTTTTTTGTGATTTGAATGCTGATTCTTTTTCCGTCGAGTTACCCCAAAATATTAATCCATATCGAAGATATATATATCTTCGATATGGATTAATATTTTGGGGTTGGGGTTGGTGATTGGTTTGCTGTATATATATATATATACAGCAAACCAATCAGCCAACATCCCGTGCACTGCGCCCCACACTGCAGATAACTGGGCCCACGTTCATAACTTAAAGTTGTTGAATGGCGAGTGGGTATCATTGCTTTTATGCCGGTGTCGTTTACGGCCGACACTCGATTAAATACCAATTTCACTCAATTAAATAGCGACAATCGTGAGCTATCGGGTTTGCGCCTTTCTATACAATTAGGTTGAAAGCTTGACATTTGTCTAGATCTAGATAGAACGCCAAGTAAGTTGGATGTGTCACGTCTTGTTTTCCTTGAGATGTTGGCAGCGTTTTACTCTTATTACATAAAAGAGACGACAGTTTTCCATTTCATGTGTCGATCTGATACTGACCTTAAGGAAATAAGATAGACATGTTCCTGACAGTGAACATGGAAGAGTATTCCGTTCAGAAATACGGCCTAAGAACAAGAGTGATGGACCACACTTGGGAGGCGCCTACTCCGTCGCTGCGCCCTAATCGGCGACGCGGCGCTTACCACTGCGCCACCCAGACAAGACGCCGCTCCTATTACTATGGGAGCAGAAGATGCCGAGGAAAAGGGGCACTTGCCTCGAATCCTATACCGCGCCGCGCGCTGGCGCGCGCGACGAATCACGACGCACAAGAGTGATCCGGTTAATTTCTGATATGAATCGGGAAACCACACGTTTGAGAAATAAAATATATGTTTGCCTATAGTTATTATAATTATACATTAACTGCCACCAAGGCCTACTTTGCATAATATCCACGGTAACCGGGTAACTCATACATCAAATAAATGCGTTGTATTTGATGTATGAGTTTTCCAAATCTGTTTATCGAAAAAAGACTCGCTCCCTACTCCAATACCACAAAAAATGACGTATGGTCGGTACGTATTTGCATGTGAGCAAAAAATGTGTAAAACATAATATAGAATAATGTGTTTGCCTATATTTACAGCCGTAAATAAAGAATCTCATAAAAAAATAAAACAAATTGCTACGAGAACAAATATGAAAAAGCTCTTTATAAACTTTCACCACCAAGCCTTTGCAAATCCAAACTGCTCGGAAAATATTGTACTTAACAAAGTCGGCCAAAGCGAAGTCCAAGCGGGCAAAGAAAAACAATTTTTTCCCCAATTCATGCCATAAAATATACCTCTCGTACATTTTTCCATTCATCGACTGGACACTCCCATTCTGTATGTATGTCATTTATCAAATGTATTTGCGGGTAGCAGAAACTTTTCCGCCATTGTTATCGATATAATCGACAGCGCCGGATTTATGACTGGACGAGCCCTAGTATTAATTGGATTGCCTATAACTTTGCCTAGGCTTTCATTTTGGCGTGTATCTTTTGATTAAATTGGTGTTTTGTTATTGTTGATTTCAGTTTTAATTCTCTTAAAACATGTCGGACATGCATGACTGGCAGTCGATCTCATATGCTTTGCCCGAACCAAAATCGCAACTAAAATCCTCTCTGTTCAAAAAAACAATTTTGCATGTATGAAACTTGAGAACAGCACGATTTTTTAGCTAAGGTGTGATTAAATTTGAAGCAGACGAAAGAGTTTCATTACGTAATAATTATATTATCTCAGTTATGATTCTACTTAATCTATATTTTTAATCCACACGCAATATTTAAAATTAAGACTTGAATCCCTTTCCCAATGTACCTAATGAGAGAGAAACTGCCCAGTAGTAGAGTTGATTGTATACAATGTTAACCTTTAAAATGTATTTCCTAATAATATTTCTTATGTAGAAATATTATTAGGAAATACTGTCGCGATAAACCACGTAATTTGAACTAATTTCTCTTCTGACTCCATTATTTACCAAGTAAACGTGCCCTATCTACGCCTATGCGTTCAGTAGGTTTCTAACACCTACTGTGTGTGTAATGGGAATGTGTAATTCAGTGGGGTAAATAACCGCCGCGTTGCAAACATGAGTTAGGTTTTTTTTTTGTTGGACAGCTTATGCATCCGATATTTAGTACTGTGTCGATTTTTACTATCCTGGCACTGGCCAGAATTGTAAAAATCGACGACAACCACTGCCTAAAGAACGTATTAATTACCTACAGTCGTCCAAGGCACGTGTAATGAGCATAAAGCAACACGGGCCACCGGGCCCATCGGCCGCGGCGGACCGGAAGGGAGTAGCAATATACAGGCTTTCCCCTGTGTCTAAGGACCAGCACATGTGTTTCCATGTCTGTCGCCGAGATGTTTGAATGCGTGCGTTAAATCGTTTATGTATTTTGTTCAAGTCAAGGTGTGAGTTTCGTAGTAATAGACGACTTTTGTTGTGTGTGTGTTTCACACGAACCCCCCCCCCCCCTCCGCTAAAAATGACAAACTGTTTTGCATCGGTTATAAACACTATGGCTATTCCCAATGTTGCTCCATGGTAATGACAGGATAATCGTGCGGGGCGCGCGACGCTATGGAGGCGAGAAAGTTGCACCCAGTACGCCATACAAAAACTGTCAAGAATTTGTTTATATCTGTACTGTTAATATTTATCCTCATAATGGTAATTTTTACTGGTGGTAGAGCTCCAGTGACGGAGCTCGCGGGCGTAGGCACCACCGCATTACCTAATATACTTGCCGCTAAATGGTAGTGTTCAACACTATCGTGTTCCGGTCAGGTGGTAATGTACGGCCCTGTAATTTCCGGCACAGAGGCATAAGACCTTAGGCCTCAGGAGTGGTAACGCATCTGCATTTTGACCTTGGTCTTTGTGTGGGTGTCTATAGGCTGCAGTCATCACTTAACATCAATGTGAACTGCATGCTTGTTTATCACTTCCATTACATATAAAAAAAAAATATTTTTCTTTAAGTATACTATTTATAAATTTGCATCGTAATTATGATTAAATTTATTTGATGTTGCTTTTCGGATGTTTGTGTTTACTTAATCAAACTATGTGTCCTTTTCTTCCGGAAGGTTACCTCTACATTTCGCAAAGCTACGGATTGTGAGGGCTTCCTATTATTTTTTTTATAAACTTATAAATCATTCCCAGCAACGTTGTCCTTAAGATTTTTTACTCATACCGTCAACAACGGAAAATTGTAAAACAATACAAAGTGCATTATAACATAATTGTAATGATTACATAAGCGCATGCCAGTTCTAAAGATAAGCCGAGGTGTTTGCCCTTTGCTAACGTATAATCTAGTGCAGTAAGTGCTGTTAGTAATTAACATGAACATGTTCGGGATCGCCTTATCACATTGCAATGGTAGAGTTCCGGATCGCCGGACCGGACAGGGAGTCACCACCGCGTTACTTTAATCGCCGCGATATTTAGCAGATACTATAGAAATAGCTTCGCCGCTATTTCTCAAATGGGGAGATAAATGTGTGCATTCAAGCATACATGCAAACGCCTACGATTCGCCAGTTATGTTATATCACATGAGGCGATACTCTAGCGTCGGGACACGACGACCCAACTAGCGGAAGAATTTCAGTCAAAGTTGAAAGTCAGTCAGCCGAACAATGGCGACCAAACCATTCCAATTGGTCGGCAGTGAAAATAACGCGGAACGGGCAGCAGCGTCCCACGAAAAAACTACCGCCACCGTAATCACCATTCTGCCTGCCAAGCGAGCCAAGATTATGACATATTCTCCCATCTGGAGAAGGCTTTGTACGGCAGTGGATGTCTTTCGGCCAGAGTGATGATATGAGGCGAACCTATTATCGCCAGACACTACACCAAACTCCAAGGGTGGCACTGAGAATATTGTAGAAGATTGGAAAATGCCCAATAGCACCGATATCCGACCCGGGGATAAACCCAGGACCAGAGCGTCGCAATAGCAAAATGCTAATTCTGGACTAAGGCAGTTAAAAATAGTGTTCAGCACTATCAAGTTCCGGTTAAATGGCACTGTAATTTCAAGTTTTAAATTAAAATTTTCTGGTGGTAGAGCTCCAGTGACGGAGCTCGCGGGCGTAGGCACCACCGCATTACCTAATATACTTGCCGCTAAATGGTAGTGTTCAGCACTATCGTGTTCCGGTCAGGTGGTAATGTACGGCCCTGTAATTTACGGCACAGAGACATAACACCTTAGGGCTCAGGAGTGGTAACGCATCTGCATTTTGACCTTGGTATTTGTGTAAGTGTCTATAGGCTGCAGTAATCACTTAACATCAATGTGAACTGCATGCTTGTTTTCCACTTTCATTACATAAAAAAAACCTTGTTTCTTTCTGATACTCGGAACTCTTTTGGTGTAGATGTCAATAGACCGGTGGCAGAATTCCGATGTAAAGACTCGAGGGGGTTTGCACCTTCGCATTACCTACCTGAGCTATCTGCCGCCAAATGGAAGTGTTCAGCTCTATCGTGTTCCGGGTAGTTGGTAATTAATGTATGTTGCTCTATGCTGCCTACGTAAACATTGATAGCCCGATATTGGCCAAAACTTGTTTAAAATGGTCGACAAACGTCAATTAGATAGCGCGCGAAAGAGATAACGCTCTACGGACACCATAGAGCAACACGGGCCACCGGCCGCGGCGGACCGGAGGGGAGTAGCCATAGCGTTTATTACCGATGCAAAACAGTCTGTCATTTTTTGCGAGGGGAAATGCGTGCGACACACACGCACACTACAAAAATTGTCTATTACCTTGACTTGAACAAAATACAGAAACAATTGCACGCACACATTTAAACATCTATGCGACAGATATAGGCCCATTTGGACTTGTGCTTTGACAGAGGGGAAAGCCTGCATATGGCTACTCCCCTCCGGTGTTGCTCTATGGCGGACACGAATTAAGCCGAAGTCATCTTACTAAGGTCGATGTGCAATATTTATTATTATTACACTTACCTACTATAAGATGGCCTTGGCGAAACAGAACTGTATATTTTTCATTGTGCGACACGTACTTGGCCGGTTTTTACTTTCCACGATCACATTACCCAAATATGTTTATTTGTATACACGCGTGTGTGTGACATGCGTGATCCCATTAATCGCGCGACGCCATCGCGTTTCAATTAAACGTTAATGCTTATTTAATTTCAATTGGAAATTGTCGGCTGTTTACTGTTTACACACGACGCTTACATGATCGTAGATAAAATGTAGTGAGGTTTCCACGTAATCCCTTAGTCGATATTTTAAAATACGTAACTTCACGCCTGTATTTAAAAAATATTTTATTATCTGTATACAGCAGTAGATATTTACATACCCTCAGCGTCATCATCATCATAACAGTCGAAAGATGTCCACTGCTGGACTAAAGCCTATATGCCATAATCGCCACGCTTGGCAAGCGGATTGGCGATCGCAGTGGCAGAAGTTTTATCGCCGGACGCTGCTTCCCATTTTTCGGTTGACTGACTGCACTAGTCGAAGGATTCTCTTCCTCTGGAAGAATCATCTACTTTATCTGCCCTAATAAAGTTTGACAGAAGGGTCATTTAACACAAAGCCTTTGTTTATTTCTATCGAGCAGTTTAAGATTTAATGTGTGTGGCGTCTAGGTTTAGGACGAGCGAGTAAATATTCAGCCCGTATTGCTGAATCGATTTAGGATCCGTGATTCACCGAAAACGGAACGGAAAATCATCCATGTAGTCAACATGGTGGTACCTACTTATTTTTTTTAAAACAAGGTTCACCGGCACAAATGTATGTATGGCCTATATTTATTTCTGATCTGGATGTTTGTGTATGTGTTGAGTGTGTACAACGGCACCCAAGATACAGGTTTATACCTAATGTGGGACTGTGAGTGTATGCGCATTTTTATTTTGATAGTCCTCATTATGAGGCATCAAAATGTTGTCTTTGCGCGTGATAGTTCATGCTCCCCTGTACAAATCGGGATGAAGCAACTAAAACCACGTTTATAAACAATGACAGAGGGTTCGTTTAACACGAAGCCTGTTTATTTTAATCGAGCAGTTTAACATATCTAAGGCGACTAGGTTTGGATAAATAAGCTCTAGTATTCAGCTCGTATTTCTGAGCCGATGAAGAAGCCGTTAGTCACGGAAAACTACTAAAAATCTGCTGACTACATGGTGGTTATTCTTATAGCCCTCATCATGATACATCTACATATCTACTGCCTTAATGATAATAATAATAATGGCAACCCATTATACGTTCCACTGCTGGGCATGAGTCTCTCCCCTTTTTGGAGGGAGGCCTGAAGCTTACTCCACCACGCTGCTCCAATGCGGATTGGTGGAGGTGGGTGGGTTAGTGGCCAACCCACTGTCGGATGTTTTCAAACCGCCCATAAGGCCTCCGACAAGGTTTAACGACTGCTATCCATCGATAGCAACCGGGACCGACGGCTTTACGTGCCCTCCGAAGCACGGAAACGCGCATTTAATTTGCCACTAGCGGTCACCCATCACACTACCCGACCGCGCCCGTAGTGCTTAACCGAACAGATCGCTTACGATCTACACCAGCCGCTGGGCCATGCGCATATCTACTGCCTTTGGACGTCTTTATTCATCTCATCCCTTATAAGTCTGGTTGGAGACTATAACCACGCTAACAAACTACTATACAGGCCTCATATAACACGGAGCCCGTTTATTTTTATCGGGCAGTTAACATAACGTGTAAGGCGTCTAGGTTCGGACAAATGGGCGTATTAGTATTCAGCTCGTATTTCTGAGCCGATGTTAGGAGCCGTGATTCACACAGTCGCCGGTCGATCCGCGCGGTGACTCACTATATTTTTCTAATGAGTTTGATACTACATACTTGAATTCATTAGTTATTACACGTATCTCAGTCCTATTTATTCCTCAATAGGGCATGTAAACCGATTCGTGGTTCGCGCCCTACTTCAGTGTTGTTGCAATAGTAATAGTCTATCGATAGTATTGTGAACTATCGTGACCTCGAAAAAATAGTCGATAGCGCGACATTACTATCGAAAATATCGCCATGCTGCAATACTATCGATACTATCGATAGGATCGATACTAGCTAGTATCGATAGTTTCGATAGTATCGATACTATCGAAACTATCGATACTATTGACCTTATTGACTATTGTTTATAACAATACTATCGATACTATCGATAGTATTGCAGCATGGCGATATTTTCGATAGTACTATCGCGCTATCGACTATTTTTCGAGCAACACTGCCCTACTTGGGCAGAGCTCGTTAAGGAGCCGTGATTCATTCGGCCGCCCCGAGCTCTGACTCACCGTACCTACGTGTCGCTTGGTTCACTGAAGTTGCCTCGCGTTTTCATATGTTTTCCTAAGGAGTCAAGGAAAGTTCGCACAGGAACCCATGATTCGCCAGTGATGCTATTTGAGTCTGGTGATAGAAATTCACCAGGTCCTACCCCGAGACAGGAATCGATTAGGAATCTCAGCGTAGCAATAGTTTGTAAGAATTGCACCTAGCATTTTATAATCCATTATCTATTGTTCGTTTCCCCTGATTGTTTTCGTTTGCACTGTTATTGCCGCTCCTATGGATCATAAAGTTATGTGTGCTAAATTGTCTACAAAGAAACTTATAAAAAAATCAGGCACCCTGATTAAAGTTCTAAAATTGCCTAAGTAGTACAAACGCAATTTCAGGAGTGCTGATGCCTTATTTAAGATTATAAGTAATTAATTAATTATGTTGACCATAATATCTACTAATTGAAAATATCTCCTTCTGTTTCAGGTAAGATACGCGATAAGCATCTTTTCTGTTTCTTATACTCTCTGATACTGCTCGAGTGGGTGAGTAATTTCAAATTATATTAAATGTATAGCTAACATGCACAATAGAGACCTTCAGGGCTAGCAACTTGCAATTGTCGCGTTGCAAATGTTCCTATTTACTAAGTAAGTATACAACCAACGGTGTTGCAAATGTTTACAGTTACTGCCCTAGCAATGACTTACTTTTCAACTGAACTATTAATTAATAATGCCAACGTTTTATTACAAAAATAAGTTTAATTTTTAAACTGGAACATGAATTATATTTCAAATGCAGGATCAGTATACCTACTGATCATGTTGAGGCCAGATATATTCATGAATAGCATCAAGAATCTTCAAGCGTCTTCAAAATTCTCTATTGTAGCTGATGAGCTTCACTACATGAATACAAATGATTTAGTAATTGAATAAACGATTCGCGGCCAAACAGAAAGGCCAGCGAACAGCCTTGCCCAGGTCATTGCGTGCCATCTGCCCGACCCGCAAATGACGATATCGTATTAAACATCATAAATCATCCAAGAGAACCGTTATTTATGTTCAACGTATGTTGTACGTATGTGTGCAAAAAAACATGGCACCCGGCGCCAGCGCACCGAACTGTGCAAAAAAATATTTAAAAACGTACGAATGCGATTCACGGCGCGTCTCTTTAATTATGAAAATTAAATTATTGTAATGAGATATTTAAATACAAATATTATCTTTACTTACAATGTGGACTGGTTTGATGAGTAATGACAAATATTTTGCCATTGTAGCTTAGTAATAATAGTAATGTTGTGAATGACGCGGTCCTCGATTTGATTCTCATGTTTTGCATAAGTATCATTCCATTTACGTTATTCAGTAAAATATCGGTAGCTGGACGGAATGAAATAAGAGATAATAGGCCCGATGGCCTGATTTGGATTCCAAAAGTTGCAAGAATCAAGGTTTAAATAGGTAATATATAGGTACGTGTAGTTCCTACAGAGACGACGCTTTTTTCACAATATTTTTTTTTTATAATAATTGCACTTCAATTATTATAAAAAAAGGTAATTAATTAGGTAATTGAAGTGGCAAACAAGCATGCAGTTCACATTGATGTTAAGTGATGAATGCAGCCCATAGACACCCACACAAAGACCAAGGTCAAAATGCAGATGCGTTACCACTCCTGAGGCCCTACATTACCACCTGACCGGAACACGATAGTGCTGAACACTACCATTTAGCGGCAAGTATATTAGGTAATGCGATGGTGCCTACGCCCGCGAGCTCCGTCACTGCAGCTCCACCACAAGTATCAGACTACAGACCTATCATTATCATCATCATCATCTCATCCGAAAGACGTCCACTGCTGGACGAAAGCTCCAAAGATTCGCCCCTAATGTCGCACAACACTGTTGCAGGGGGGAATATACCATTGTCCGGTTGACTAACTGCACTTAGTCCAGGTCCATTTGTACCTATGTAACGACGCCAAACTCGAGACTTTATATATCTATTTATTTATTTATTTATTGCAATGTCACCATTAATACGGTGCTTTACATAATATATAGACGACGACGACTGCGACTTAAGTAGATCTTAAGTAGATACCATATCGATACCAATCCGAAGTAATATTGAACATAGACTCCAAACATATCAAAACTCATTTATTCATTTAGGGTGAGAGGCACCTCTTATGACACGTCAAAAACAAATAAAATAAATTAAAGTGAACAACAATTGATATACATGTCAAACAAAATAAAAAATATTTGTAAAGTCAAGAATATCACTAAGATAAAACTAAATGTAATAAACTAATGTAAAAAGTATATCAGAAGAATGTGTGAGTAAAAAGTATATCAGAGAAGTGTGCCGCCTAATCCAGAAGCTAGATCGGTAACATCTTATCTAATCTTCCTATCAATACTATCACCCAATCAATACACTAAACAATAAATTTTAAGCTATACCAATCTGGTTTCCCACATTTATGATATGGGCGATTCTACAAAAGTTGGGCGACTTGATGTCACCAGTCGATAAAACACATATTTTTTAAAATTATGTAAATATTTCCTAATATTTCAATTAATCTAAGTTACTTTTAGGTGTCCACTAAATGATGACGTTTTATTTCAATTTTGAGTTATTGAAATAATGAAATCAATGTTCAAATCGTCAGTACTATGGCGTGTCATAACTCCCAAATTACACAATAGATCGTACTTTTCTCCAGATGTTTATAAGTTATGTAAACTTTACTTGTACAATGCAGAAAAAGAAACATTTTGTAATGTATTTTCCATATTTCGGAGTAACCCAATTATTAATAGTTAAAAAAATATATGTCTATACTTTGTGTTTGTTTTTACTCGTCAGTCCTGTGTGCAATATTAAAATTCAAAATTCTCGCAAATTATGTAAGTTCAAACATCAAGTCCTCGATCTATCTGTAGTACTATTAGTGAAGTTATCTACAGGTGCCATATTTGTCAAGCCGGCATTTCGTCGGTTAAAAACCAGATGAACGTATCTACAATTTTGTCAATGTTGAGAAAACGCAATTAACTGAACAGAAATGGAGGTCATTTTCTCAACATTGACAAAATTGTAGATACGTTCATCTGGTTTTTAACCGGCGATTTAAAAAACAGCGTCAGCTGGCCGGCAGCGGCCAGGGAACGTGTAGTGCCAGTCAACATTTCAGTACCGTGGTGAGTAATAATTTCTTTATTTTAAAATATTTTCCTGTAATTTTAATATAACTAAATGTGTTTTTTTTAAATAATGCACCCCACTTACGAAATTGACCAGTAAAAACATTACGTGACATTTTAACCTAGAATTTGTATCTAATTCATCAGTACCGTGTCATCAGTCCTATGGCAGATGCTCCGACAAGGGACTGACGTGTTACCACGGTACTGATGACTTTATGTTAGGGCCTTTAAATTTGAATAGATACTGATGATTAAACAATATTTTTATAATTTCAGATGAAAACAAGAGTTGGAGAGTTGAGAATCACATTGCTCAAAGTCTGGAATACGGACGGTACTTTGTTTCAACTGGACGAAAACCACGTGTCAGGTGTGCCAGTAGAGCAGATAAAAAAAGCTTCCCTTTCCAAGTCTTGTAATGAAAGGAAATACGATATTTTACGAATTTAATTATGTTTTTGAAAAGTGATTATTTTGTTCCTATTTACTACTAGCTTTTGCCCGCGACTTCGTTCGCGTGGACTTCAGGTTCGTCCCGTCTAGTCTAGTAATAAGTAAGAAATACGGTAACTAAGCACTGCAGAGCCCTAATTTGTACGTGTAACTCCTAACCAAAAAGAAATCGCTAGTGCCTTGAAAATTCGCAAAACGGACACAACCGTCAATGACGTCTGCCCTCACGCGTCTGCCCGCGTTCGGGTCGCGCACTCAGCGATGAGCCACTTCTTCCCCACCGCACCTACCCCGCTCCCCCCACGCCCCGTTCGCCTGGCGCCGCTGCCGGTATTTATCACCGAAACGGTATTTATCGCCGAAATTGCTATGACTCTGCATTTTAAATCTGTGATATCTTCGAAAATATTTATTTAATTTACATGCTGTAAAAAGCCATATTGATCTTTATTAAATGCACAATGTATTTAAGATACTTAATTGGATAAGGATTAATACTGTATTGCTTAAAATCGCTTCGTAAATAAGCCATTATTTCTCGTACAAAGTAAAGGATAAAAAATGGTTATTGTGGGTTATTCCTAAGAGATAAATATATACCATCACGGACTTTTTTGTAGACCTTTTTAAGTTGTACAATACTGTAGTAAATTGTTTTGATCTATCTTGTAGGATTCAGTCAGCGTTTGCAATGTAAGCGCAAAAAATGTGTTTTTTCTACGACCTCACATTAAAAACCTCAAAAATTGTAGCCTATGTGTTATTCTGATGTATAAGCTATAGCCTATGTGTTATTCTGATGTATAAGCTATATTGTGGTAAAGTTTCATTCAAATCCATTCAGTAGTTTTTACGTGAAAGAGTAACAAACATCCATACATCCATACATACAAACTTTCGCCTTTATAATAGTAGTAGGATAACTAGTACTATAGACTGAGTTAGTTAGAAGTTATTTTCGTTACATCTGAAAAGTTATTGTTAAGTTTTCTATTTTGCTAATTTTGTTTACGGCCAAAATACGTATCGTTTATATTTCTTAATAACTAATTAATATGTTGTTTATTGTAACGGACACTGTCTCAGTTTGCAAGTATTTATTTAGTTGTAATTTTTTCGTCAATACTGAAAAGTTTAAGACTCGGACTTCTATTTTGCGAATGTTATTTAATGACAAAGACGTTAAATATTTCATACCAACTCCTTAATATGTTAACTATTAATAAGGAAATTACTTCAGTCTTAGCAAGTTTTCAGTGGGCTGTTTTGAAGACTGGTTTTTTACAGATAGTACGGGAGCAACTTCGAAATTTGTCACAGTGAACTAAATAGTTGTCTGTATTTTGATTTACTGGTGGTAGAGTTCCAGTACATCAAAATACAGACTAAGAGCTCTAGGCGTAGGCACCACCGCATTACCCAACCTATCTGCCGCCATATGGTAGGGTTAAGCACTATCGTGTTCCGGCTAGATGGTATATACGGCCCTGTAATAACTTAGACATAATTACTCAGGTCTCAGGGGTGGCAACACATCTGCATTTTGACCTCTGGTCTTTATGTGGGTGTCTATAGGCTACAGTCATAACAGCAATGTGAACTGCATACTTGTCTGCCGGCTTCATTAGATAAAAAAAGTATTATTATTGTCGTAAGCATTTGTCATTTGAACCTAAGATATAAGTGGCATTATTAGATATTAAAATATTTGCAATAAATCTGAAATTTCCTAAGAACTGTGTCCTTTAATCAGTACCGTGTTAGCATCGTCAGTTCCATGGCACTCAAATTTACAAAAATTTAGATATTTCGAAAACGAATTTAGAAAGTTTCTGGCCCGATTTAGGACGGTTTCATTCAGTATTGTATTACCTACCTCCCCATGTCAAAAAATCTTCTTCTTTTGTTCAAAAACTGTGTAAACAAAATGAAGGTAAAAGTCGCCCAACTTTTGTAGAAGTGCCCATATAATACATTCGGATATCCGATAGATTTAATAGGAGTTTATCCGCGAACGGATTCGAGAATTCGATTAAGTGTAATTGAGCGTACGATTTATTCTTTCATACTGATCGATCTATTTACCGTGGACCATAATGTTGATCTAAATGCTAAATTCGAATGCGAACTGAATCCGTAATAAGTTTTGTCGTACCGTACGTATTGGTTATTTTGTCACAATGGTATTTGTTTACTTTGATCGACAAACTTAAGTGCCACGAATAACGTTACATCTATGTTTTTCAGACATGTTGAACCTTTATCTGTTTAGTATTATTTTTGGGGTTCCGTAGCCCATCATGTGTAGTCTTGTTTGACATGTCTTTAAAAATTGAGTGAGTTCGTGATAAATATTTTTCTATAAAGAAATCCGTTTAGGAGATATAGAGCTTTAATGTACCAATTTTTGTGACAGTCAACTGTCCTCCCCTCACTTAGTGAGTGGCTGTATTGGGAGTCGTAAAAAAACACGGTAGTAGCAGAGTATAAGAAAATCATACAGTAGGTAAACTAGGTAATCGACTTTGAGAAGTTTTACAAAATGCGCTGTTCACGCATACAAACGCAAATTCATTAGGGATGTCCCATTTTAAACAAAAATAATTCTTATACGTTTAGGATAGACAAAGCTTATTAAATTTAAAGTGCGTTATTATGAGGGACAGCCAAGAATTTAATAATGTACTACGCTTTTGTTTAAAAGATATTATTATACTATTAGATATTATTACCTATGTTCTCAAAAATATCACATTAATTAATAAATGCCACATAATGTACAGATCAGTGTATCCAACGCTAATGTATTGGCGATGTCAACAGAAACCTGAGAAACTTCTCCCCCGCTTGTTTCGCTTCTGACACACGAGTTTAGCATTACTTTTTGATGTAGGAATTTCATGGGCACGTGTGAGTGAACTGGAATTTGAATCGTTCTGTAAGTAAGCTAGTGGCCTTTTTCTGTACACGTGCAGAATCAGAAATTCATGATTTTGATATTTATTTAGGGTGATAAGCACCGCTTATGACAAGTCAAAAACAAACAAATTAAATTAGTGAGGGTTGCACCACGGTATTCGTTAAAGTTATTGTAACATTTCACATCCTTCTCTAACTTTGAAAGTTGTGAAATCTTAAAGTGAACACCAATTCATATACACTTGCGCCTTTGTTACGGCCAAATACTCAAACGTCACTCAAATCTAAGTGGGACTTAAAAGTCTTCTCCCTCTCTACAAAACGCGTTCAAACGATAGAGATAGCGCACATTTGAGGGTTGCTTAATATTGAGTGACGTTTGAGTATTCGGCCATAAGTGTGTTATTGTTACTTTTTCATGTCATGAAGTGTGTCAAACAAACATACAGTTCCCATTTATGGCGAGTAAATAGCGACCAACTGAAGGCTGTTAACATCATCATAAATTAAAACAAGAGATTTTAATCTAGATACGTTGCCACTTGCGAGGACAAAGCTGTAGACAAATCTACACGCCCCTAATCGCATATGTCTTATGAGTCTCTTTGCAACGTCCCTAACCGAGGTTCGGACTTACAGAGGTCTCCCTTAGGCAGTTACGCTTTTTTTTCTTACTTTATTTAGGCTAAGAGTGCCCTCTGCGCTCGTCGATTGCCCGGTGAAGTAGACTAGTGCCGTCTCGAGACGTGCCGCGTAGGTACGTGAATCCATTAAAAGAAATCTACACGAGATGGCAAATAGTAGATATACATAAGTGTTCATAAAACTAGAGACGACATCGTATGCTTTCTCATGCATAAATGAAAACACAAAACTATAAAGTTGTTGTATGAAATATACTAAAAGATTGGTATTGGAACAAATCCTCATCAGAATTACGAGAATAATCGGCTTAACCCTCCCGACGCGCCCGCCTGCCCCCTTTTTGCAGTATTGCACTCGACGACCATTATAATATTAATATTGGTTTTGTTTAGCATTCTCACTTAGCAATTTCATTATCGTTATTATTGTGAAACATTGATTCAACGTAGTTCAAATTAAAACGTAGGTAGGTACCTACTTGATGTTTTAATTTAAATTCATCGTATTTGATTTCTATAGCAGACTATAGCTTAAGCTTTGTGCGTTACCGTGAAGAGGTGGTATTAGGTATACGATCTATTTTATGGTTGGATAACAAGAGAAAGGAATGGAGTCTCGAATAATCTCGATGCGAAGATTCAATGCTCCTGTAACCATGTAACTAGACTTAATAATAATACATTTGGAAATACAAAGACAAAACATTACATACAAACATATATACATATCTCTAACTACGATGCGTTGCTTCTCTGGAGGCATAACAAACCTAAGATCTCCAATGAAACGATAAAGAAACTTATTTATCATGTACGGACCGAGAGGCATTACCGACCCTGATTATGAATGAGCTGCGGAGGCATACAGCAACAAAAAATGAAGGGCGGGTGCAGACGTGCGTCACGTCACGTGCCCCGGCGGGCAGCCCCTCGTCTCATTTGTCACTTTCGCTGCACGTCGGGTGTACACCGGGCTTAACGGTATTTTAACTGCCTTACGGACATTTTCTAAATGCTATAATATTCCTTTCCTTTATCCACTTAAGACAAACAAAAATATTTGTCCCCTTATATGCATTACAATCACTTATCGATGGATACTATTCCGTATTAAATCTCTCAGACTATCGTTGGAAGGACAGATAACCTATTTAAGATAGAAATCTAAAAGTTATCTCATCGAGGCTCAAAAACAGAAATTCAAGAAATCTTTCATTTATTTACAGTTCAACTTAGCAATATTAAGAAGGGGGAGCCCTAAGAGAGAATTCCTGAAATTATTATGCGTATACAAAGACGCGGGCAAAATGCTAGTCCTTAATAAAATACTTACCCTTTTATTTAGAAACATACACATTAGATACGCTAGCTAATATGTTTACCCCCTTATTCATAAACGTACATTAGACACGTTTTAGCTATAGAATGCTTTGTCTTTGTCAATTGCATTGTCAAATGTGCAAGATAGAAAAAGACAAAGGAGAGATTAGCAACACTTAAGCTAAAATACGTTTATGAATAAGGGGGTTAGTCTTTGTCAGTAACATTGCAGATAGAAAGAGATAAACAAGAGATTTGCAACATTTTAGCTAAAAAATGTTCATTAATAAGGGAGTTACGCTATAACTGTAATAAAAAGAAAGAGAGAATATCCTACAAGTAGAGTGAGAGCCAAAAAATCAGGCACTCCAATTTGTAGTTGAGGCATGTCGAACGAAATGAGGCTGGCGCATTGCCAACATATCCGCAGCTTAACGAGTCGCCGGTTTCCATTTAAAATAATGCAGCAAGCATTATTTATTGCACTTTTAAGCTTCCTTCCAATTTCACAAAATTGGTTTTGTCTACTCTGATAAATAAATGGAGACAAAACAGTCTTATTTTTATTAAAAACGAAATTTTGCTTAGGCGATCTCTGCATACAGTCTCTGGCAAGATTAATCTGGTTAACTCACTAGTGGCCGAATACTCAAACGTCACTCAATTACAAGCAACCCTCAAATGTGCGCTATCTCGTTTGAACGTATTTTATAAAAGACAGAAGACTTTTAAGTCCCACTTAGATTTGAATGACGTTTAAGTATTTGACCATAGGTCTCTGTTTCCACACGCCATTATGAGTTTAGGAGTGTTGATGGCAGTCCAAGGGTTCCCTGTGTCCCTCCCTGTGGGCTCCTATGCGTGCAGCCGCTGGCGCGAGTCGCGGTAATAATATGATAATCCGATTAGCGGGTTTTGATCCCCACTATCTATAGGGCAAATATCTATGGCCTACAGATATTTCATTTGATTCTGGATGTTTGTGTATGTATTGTGTGTGTTCAACTGCATCCAAGATACAGGTTTTATACCTTGAATACTGCAGTGAGTGGCAAGCGTAGGTATTTTATATTTATACAAATCTGTGCCCAATGATTACCCGTCGTTAAAGGCAGGCAAGCTGAACCAACCCTGGATTTCGGCATTTCACTACGTAATTACATAAAACTTTCTTAGTGTCTTTAAAAATCTCTCAGTGTGCACCCAGCCGGAAAGATCAACCAAGAGGACAAACTCTTCGCTATCTAAGCTATTTATAATTTTCATCCACCATCGCCTCCGAAGAAAAATGTCGTTCAACTTTTCATGGCTCCGAAATATTGCTCATAACTCGTGGAAATTTATATGACAAGCTTATGTTGTTGCAATAACTGTGTATGTGATAAAAATGCCAAATTGAGGGTGAGTGATTTCGAGCAGTATTTTAACTTTAGATAGGAAGTACGGCATCTGGTAACTCTGGCAAGCAATCCCCTTCATAACCACGTGCATCCTTATAGTCTAACGTCTCACATCACATACACAAACACACAGATCCGAAATAAATATCTGTAGGCCAAACAAATATTTGTACGGGCGCGAGGATCGGATCCGTAACCCTCCGCTCGGCCATCCATATCAAATTTACAAGATCGTGACTGCGATACAGTTTCTGTGATTTTTGTGGCAAACAAGCATGATGTTAAGTGATGACTGCAGCCTATAGACACTTACACAAAGACTCAAGATCAAAATGCGTATGCGTTGCCACCCCTGAGACCTTACTTGTTTGTTTCTGTGATAGTTATAACAGAGCTATGCATTATCATCTAACCGGAACACGATAGTGCTGAACGCTACCATTTGCCGGCAGATAGATAGGTAATGCGGTGGTGCCTAAGCCCTCGAGCTCCTACACTGCAGCTCTTTTTACCACCAGTACTTAGTCGCGCAGCTCATTTTTCTATGGCGATCCTTTTATGTGAATACAACGCACTTGTTTTTTGCTTCTATTAGTATTTTTTCTTCTATTTTAATCGTATTTTTTTCTTCTATTAAGTTAATACACCTAATAATAGCTAGTCTTTCCATTCTAAGTATGAACTGGCACCGCGTGATATCAGAGATCGACAAGGTCCTTTCTGTAATACAATCCCCGCCCGTAACCGCGCGTCTCGAATTGTGGCGCCGACGATTTTTTTCAACCGACTTCAAAAACGAAAAGATTCTATAATGGCCTGTATGTTTATTTATATGGGTGTTCACCGAATGCTCCGTCAATTGTGGACCGATTTCAAAAATTATTGTGTTGTTTGAAACAGTATTCTTCCAAGGTGCCATTGCTATCAAGTTGGGATTTGATGATGGCATCATCGAGAAATCGAGGGAAACCCTCAAATCTCGTTTGGACTTTCGTAGTGTTAGGGTTTTAGTTGTGTTCTTTTTATTTATGTGTGTTTTTGCATCTGCAAATCATCATTTCATGCTACTGAGCTCACGTTGGTTAAAAATCGGGCCCCTAATTTACACTCACTTCTCACTTAAGATATAATAGGTTGGGGAAAAAGTCTTTTCGCATTATAGTATGTATGAACTAGTAATAAAATCTCTTTGGCTGTAGTATTTGTATCTGGCTGGTTTTGGTATCATTGAAAGTTAAAATTTTAAAGAACATAATTCCAAATTCAAATTAGGCAAATGTGTGATTTTTATTTGTTTTTCGTACTGTCAAGATGAGTGAATCTAATGAAGATATTCGATACATTTTAAAATTTTACTACAAAAAAGGTAAAAATGCAACGCAAGCCGCGAAAAAAATTTGCGATGTTTATGGACCTAGTGCAGTGTCTGTGAGAGTAACACAAATTTGCTTTAAGCGTTTTCAATCCGGAAATTTTGATGTCAAAGATGCACCTCGCTCTGGTCGCCCTATTACAGATAAAATGGATGCCATTTTTGAAGAAGTGGAGCAAGATCGACATATCAGTAGTTACGACGTAGCTGAAGAACTGAGAATTGATCACAAAACAGTTTTGGCGGATTTGAAAAAAGCTGGGTACAAAAAAAGCTCGATATTTGGGTACCTCACGAGCTCACTGAAAGAAACCTAATGAACCGTGTACTCATTTGTGATTCTTTATTACGACGTAATGTAACCGAATCATTTTTGAAGAAGCTGATAACTGGTGATGAAAAGTGGATCACGTACGACAAGAACGTGCGAAAAAGGTCGTGGTCAAAGGCCGGTCAGGCTTCACAGACTGTGGCGAAACCCGGGTTAACTCGCAATAAGGTGATGTTGTGTGTGTGGTGGGATTGGAAGGGCATTATTCATTATGAGCTATTACCACCAGGCAGGACTATCGATTCTGAACTCTACTGCGAACAACTGATGAGATTAAAGCAAGAAGTTGAGAGAAAGCGGCCGGAATTGATCAACAGAAGGGGTGTGGTGTTTCATCATGATAACGCTAGACCTCACACATCTATAGCCACTCAGCAAAAATTAAGATAGTTTGGCTGGGAGGTGTTAATGCATCCGCCGTATAGTCCTGACCTTGCACCTTCAGATTTCCACCTGTTTCGGTCTCTTCAGAATTCTTTATGCAATGTTAGGTTAACATCACGAGAGGACTGCCAAATCCACTTATCGCGGTATTTTGATGAGAAGTCCCAAAATGTTTATAGCAATGGGATCATGTCCCTACCTACAAGATGGCAAAAGGTTATCGAACAAAATGGTACATACATACTTTAGTTAAATTTAAATAAATGTATGTATGTATCTTCACGCCAGGTCCCTAACGGGGTAGGCAGAGAGTGTAGAGCGCCAGACATCCCGGTTCAGAGAAACCTCTCGTGCCTCGTCTACCTTCATCATTCTCTTCATACATGCACGCCAATTCCTAAGACTTTTGACCCCACCATCAGACAGAATTCGACCTATTTGGTCATGGTAGGTCAGCCTTGGTCTTCCTGGGCCTCTGCAACCATCCACATTCGCATTGTATATCTGTTTAGTCATTCGCTCATTTAAATAAACTATATTAAAAAATGTTTAGAATTATCTTAAAAAATGCGAAGAAACTTTTTCCCCAACCTTATATTTTCATTTCAATTTTCATGGCCCGACTTGGTTCTGGTTTTCGAAATCGATTATTTTTCTAAAAAGATTTTTTACGCAGTCTTTATGTAGTTATCATTCAGTAATACTAATGAGCTACATTCACGACAGTAGTTCCTCCTTGGAGTAGCCGAAAGTGCACTCGTCCATTCACTGTCGACAGTCCTACTTTTTGTGTTCCATGCAATAGGAGGCGAATCTATTGACATGAGATACATTTTCAGACTGAGAATAATTCCGAAAAAGGAAGGAACCGTGATGTGGTTTATGTATACAAGACATTATTATATACTAGGTATAATTGTGTGGTTATAAGCTAGCGTGCAAATCATCTGATTTGCAATGTACTCTCTTACCATCCAGATGGATGGACACCTTCCAGAGTAGGTTTTCCTTTCGATTATGACATCATCTTGTCAGTTTTGTACCGCCTAACTTTTTCCTGGAAGTGTTTTCATCCGCAGGTATTAGGTAGTACTATGCTGAGGTCCTGGGTTTGATTCCCGGGTAGGGGCTATCAGAGATAATGGTGTAAAGTCCTTTATCTTTAGTTCTATTGGGATTTTTCCATTTTCTGGAAATTTCCCAGTACCTCGAAGTTTGGTAATGTGCCCGGAGATGGCAACATTCTCGCCACCTGTTACATGGGCCAAAACGTAACCAGCGAATCGTTTGCATACATGCAAACACCCACATTCGGGGATTACAGGCGTGAAAAAGTTACGCATTAGATTTAAGCGATCGGCCCCCAGAAGTGTAAATGCAGATGCGTTCCCACTGTCGACAATTTTAATTTTACCAAAAGTATATCAAGTTACAAATGACACAAACAGTATATTTTTCTGGTCTAGATTGTATTGACGTCATGCAAGATGGACATTTGCGCACATAGAGCTGCGTTTTTTATTTGATTACTGCTCTTACGTAAAAGTCGCGTCAGTGCCGTTTTGTGATTATTCGTCACGAACATTGTTTCCAAGAAACTACGATTCGTCTTTTCTTTGCGAGGCTGCCGGAATGAATTAGCCAACAGACATGCGATCAACGGTAATTGTAAGAGATTACTGCAACGCTTATAGCACAGAATTGTTTTTAGTACTTTTAGACTAGTGAAGTTTTTTATGATCATTTAAAGGTTATAAGCATAGGTACCTACAGGTTCTGCAGCGAAGAAGATAATTTTATGGTGTACAAGGGATGCTACGAGAATAAGGGATACGCTCCCCGCGTATCCCTTATTCTCGTAGCAGCGCAAGTGCTTATTCCAGGGATGGAACACATCTACATTTTGACTTCTGGTTTTTGTCTGCAGTCTGTCACTTACCATCCATGTGAACTGCATGCTTGTTGTCTTATTACAAACAAATGCTTGTTTGCTTATTAGATAGGCGCTAGTGCCACGGTAAACATCGACTGAGCGATTTTGATTACTTAAACCTAAATAGTTAAAGTTTCCTTTTTTCCAAAAAAATACTTCGATAGTGTTTATTATAAATTGAAGCCTAGCTACCATTGTTTGCATAACTTTCGGTGTAGTTGAACTGTCTCGTGTGTGTAGTCGTCGCGATCTAAGAGACTGGCGGCGCTTGGCAACTTCTACGCGCGTACTGTCCACCAAGCAAAACTACTGCAAAGTAGGGAATGCCAAAACCTGATTTGTAGACTTTTTAAAATTAAAAGCTGGATTAGGTGTAAGTACGAAGTATTTGAATTTTTTAAAAAGATTTTTAATAAAAGTAAAATAAGTTATAATCCTCATGAATTCATGCATCAGCTTAATCGTACGTGTATATTATACATTTTAACCAGTCTTCTCAGAAACGGTGATCTTAAAGGTATGAAAGCGTTATTTGTCTCATCATTTAGGCCTAATCATATTTTTACATTACAAAATATCTAAGCTGTGGAAATAGGCCTTACGAGTATAACGCAGTTTAATGCTTCTCTCAGGATTTTCCACGATCTTTCACCTTCCTTTTCAAAAAAAACTCAATCGGCCCAGTATTTCAGAGAAAATCGACTGTGACATCCTAACAGAGTGTTCACACAGTGACGTTAAAAGAATTTTATTTTTCACAACAAAATATAATGAATGACTAACAGGCAACAGAGGCTTCTTAGTACTTATTAGCATCAACTTTGCTATTTCTGTTCACACCTCCTACATGTGTAGGTATCTCGTAGGCAAACGGCCGGTGGAGAAGAGTTCGCGACCCGGTGCCGGCGCGGGCATATCGCGTGCCGGGTCGACGCCCGATACAACCTTTGAACGCAACACTTTATGTAACCGATTAACGAAACGCTCGTATTGTGCCGTTGCGTAACCGTGCGATTGTGACGTATCATTTGCGACCATTATTTTTTATGGACAGTTCTCTAAATATCGACGTTGCTTTGCAATTTTAGAATGTTCAAATGAGCATTTTTAAATGTCATTAGGATGATAGACAAGTAGACGGGCCACCTGATGGAAAGTGGTCACCGTCGCCAATGAACATTTGCAACACCAGAGGAGTTGCCAACGCGCTGCCAGCGCTGAAGGACTCTTTTGACGCCAGTTTTGAAGAACCCCATATTGTAGCACCGAGGCAACACCTCAGAGGGATGCACGTTCTGGGCAGAAACGAAACGGAACAAATTAACTTTATAAATAACTAAATGCTGCTACCATCATAAGATAAAAAAAATCTACTGATTATACTTTTTGTATCGCGTTTAGTATCAGTACAAAATAACTTGATTATTAATGTTGATTTCATACTGTAGAAAGTTGACTTCTATTTTTAGAAAATGCATCCATTATTAAGTTTTATTGTGACTTATTTTTAAATGTTATATCATAACTGTTTATTACGCAGCTGTTTTGTTGTTTTTGCGGATTCATAATTAATTCGATATTATAATACAATAAGATTGTAAAACAATCTTCATTAAATTAACTCGCACACGCGTGTAAATTGAATAAAAAAATAATAATTTCGTATAGGAGTTTAAAGAAATTCAGGCAATAATTAAGGTTTTTTATCTTGCCATACATAAGGCAATTTATTTTTATTCATAAAGTCTCATTCGTTTCCTTCGTAATTACAATTTCGAAAATATCCCAAACATCCTCTCGAATTACTTGCAGAAATGAAAGTTGTTGATAACCAATCTCCATTCTTAAGTTAAAACAGCATTCTGACTTTTATCTGTGGCACATATCAAACAGATAAACTTCGGATACTAAACTGCCACTTGAAGTGTGTAATTTATTTTATCAGATGGCACAGATAATCAACGATTTTGATTATATACTGAATTAACTTTTTACAGAGTTGCTGCCGCGATTGCTAAAGAATTAAACATAGTGGATACAACAAGATCTCAAGTATCGAGTTCGATTTTCAGTAAGAAAAAGTGATTTTCGCTGCTACGAGCTTTCATTCAATATTTTATGTTCAAATCCCGCTATGATTTAGCAAACCAAACAGTACCTAGTACACCATCGCCTATTGTATATAGCGTAATATGAGTGGCACGCGCGTTTCCATTCCATATTAATTTAATTGAGTACCTACATAAAATTTAATTAATCGTTTGTGACGTGTCAAGTTACTAAAGATATATTTAATGTAGGTACACAACAGATATAAGAATACACTATGTCAATTTAAATCTATTAAAAATGTAATCATCACCACAAAATTCACTATGTATTTTGTATATCAATAAAATGTCTTATTTCTATTCTACAAACTAACAAGACTGAGTTTAGGAAAAGAAAATGAGACATCATAATTTTTAACTTAATATACTTAAATATAAATCAGGTGTCACAGTGTTTGTCCGCGATGGACTCCTAAACTACTTAACGGATTTTAATTAAACTTGCACACCGTGTGCAGTTTGATCCCACTTACCAGATAGGATAGCGTACATCGCAATTAGTTGCAATATTATCTAAATTAAACCCTAAATTGCACCCGTGCGCAGCCGGTGCTAGCCGCTAGTTTTTCAATATAATTAAATATTTCGGTTAGATGGTAATGTAGGGCCTTGTAATATAAATAACAACTAAAGTCTCATAGGTGGCAACGCTTCTCCATTTTGACCTCTGGTCTTCGTGTGGGTATCTGTAGGCTTTAGTCATCACTTAATATCAATGTGAACTGCATGCTTGTTTGCTACCTACATTATATATAAAACAAACAACACCGTATGTGATACAATGGAAACGCGCCCTTAGTGGTGCGGAGCGGCGTCGACCGGATCGAATGTCCGATATGTGTAGGTACCTACACGTATCGGACATACAGGTATGTTATTGTACTTCGACCGCTCTCAATGTAGTGTAGGCAGTATCGATTGCCCACACCTGCCTCAATGTCGCGGGCAAGCACTTCCGATTCAGACCATCTTATTACAAATGCTCCTGACTGTACCTAACCTACCTAGATCTAGATACAGCCGCTAGTCGACGTTTCCAGGTCTCATATGAAATACGAAATTCTCGATACAGCCAACTTGCACGTTCCACGTCACGTCGAATACACTTTTAAAGTTATGAAAACCTGAACATACGAGCTCCGTGAGGTCTCATGAAGTGAATTTATTATTTGTTTCATATATTCGCCTGAAAATGTAGGTATATGGTAAATATAAATATGATATGGTATGTTTAGCATAATAATGTATCGTTTAATCTCTATGTGGAGCTTTAATGATACCGAGCCAGTAGTGCTCGACACAGACGATACAAAACATCAACCAATAATACGTATCATACAGGTCATACCAATCCCTTCGGCCCATTACAGTTAGATGTTTCCTATTGTCCACGCAGCATCGGAATCCTTGTTTTCGCGCCACAATTTTTTCCGTCACAAAATTGGTTGTAGCAGATGTCGTAATAAACGTTTGTATTGTTTGTCTATTTCTTATAATGTATTTGCCTTTTTAGGAGTCACGAGGTGTGCGTGATATTTTACCTATGTATGTGATTGAATAAAATCTAGATTCTAGATGATAAAATTTCTGTACAATCGCAGAATATGTTAATAACATCACTAATTATGTTTGTTTCAGGTAAAACACGTTGACTTCAGTATGAATATGTCTACGGTGTTGTAAGTAGCTAGGGGCCATCCATAAATTACGTCACACGAATTTCGGGACTTTTGGACCCCTCCCCCCGTCCTTGTCACAGGTTGTCACATTTTTATAAGCCCCCCCTCCTGATGTGACGTCACATATTTTTAAAATTTATTCATGTACTCAGAAATAATCGAGAGAAAACAGCTTTTTCCATTTTTTGCTTATTTTTATTAAATAATCTTATAAAATCAACATAAATTCCAATATTTCAGATAACTGAAAAAACAACGACTAGTTAAAAAACAATAAACGACTAATAGGTATTAACTTCGTCTTGTATTACTTGTTTTTTTTTGTCAGCATAGGCTACACTATAGGCGTCAAATAATCTACGGTAGAGAATACCTAAATCTATCTTTTTATTCATTTTAAAATAATTTAATGATAAATTAAAAATATTAAAATAAGTAAACTGAGATAACTTTGACTGTCACTCGGCAAAAGACAATGGTCAAGTAAACAATAGGAACGTATTGAAGTCACTGCGCCGGCGCATGTGGCAGTACTTGTCGCAGGTCTCGCTAACAACCGACGCGCGGAACGGTAGAAAAGCGAGCGAGCACTCGCAGACGACTTAAACCTATTTAAACCCTTACCATTCAAAATTCTTGTGAAGTTGAGTCTCACTCGAATCAATAAATATAGTGAATTATTGATAAATATAGATCAAGTTCGTAGATTTTTAGAGTTTTTTATTCACATCTAGATTTCACGTTTCAGTATTTTAAATTTTAACATGTGACGTCACAAAACTTTCGACCCCTCCTGCCCCTTGTCACACATTGTCACATTTCGGTGATACCCTCCCTCCCCATTTACGTGTGACGTAATTTATGGATGGCCCCCTACGTGCCTAGTTATTATTATAATGCTATGGGAAAATGTGGAAGATACACTTATAAATTAATTAAAGAGACTTGACCAGAAATATAAAAAAAGCCTGCTTGGCAGAAAATAAAACACAAATTGTATTTGAATTTATTATACACGACACATGCCGGTCCTGTAATTTTCGGCACAGATGCACAATACCTTAGGCCTCAGGAGTTGTGCATCTACATTGAAATCTCTGGTTTTATGTAGAAATGCAGATGCGTTACCACTCCTGAGGCCTAAGGTGTCATGCCTCTGTGCCGGAAATTACAGAGCCGTACATAGGTATATATATTTTTTTATATTATTATAATATACTCAACTAGATTTTTTTTTCTAGTACAAATTACTGGTTGGCTGTTAGAGAATGCCACTAGGCATTAAGTCCTCACTATGTACATTTTTTTTGTGCACAAAAGTTTTAGTAAATAAATAAATAATATCCCCAGCACATAATCCTATCCCTGCTCACTCGCCCGGCTTGTCCATTTGGGGAAATTCGTGTATGAACATAACCATTATAAACGGAACGCTACTAGTATCACCTAAGGCGGCCAACCGTCCCGGATTCTGCGGGATCGTCCCGTAATGCTGGATGTAATCTCGCTTTGGAAGAATTCATAAAATAGTCCCGCAAAACGTTAGATTCGTCCCGCATGTCCCGCAATCGATTTTTTTCAAGCTACTACATAACCACACAGTCACACACATACATAAAACATACACTACACTTACACACGCATGCAAACAACAGCGGAGCATCTACGGATATCAACACGCATTGTGTGAATTTAATTGAATATTGTTGGCGTGTGTGTGTATGTGATCGCTTTGTACCATTTTGAATTCTTTAATAAAGTGTTACTTACATACTATTTTAAAAATAAATGACTTCAGTATGTAAGTTTTGTGTTTTTATGTAATTTTGGTACGCATACTGACAAAACTTCATACTTCGCATTCACCATACCCTATCTATCCACAAAAAGTCCCGCATGCTATTTTCAGAAAGTTGGCCGCCTTAGTATCACCGCCACACGCCGCACCAATTAACTCATACCTGGTTGACCGAGCTTCGCTCCGTAGCGATTTTTGAAAATTATATTTAGTATGAATTGCATACTGAAGAAATATGAATAAAGTCTAACCTCAAATCAAACACATACGACTAACGTTAGTAGACTAATGGTTCTTCTATTCATCAATAGATGGCGTTAGTCGTCGGTTATGAAGAAAATTTATTATTAACTTGGAACCGAGCTTTTCTTGGACCTGGAACCTAAATAAATCGATTTCTTGACCCGAAAAACCCCTAATCTGTAAGTTTCAAGAAAATCGTTTTAGCCGTTTCCGAGATCTTGATTCTATATATATGTATATATATATACAAGAATTGCTCGTTTAAAGGTATTAGATTAATTAGTGTGATGAATGGATGCTTCGCGTCATAAATATTCGTAACACCTAACACCCTAACTCTATAGAATTATATCTAATTAACACCTCCACACCAAGTACCTTTACGGGTAGGCATAATCGAAAGAGCTTTAAATATCTCGATTCTTATAGCACCCATATAACTCCCATGCCTCTTCCCCACTCATCACTCTTATATACCTACACGCTGATTGGCTGATTGAGCAACACTATTGATCCCACATTCGTACAATATTCGACCAGACAGGTCAAGGTTAGTCAGTTTCTTTCTTTCTTTCTTTCAGTCTTAGACCCCTGCAACCATATGCATTCTCATTGAAAGAAAGAAAGAAAGAGAGCGAAAGAATATGCGAGACTCGAGACATGCCATTGCATCGATGTCACTCTATCATACAGCTTTTTTTTTTATTTAATGGTATTGGCATACAAGCATGCAGTTCACATTGATGTTAAGTTGTTAAGTGATGACTGCAGCCTATAGACACCCACACAAAAACCAAGGTCAAAATGCAGATGCGTTACCAGTTTATCACTCCTGTGTTATGCCCCTGTGCCGGAAATTACAGGGCCGTACATTACCACCTGCCCGGAACACGATAGTGCTGAACACTACCATTTAGCGGCAAGTATATTAGGTAATGCGGTGGTGCCTACGCCCGCGAGCTCCGTCACTGGAGCTCTGCCACCAGTAGCTAAAGTATTTTTTTTTTCTAATCGAATTCATGTGGTTCTTTGAGTCACAACCCCCTGTAGAAAAATAAAAATATACCCCATTACGTACAATGTGACGTCATCACGCAGACATGAGTTATTCATAGTATACCTAAGATATAACACTGATTAGCTGTGTATAAAAATCAATAAATCTATTTATTCAAGGCTTTAAGAAAAACATGTTGAAAGTTCATACGTACTTATTATATGGCATCTGGTAAAAACGACAACTAACCAACTGACTTTTGGTTTACAATCCCAGACGAAAATCGAATAGTTTTTTAATATACGACATCGCAACTCCTAAACCGACGTATCAATTATTGTGATTTAATTTTATCATATAAAAAGATAGAGAATAAACACTGATCTAAGAGTTCTCGGTATTGTTATCTGTTATTGTGAAGATAAAAAAAAATAAGTCATACATTGATATCGACTATTGATAAGAGCGATATCATTATCTCCAATATGAGCGATACCACAAGTTGCGATCGCATGTGAGGTGTTCGTGATGTCACTGCTACGTCATCTGGTTCCCATGATATTGTTATCAGCTTAGATATTGCATATCTTAATTCTGTAGTATTTAAATAATAATATTTTAACTTCACGCTAATATAAATAACACTTAGAAGAGGTACGCAGATATGTTAACATTTATCGACAGACGCGGGCCCATCTTGTATTTATCTCACGGAAGAAAAACCCAGCCATATTTGCCACCTTCATTCCATTTACGCTTCTTGCATTCACCCACCCTTCGTCAGTTATATCTATGAGTTTTATGTACCTATGTAGAAAGAGCCTATTAATATTCATCGATCACATGACACTGAGAATATTTTTAATAGGAAAAGCTCACATTTACTTCCCGTACATACAGTTCCACATAATTAAGCATAGATATTACAACGAGTTAAAATTTTGAATCTTCTACCAAAACTGTCCTTAATTATAATAAGTACTCAGTATGGTCCTCAGTCATTTAAACAGGGGTTAGGGGTCAATATAGTGTTCATCTGCGAGACCCTCTGAGACTTCATAAATTATGATTGACCGATCAGTCTGGTTGTGTCTGACATGGATTTAAAATTTGGGTCGTCTCAATTATGGTTCATTTAATTGAACTAACCGTTGGCGCATCCCTATATTTCAAGCTGTAACGGTACGCGGGTATCGCATCGGTGGCTTTACGAAAACGTCCAATCAAAACAATCCTAATAGAACCAGAGATAAAGGATTTTACACCGTTATTATCTGGTGTACCCAGGAATCGAACGCAGGAACCCAGCGTAGTAGTAGTGGCCTGCTACCACTAGGCTACTGAGGCAGTTAAATAAAAAAGAAGAATTGACTAAGTAACTGACTGGTATTAGTATAATCCAGAAACGCATAATACATCATCCAACGTAGGCGCGGCGCAAACGCATCGATGACCCACCCCTACGAAAACAATCAAACGTCGCCATCGCCACCACACGCCGCCGCCGCGTCGCGTCACGTCGCCCTGTGACGCACGCGCATAAATAAAGCGCTTTGGACTTGAAAACTAAACGAAAAGAAATAAAAATATAGGATCGCGATCATGTGTAAGATTTTTCTGTAGTAAAATAACGGGATAAGCAGGCAAGCTTAGATTCTGAGTCAATTATGCGATCTTTGGAACTTTTGCTAATAACTTGGCAAAAGAGAGCAAAGATTTGATGATAAGTGTGTAGGTATGTGTATGTGCCTTCACGCCAACACCTTTACACAGGCGTAAAGCGCAGAAATGTAGTTTAAATAAAAACTACAGGTACCAATGCAGATACGTAGCCATTCCTAAAGACTCAGTCCTTTAGTTCTCTTGGCTCTTTGGCAGAAATTTCAATTCACACATCATATTATTATTGAAACTGAATAACGCTGAACATTACGCATCTAAGGTAATATGGAAGAATTTACTGGAGCCCTGGAGCTGCAATGAGCTTTACCACCGGTAAATCTAACAAAATCATTTTATTTCAAATAGGTCTTTTATATAGGTATAGGTCGTAATAGATTAAATAGATTAACACCTTCCAAATCGAATAAGCAGAACTTTAACTTAAGTTAAGTTCACAATATTGAATTAGAATAAAAAAATGTCATCACCATCTGTAACCCACCAGAAACATGCATAGAACGAACGTAATCGTAATAAAGTTCGCCTCGTAAAGCGTCGTAAACAAATAAAGCGCCGCCGCCGCGCAGTCCTGTGACGCACGGCGGTCACATGGCCGCGGTTACATAACTCTAATATGATGGATCGCATTCGACGAGGTTCGAAAGTGCACTGTTCAAGGTGAAGATACTGTTCTTAAGCCTCGTCCAGAGTGCCTAGTGCAAGATTTTATTTACTCTTACGTCGTAAACAATCCTGTGACGCACGATGCACGGTCACAATGACCGCTCTAAAATTATTGTAATATGATTGATTACACTCGACGATGAGCGACAGTGCACTGCTCAAGGTGAATAAAATATTCTTTGGCCCGGTTCAGACCATGTTTCACATAGTCTAAGCGATGTAAGCTGTGCTACCCACGTAAAATCATATCAATATCAAAGTAAGTATATTTTACCCAGAATATTAGAAAAAAAAACATCATTTCATAATTTTATAAAAGCGAACGAAATATAGATAGATTTTTTTTAAAGTTTTATGTTCAATTAGATTGCATTTGTATCGCCGTATTTAACAAAAATGAGACGTAATTTCAGCGCCAAAATTTACGCTCTACTCTAATATTATGAAACTATATATAGAATTATATATAAAATTATGAACGCAGTGCACAAACAAACCTGACCGTGTCGCGTATCGTCAACTAATTCATCACACTAACACATTGTTAGCTTTGTCATCAGACAACTGCGCATTTTCGATATAACGTCATTATTGTTTAGTATCCACAAAGTCAACTTGCGCTGTTTGTCTATTAAGTTAAATATGTAAGGACAAACGCGGTATCCAAAGGACATATAGGAGTATCATCAGTAGATAAGCCTGTATTTTTTCCGACTATAATAAAATATTACCGGCTGTTTTTTCGCCCGCGTGGTATTAGAAGTTGGCACTAAAAGAAGACTTTCTTTCTTTCAGTTTGGTCGTGAAAGGCTTACCGATCAACAGACACAAGTTGCAACGCTCTTCCTATGGGAAACCTGACACACGATACCTATATTATCTGAAAACCAGATGTTTGACTGTCTATTCTACTATATTGTACAGGATTTTGTATCAAGACCTTTCTATCCCTAGAATGCAGAAGCAGTTTGTACCGCAATAATTTGGTGACTAATCCGGGATCCAATACGTCGCGCAAATAGAGCGATCATCTCTTATGTCGCGCCGCCATAAATAGACTTCAGGACGACATGTTGGAAAGAAAAACCCATTAAATATTTTAGTACTCCAGGACCTCAAATGTAGTAGATCTGTAACACTGATTTTATGGGACAAGTTGCACCACGCTTCCGATTGGAACTCTACAATACGATGTATCGTCTGAAAAGCAGAATATTTGAATAACATAACGTCACGTTTGCCTCGAGGTATACGTGCGTACAAGCATACAGCCAAGATGATTCAACAGTTCCATAAAGCCTTGAAGATCTGTGCCTGCTCAAAGGTATTGTGAGTCTGAGATGCTTTCCAATTGCAACAATCCAATTGAACAAAAATCGACGTCACCTTCACAGCAATTGCATTAAATACAGAACCTCACCTAGACAAAAGCAGGACTTTTTTATCCTCAGAAGGAAGAAGCAGTTTGTACAGTAACGTAATAGTTTGTTGATTCATCCGGGATTCCATTTGCCGCGCCTGATCATCCCTTAGCCCGTTAATAAGTCGCGCCGCTATATATAGACTCCAGGGCGGCATGTTCTTTTTAGGATTGAGCTAAATTGAGGAAATCGAGTCGAGAGTCATGAGATCGGTATTGAGACGGATGCTAGTTACGTGACTGTTAGATTTTTTATTGTTTGTGTTATGACAGTGATGAAAGAGTATCCAGGTCGTATTTATGGTAATAAAGTGAATACTGCAGCCGTCTAAATATATGTCTCATAAATTGAACCGATATAAATTGATCTCAATGCTATAAAACCTTTACAATATACAGGAATGCTACGATGGTTAGGGCATGTAGAAAGAATATGGACTGAGCGAATGACTAAACAGATATACTCGTACAATGCGAATAAGGATGGCTGCATATGCCCAGGAAGACCATGACTGACTTACCTGGACCAAATAGGTCGAGTACTGTCCGAGGGTCAGGTCAAGGGTCGTAGGAATCGGAATGCATGTATGAAGAGAATGATGAATGTAAAAGAAGCACGGGAGATGTGTCAGAATCGGGACATCTGGCGCTCCACACTCTGTGCCTATCCCGTAAGGGCCGTGACTTGGATACATACATACATTCATATCTATTTCACTGAGTTTGGGTAAGCGGCGAGAACCCTGACTACCTACACGACGAAAATTCGTGAAGATTATGTTATTTCAACGAATCCGGTTATTTCTTTTTTCCCTCATGACAACATTGTTCTTATTCTAAGACTCCATAGTCAAAATACGCTGGTTCTAGAATAATTTCAAAGTCTAAACGATACCAAGTAATCCTACGCAGTACAAATCGGCCTTTTTAAAATAACAAAGAGGCTTATGCGAAGTGAACGCTCGAGACGATAAATCCACAAGTGGGCTCGCAAGTGGCGACGCGCTTCCATTAGCAAATCTGCGATACCATGTGTTGCCTGAAGAGCATATTATTTGAGAAAATGTAATACCTCGTTTGTCTTTCTCGGAAGTTTGACACCACGACTCACCGTTCCAGTTTTTGAGTTACGTATAAGAAAGAGACTTCGGCTTATTTAGGGTCTTCGTAGAGCGTTATCTCTCTCGCACCTTACGCGATGTTTGTCGACCATTTGATCAAGTTTTGACCAATACCGGACTATCAGTGCTTACGTAGGCAGTGTGCAGCGGAGATAAAGCTCTACGAAGTCGTAACTAGCCGATTGCCTCTTTCGTAGGCTCGATATGCAACATTAATTGTTGAGTACTGTAATAGCATTAGGAGATGAGGTTGTGTAAGTGATCATTGATGCGGTTTGCGCATTTCTAACCAGGTAGGGTTGCCAGGTCGCCAAAACTAAAAAAGCTGGACAGACCACCCAGTTTGGTTGGACATTTGGATAAAAGCCGGATATCCGTGACAGCAGCGCTTGGCCGAGCTCGGCTTTGCTCGTTTGTGAAATGTTAAAAGTCTAATGAAAGCCGGACATCACTTATTTTGGCCGGACATGCAATCAAACAGCCTATTTGTATATTGTGGAATTAATGTTCCTCTGAGCTTCAATGTGATATCTTTCAAAACTGGCGTTAAATGAATTCTTCAGGGGCAGCGCGTTGAAAATTGCCCTGATATTGCACCTACAGAGGTGACAGACGTGACATAGACCACTTTCCATCAGTGTTCCATCTGCTTATCTGCCAACCTATTCTAATAAAAAAATGTTTTTTTTAATGCACGATGGATGTGAATAAGTTCAACTCGTTATTCGAGGCTATTCACATTTATTGAGAAGAAATGCACCTTCACTAAAATGAGACGTAATTTCAGCGCCAAAATTTACACTCTAATACTAAAATTACATTTATTGAAAAGAAATGCTACGTGTAATCTTCCCTATGCAAAAAATATTTGCTAGTGCTACACTGTACACTTTTGTTATTTTGACATTTCAAACGTTACTTTTTTTTAAGTAAAATTTTAAATTTTGTCAGTGTGATTAATATCAACTGCACAATTTTATTTGAAATCCCAGCTTCGTTTAGCTCAGGAGCGCAGTCTCAAGCGTATGTTTGCGGTTCAGTAAGTCCCATACTCCACGTAGTTATATCAGTTTGTGCAGTGGAGTGCGACGACGGGCTCGCTTCTCTGTCTAGAACGATTCGACTAGCTAAACTATGATACAAAATATACATAGTTATCAATGGATGTTGTTCACCGACCCCGAATCGGTCAAATGAAAAAGGGAAGAGAAATTCTGCTCATCTCGTCATCAGAGCTCGGATCTGGGCTTCATATTGGACTGGTTATCCTGAGCAGGCTTGATTCCTGCCTCTGTGATAGTTATTACGGTTTCAATGTTTTTAGTAAATTGTTTTTTTTTTTATAAGTGCCTCATGTTCAAGGTATTTGTCATCCATTTGAGTTAACAGTCACCGCTGGTACGCTACAATTAAAGATCTTTCAAACCAGTACCATATTAATAATTTTAGGCGGTACATCTATTTATAGATTTTTCAATATTTCAAAGTTAACCTCATAAATCTATTCCTGTCGCGGCGTAGTTCTATAAATACACATTTCAGATAAATACACATACTTCACGTTCACATATCAAGATCGAGGCAACCCATTTCCTACTTGAACTCAATAAAATTCCTTGAAAGAGGAAACTATTCCGACGGCTCTTTGAAACATCACGCCAATTCCACATTCCGCTCTCAAATATTGGTGGAGAACATATTTGTTGAGATTTCCAGTGGAAGGAAGTGAGATTTTTCATATTCAAGTATGACTTGGAGTTTTCGAAAATTTTCCTACAGTTTGACGTCCTTTGATTTAGTAATTTGATATTTATCTTATTTTCTGTTTCTATGTGGTAGGTATTGTATTATTTTGTACTAGGTACACGGGAACGAGTCCGATCTGATGATGGTATAGTAATCTTAATAACACCATAGCTCGAGAATCTCATATACATAGCATTAACTCTTCCCAATGGGAAGAGTAAGTTCCCATACCCATCGTTTGGAATCAACATACACTTTCCCTTTCGCCGGCTTTTTTGGAATCTCCACAGGAGACTTCGCTACTTTAAAATGTCCGGTGCCAATTAGATCACTAACTGTCTGAAATTGTGCTGTATAGAAAAACTATTTACGTGTACTCAGTATTCTATTTAGTACGTGTACTTCAATTTGGGTACAAAAGTAGATGGATTGGATCCTTTTTCTGATCATAAGCTCTCCTTTGCAAATTTTGTCATCATCCATTTTCCGGTCAAACAGTCTGGTAATAAGTAAATGTCTTTGAACATTTTACCCAACGTTGACAATTTAGCAGCCTTAACCTTGAATCTTCCCAACGCGTGTCAGCCAAGCGAGCTCGGAAATTGCGTCGCATTCGCAACATAATAATACGGCGTTAGCGTAAACAACACACGTATTTACATTTCCTTGATCTAATAGCCAAAATGCTCTTCATATCAGATGGAACAAAGGACGAACTAATTTGCGGTACAGAAGTTTCCACTTTGATAAATTAGATTCTATGTTATATTTGGTAAAGTGTAAATTTGTTTAATGTGTATTTAATAGATTAAGGTGGTTTGATTTGAACGTAAAGTGAGGCGGATAACTAGGTACCTATCAGTGTGGCCAACTGTGATATTAGAAACAAGCAAAGTCAAAATATCTTTAAATATATGTGCAAAATATATGTAGATCAAAAAAAAGCAAATATCTGTGGCATGTTTATGCTTCTGCATATTCAATTTATAAATCATTAGTTGCTTTATGGTAAGTTTATGCTTAAGTTGATATCAACTGTTTGTTATATATAGAGTATTCGAACAATAGCCCGATAATTCGAACATAACAAGAATGTCGTATTAACTTTTATAAATCTGTAAACTTTTTTTGTTCTATGTAATGATGAGAGAGAACCACCGATACTGAAAGTTGGACTTTCATTCAGATCACAGATCAAACTCAGATTTGGGTATCGGTGTATTTTTTTCCAGGCCACATTGGAACACTTGCTCGTTCTCAATATGTCAGGCTGTCACGCAGGCCACACTGATATCGGTGCATCGGCTGGAGCAGTGCCAGGTGACTGTCACGAATAGTGAAGATGAAGAAAGATGGTCATGAAACTTATCACCAACGTATTGTAAATAAAAGCATGTAGTTCAAAGTTCAAACCAGCACGGGCTAATAGTTAAGAGGATAAGAAAAAGAGGTGAGGGTGCGATGTTGTAGGCGAGATGTTATAGGCCCTATAGAAGCTTTTTTTTTTTTTTGTTTTTTGATTTAATAAAAGCTACTCATATCTGAATTGACCACGGGAACAAGTAAAATAAAATGTCCCAATATAATATTAATGCCATGTAAATTCGCAGAAACATAGAGCAGACCGGTGGCCCGCGTTGCTCTATGCGCAGAAAAAAGCAACTCAGATTTGCGTATCGGTTTATACTATATATATCTTGCCAATCTTTGATGGGAGACTCGCTCTCACTCGTTCTGACTATGTCAGTCTATCACGCAGGCCATAGACTTAGAGCTAGTGCATCGGCTGGAGCGGTGCCAGATGAGTGTGGCGAATAGTGCACCGGCGCCGGGTCGTCGACACCGGACGTCGCGGTCCGATATGGACCGCAGAATCGGTATGCCACATTAGGGATATATCGAATGTCTCTTAATAGTTAGTGTATCGATTTACGTACTTTGTTTATTCTAATGTGTAAATGTTGAAAGCAAGATGGACTCTAATGACTATTTGACAATTAACATTACCTAATTTTGTTAAAGAATAAATATCTGTTTGTTATCGGCAACAAGTTTGTTAACTGTTGCACACTGATGATGGTATTTGAATATTTGTCTGTTTGATTGATTTTTTAATGGGTTAATGGGACATGGTTTTTAAGACATCACCATCAAAATGTAAAATAAAGAAACATTTTTAGCAAACCACGGTGTCACTTCTTCAATTAACTATTTTGTTTCAATTATCATAACTTGATTGACATGTTTCAGGTATACGATAAGTATTAGTCATTTTATAGAACTGTAAATGCGGTCTTTTTGACCTTCATCGATAAATCTGCTAAAATAAATATCAAATAACACATGGTGTTATGGAAAATTTTATCATTCATATTCATGACCACGATTCGTGTAGACTTCGGATCGGTATCGCTCCGAGCCAATATGACGGCGATACCATGAGCGATCAATTTCCATGACGCAACAGAAATGTCAGCCTGCTGTCTTGAAGACTGCCAAAATTAATAATCAGGTATATTCCGGCCCTATCGTTATTCTGGGGGTGTGGGTACAGAATCACGGTTGTGACGTGTCTCGTTACTGAAGTTGCCAGATTCGAAGGTATCATTTGACGTTCATCAGCACGTTGTGCACGAACAGTTGGACGTTTTGCCGTTCGATTCGGCACGCACCAAAGCTGTTAGCGTTGAAGTAGGCGGCAAGTATGCTGCAAGTGTGCTGCATACCGCCCTTCGGGAGCTAGCCTAGATGTCGTGGACATACATGCTGCCCTCGGGGAAAAGCCCACCCTGGTCGTAGGGGACCTGAACGTTAAACACCCCACTTGGGGCTCTAGGTGAAATCTAATCGGTGCATGTTTGAAGGATATCAATCGAGGGGCTGCGACTATCATTTTTGCGACTTGTTTTTCGATTTCGAAACGATTTCGTAAATGTGATCACACATATATATTTTTTTTGTTTAGTTTTTGTGTCATGAAATAATATTAAATAATAATTGAATATTGGCAAGCAAACAAGTTATCGTGTCCACCCAAAATGGAGCTATCGTACCACTATATCCAATATGACTGACACACATCATTTTCATCAAACAAGAAATATCAGTTAAAAATGAGCAGATAAACCTGGGCACATGAATGCCACGATTTGTTCACTTTAAGCGCACTTTTCCGGAATTCCCAACTAACTGGCAACCCTGCAGTGACGCGCGTACGGGAATAGACTCGCGCTTGACATTGATTGGTGATGGAATCGTAAACCGTGCGTGCTCGGTGGGATCAATCAGAGGGTTGCTATTTCCAATGTTGCGACACTTGCGACTTGTTTTACCAACTTCCCTCTCTGATCAAGAGGTCCGTTTACTTCTCACTTAAGTTCATGACCTTGGAATATTTTCGACCAAGGAAACGTGGATTATTCTGGTGACCTTTTCGTTCCAAAAACATCGCAACTTTTTCGCTTAGGGTATTGTAATCGTCTATCTTGATTACAAGCTCTTTAGAAGGCAGACAGAAGTGTTTAAATTCACGCATACTTATCCGCCCGTCTGCGGAATCGGACATATTGTGTACGATTAAAACACTAAAGTGTATCGAGTTGAATCGGAACAGGTAAACTAACGCCTTTGCCTACGCATTAAGTTTAAAATAGCTGTAGTTTGTTGCCCGCTCCAGTTTTACCATAATCATCATAAACTGTTTCCTTGTGTGGCTTTTAGTATGTTTTCAAATGGATTTGGTCAATAATAACGAGTATTGACTATTAAATTTTACTGACATTAGAGCTCCAGTGTTGGAACTCGAGCGTAGGCACCACGACATTACATAATATACTTGTCGCTAAATTGTAGTGTTCAGTGCTATCGTGAGGTAGGTGCGGTAGAATTCAGTTCAGTATCAAATTATGTTCAAGTCAAATTTTACTTCCATTTTTCTTTCAATTCGCTCGTATAACAGATGCAAAAGGGCATAATTTGGTATATTTTATGCAGGATAAAATATGCCAATTTATGCAGGCCTTTCAAGATATTAGGAAACTTGTTATGAATTTCGAATAATTGAAATATGCGCAATTATAAAGTATCTACAAATTTAATGTGTAACAAAATTACAGGAACATCACTCCCACTAGCTCAGCAACATGTGCGCTGTCATAATTCATAAATATTTCAAGTTTTATTTCAGCGTCAAGCATCTTTTAAAATTATCATCATTTTTGTTTATATCCTATCAACTGTCTTACTCATGTCTTCCATTCCTTCTGAAGCATGGTAGGTATCTGGGACCACGGTAGTGTTCCCTCCAAGAGTAGCCAAGCAAGGCGGTAGGACACTACTTACCTTTTCTAGTCACGCTTCGTCGCCTTTTTGAGCCCACGTATCTTGGGTTTTGATAATACCCGATAATTGAAATTACACTCTGGATATTATGTCCATAGCAGACTTACCTATTAGGTTCGAATACACATTTTCAATGGTATAGGTCTAATACTTTACGTTACGTGGTTTTTATTAACTTAAGATATTTTCGCAATTGCTTCACTAACATTTTTCCTTTATTTCCATGTATTAAACTGAAATTATTTTTAAAATCAACCTGACCGTATCAATTTTTCGTTAATCCTGAACTTTGCGTGTTTACGAAATCGATGGAGGCAGTTGCAATTAATTTGCTGAAAAGCGACCGAAGCGTCGAGTGACACGAGATAAATACGTAAAAATAATTTTATTTCAATGGGTTTAACTCGCAAAAACGTAAGAACACATTATATTTAGAATATCTGTGTTTATACATTAGAAATTATCATATATATCACAAAGGAAATCGCGAGCGACCGCCATTTATTTGCAATAGACGAGTTAGTTTTTGATTTATTGTTATGGCCGTTACTGGTGCCAAAGCGATAACGTCTCGGACAGGCCCGATATAAGTTCACTGTTTATTGTTTGTCTATTTGCGTATTACAAATACTCACCACTTGTTTGCCAGGCAGTTGACTCATATTGGACCTTATTTCGTTTGTTCGATTGATCCGCTATCGGTTTCATAAGTTCATATCTATTAAATGAGTTATCTGCTATATTGGTAACTTGACAGAAGGCAATCGTTTTGTTAGGCAAACGCAAATTTTTGTGCGTCACACGTTTGTTTACGATGTTATGATGGTGATAAAAAAGTAGTCCAACAGTGATGGTAAGTGAATACCCCAATCTCCAACCAAAACTGCACAAAAATCGGAGCTCAAAATTCAGATGCGTACTACCCCTTTAGTTGTTTTTCCGTGATAGTTATAACCCGCCATACTTTATCATCTAACTGGAACACAGTAATGCTGAACACTACTATTTAGCGTCAGATAGATAATGCGGTAGTGCCTGCCTACACCCACGAACCCCGACACTAGAACTCCAAAGTCTAGAAGTAAAAGTACTATTTAAAAAACATATACCTATACTCGCCTTATAATTATACTTAATTGCCTCGGTAGCCTAGTGGTAGCAGGCCAATACTATAACACTGATGTCCTAGGTTCAATTCCCGGGTAGGAGGTTATGGGAGATAATGGTTTAAAGTCCTTTATCTCTGGTTCTATTGGATTTTACCATTTTCTGGCAATTTCCCAGTAATTAAGTCCAGTAAATTTGGTAATGTGCCCGGAGATGTCAACGGGCTCGCCACCTGTTACATGGGCCAAAACGTAACCGGCGAATCGTGGGTGTTTGTAAGCATACATATGCTTGAATGCATGCATTTACCTCTGCTTACCCTTTCGGGGACAACAGGCGTAAAGTTACGTTTAAAAAAAACATAAATCGATGTGTAATAAAATTACATTCAAGTAATTTATTGCAAACTGTTGTGTTCACTATGTTTTTCGCCGTTTTAAATGTAGGTACGGCATTTTCCACAATTTTCCATCTTTCATTTCACCTTTCATCAAATTTAATCATGGAATCCTTCAATTATGGTTTCACGTCTGAATCACAGACGATTCTGTAATGGCTGTCCAAACTTTCGTCATTTATGTCTTTGTTTTTGTTAACTCAAACATAAACTCGCCTATACAAAATATTATCGAAACAGCCTTGCCCTTCAATTTCAACATTACGTTATTATATTTGTGTTTTCGTAGTAACAGAGTGGAGGATATTGCAAATCTGTTTATTACCGTTAGCCGCGTGTGGAGTCAACACGCCGTGTTGTGTTTCCAGGGAATTCGTGACATCGGTGATATTTCCGAGATCTTTGAATGTTTCGCCAGATTTTTCCTGTTTTACAAATGTTCCAGGAACGCCTGGCAAGTAATCTGTGTGTTATCTCTATATTAATGCACACTACCCTGTTTATTGAGTTGTGAGGATGAATAGGGACTCTTGAAGCAGTCAATTTAAGGTAGTATAGAAAATCTCTCTTTTGTAGGGAATTCTGTTGCCGCGAATCCGCCTCGCACTTGGCCGGTTTCGAATTTAGTTTTTCTGGGAAAACCTAACACGATCCACATCGAGCACATTCCAAACTCTAGCAATCCGAAATCCACTTATCGTCAATCGTCAATATGCGGCTTTACACGTTCATTTCCTGCTTACGTTAAAAAAATAAAAATAAAATACCCTTACACTGACAGCGACAAAGTAGGTATAAAGATGGGTGCCGTTGTACACATACAACACATACACAAACACCTAGACCCGAAACAAATATCTGTGGGCCATACAAATATTCGTCCCGGTGCGGGGATCGAACTGGACGCTGTACTAACCGGGTCGTCATTAAAGAAATCCATCTAATACACAAGCATCCAATAGACAGCACTAGAAATGAATTCAATATCAATTCTCATTTCGCGCCCAATACACGAGCCAATTCAATTAGCGGTTAAGTTCCCTGGAAAGTGAGGCACGTGGTGTAGGTTGAACAGCCTCATAAACATCATTCCATGTAGACCGTGTTTTCTGCGAATGGACTATCTTTTTTTTTGTCTTGCTAAGGAACTGGAAAAAAAATATTGAAGTTTGTAAAAATTCGAAACTAGAGATGCGAGAGTCTGGATCACAGCGGACAAACCAACTCATTATATTCGGTTTGACAAAACTCGAATACTCGCTACAGAACACAGACCACACAGAGATGGTTGGCGATTGTCACCAACATGGGATCCAATACTCAGTAGAATTAAAGCCCAACCGCAACAGTCTGTAAGACCTCAAAATACAATTAGTAACTTTTGTGTTAATCCTGAGCGCTACGCAAGACGTTTGCGAAACAGGTGGAGGTAGCTGCACAATCTGCACATAATAATTTTACAAACTGCTGTCAGACAAATGCCACCTCAGTCTGCCCGAGACCACGGAAGCTGAAAAGCGACCGAAACGTCGGGTTCGATTTTAAATAATCATTTTAGTTTAATATACGCGAGATAAATCCGAAAACTAGTTTTATTTCAATAGAGATGCGTTGCTACTTAGCTACACCTTAGGCCAAACATAAGATCTTTGTTTGCACTTTCATTTAAGCCAGGAGTTACGTTGTAAAATATATTACAGTATAGTCCCCACCAAGACATATTGCATATCGACTTTAGGAAAGAAATTTCGGCTCTGAACAGCGTTATCTTTTTCGCACATTACCTATGTGATGTTTGTCAACCATTTTGATCAAATTTTGACCGCACTATCAGTACTTATGAGTGGGCAGTGTGCAACTATAACGCTCTACGAAGTCGAAGCTAGCCGATTGTCTTCTGTACATGCATTTTATGAGATACCTATTAATTATCTGACTATTACCTAATGCTGTAATTATTTTATGACAGAATAGCTGTGCCAGCGTCATCGTCCGCGTAGAATTTGTTCAGTATCTACTCGGACGAAGTCGTGGGCGCAGCTAGTAAAATATATATAAATAAAAGTAGCCTAATTTCCTTAATACATAAGATTTATAGAAGTGAAAGTCCCGTCAAAATCGGTCCAGCTGTTCCCGACATTAGCTGGGACAAATAGACGGACAGACAAACAGACGGACAAAAATTGTAAAAAAAATTGTTTTGGTATATGTACCGTGTATATATAGATACATATGCATTTCGTAAAAAGCGGTTATTTTTATATTACAAACAGACATTCCAATTTTATTTATTTGTACAGATAGAAAATACGTTTAAAGTAAGTATGATTACTACTTCCATGTTTACTGGAAGTAATAATTAATAAGAAATAATAATTTTAACTTAATCTACATAAAGGGTACGTCTTTGAGAATGCAATTTAAATATTACGTTACATAACATAAAAATTCCATCGATTGCAGCCATTGTCTGCAACCAACTATTGTTATTGCATCTTCTATGCGCCAGCGCAGGGAGTGAACTTTGCGCGTGCCTCGATAAGCCTCCGTGTTTTATTACAATGTAACATAGAATGTTGCTAGCAAAAACATAAATAGAAGTTACGTATTTACTTGTAATATTAGAATCGTACTGAACAGATATTGATACGGATAAAAATATTTATTTGCATGAAAAATGGTATAATATTCTTAGTAAATGATTTCGAGATTCACATATTACGTCAGTCGTCAATGTAACAAAACACATCTACTCACCTAATTTCAAGTGAATTAGTCGGAAATAAACCGTGACATACGGACGGACATGACGAATCTATAAGGGTTCTTTTTTTTGCCATTTGTCTACGGAACCCTAAAAACCAGCAAAGAAACCATTTAATTCACTACATTACACTCAAATATCCCCCTAATGAACAATTATCTAAGGTGGCGATACCTCGACCGATGCCACGTAATCAACGTGGCTAGCTGATTATGGTGCGCCTAATGGCGGCGGGTATTTTTAGCAGACAGCTTTAGGCTGTATTCCCACTGGAGCGGCTATTCTTTATTGCGAATGGAGCTTAACTTAAGTTAAGCTCGTGTGTGAGTAGGTTTGTGTTTTATGTGCGGCCAAACTCAAAAATTAATTTAATCACTTGGAAATAATAGAATTTGCTTGTGATAGGTCAAATTACAAATATAAAATTAAAGCGAATAACAACTGATACGTTGATTAATATGTCAAAGTAAATAAATTAATAATAGTCCAAAAATACTCAATAATAAAAATAGGTATCAACAGAATGTTCCATACTCTCTTTTACAAACGGCAAGATAAGACTAAACAAAAAAATATGGGACATTCTTTGTCATTCACTGGCAGAGTTCCAAAGCCCACATTACTGAGAAAAAACCTGCCAAAACAAAACTCAGTAGGGTCTTTTCAAAATATGTTCCTTAAAACTATTAGCCGTAGGTAGAGGTAGGGTAAGTATGCATAGGGTGTGCATACAGTTCGTACAAATTGAGGACTACTTATTTCTTAAATATTAAATTCATAAACATGTAATTTAAGTTCATGTATTGTGATTATAACTCGTTTTTCTAATCGGGGTGTTTGAGGGTGTACTTTATTCCCGATTATTGATTATTATATACGTTGTGTTAACGCCTGATATTTTTATGCACGCAAAATGCAAAGTTTTACTATTATACTACTTATTATTCGCTATACAATCCGCAATCTAGTGAACACGTCTCTGTACAACTTTTACATAATTAATCGAAATATAGTGTTTCAAGATACCAAAAGGTGTTTTCATTGTGTCCTGCTGAGGCACAAACACGTTGTAGGTATTATATTGTAGAAATTATATTTGCGGATTTTCTCGCGTATACAATACTCCCAACTTCTTCTCTTACCCGACGTTTCGATTACCGTGATCACGAGCAGACTAATTCAACTATGTTCAGCCTGGCCTTATCCGCAAATATAATTTGTACAATGTACGAGTATGAAGCTCGCGAAAACCTCCGAATTTCCTTTATAACAGGTACTTTATATTATCATACAGTATCTCGTTTTCACGATACTCCAGTGGAAACGTAGCCTTATCGTTGAATGTGCAGTGAGGTCTGCTCTCGTGTGGTCCGACGCTGTTCTTGCTATGTGAAGGGCTCTTTGTATGATTTATCTCTGTTTAGTTTTACATTTATCGCACCAAAGCAACTCGCTTGTGGTTGTTCATTCTCAATGTCTTCTTGATTAATGTTATGTGAAACGTCATAAAATGTCGATACTACTGCTTCTATCGGGTCATAGAACAACGCGGGTCACCGGCCGCCGCGGCGGACCGGAGGGGAGTAGTCATAGCGTTTATTACCGATGCCTAACAGTCTGTCATTTTTGTGGGTGTAATGCGTGTGACACACACACACACACACACACACACTACAAAAATCATCTATTACTACGAAATTCACATCTTGACGACCCGGTTAGTCCAGCGGTGTGAGATGACCGTTTGATTCGAAGGGTCGCGGGTTCGATCCCCGCACCGGGACAAATATTTGTATGGCCTACAGATATTTGTTTCGGGTCTGGGTGTTTGTGTATGTGTTGTATGTGTACAACGGCTCCCACGACACAGGTTTATACCTACTGTGAGGCTGTGAGTGTTAGCGTATTTTATTTATTTATTTTTAAAAATTTCACACACACATTTATACTTCTAGGCGACATGCATAGGCCCATTTGGGCTTGTACTTTGATAGAGGGGAAAGCCTGCATACGGCTACTGGATTGATTAAGAATGAAGGCAAAAACAAGCGGTCTGAAACTCGTATCCTTTTGGAGACACCACAGGGTATTTTAGGCTCAGATTTAGACATTGCTACACACTTTGAAGATTACTTTGCTAATATTCCATTCAAAATTACGGCACCATTAAATTCTTCTTCTGGAATATCGATTGCCATTCTTAAAAGGAACGTAGAGCCTTGTCATATTAAACTAACTTTTAATCATATTAGTCCTTAAACAATCATATCCACATTTAATCAGCTCAAAAACAAAGCTAGTGAAGATATTTATGGTATGTCTGTTAAAGTGTGTAAATCGATTATTAGTACTGTAGTGCCTTATTTATCTTCAATTTTTAATTTATGTATCCAGCAGGGAATCTTTCCGGATTTGTTAAAACTGAGCAAAGTCGTACCACTATTTAAATCAGGGGATAGTAAAGACCCGAATAATTATAGGCCGGTATCTGTTCTTCCCGTTATTAGTAAAGTTTTCGAGAAAGTGATACTTAATCAATTGCTGCAGCACTTTAATAAAAATAAGATCTTACACCACCAACAATTTGGTTTCACAAAAGGTTGTAATACAATTGATGCCGGTGTTGCTTTACTTAAACTAAATGTATTCGTCTTACTCTTCCAAATGTCAAAAGTAAAGAAGGGGAAATATTCTTCAACAATGATAAAATACAATTTGTTAGTGAAGCTGTCTTCTTGGGTATAACGCTTGATTCAAAATTGCAATGGGGTCCTCATATTAAACTGTAAGGAAAACGTCTAAGTTCTGCTGCTTATGCCGTCAGGAAGATTAGACAGTTAACGGATGTCGACACTGCGAGACTCGTTTATTTCAGCTACTTTCACAGTGTCATGTCCTACGGTATTTTGTTGTGGAGTCGGGCAGCTGAAATTGATTCAATATTTATATTACAAAAGAGAGCTATTAGAGCGATATATAACTTAAATAGTCGTGACTCCTTGAAAGAATTATTCAAGCAAATAAATATGATGACGGTCCCTTGCCAATATATTTATGAAAATATATTGTATGCTAGGAAAAACTTATTTAAGAAAATTAATGATAGACATACTTATAATACCAGAAATAAAAATAAATTAGTATTTCCAAGTTTTCGCCTATCGAAAACACATAAATGTTTCTTAACATGTTGTATACAGTTTTATAACAAAATTCCGTTCAACATTCTAGAACTTACAGATAATAAATTCAAGTCATGTATTAAACGCACACTATGTAAAAATGCGTACTACAGACTCGATGACTATCTAAAGGATAGAGATGCCTGGACAAATGCTGATCTAGCTCCACAAGACTAAACAATAATTTTGTGAAATGAATGTGCATTGTACTTGATATTGTAAAACATAGTCATAGTGTCATATTGTGAAAATAGTTTTAAGGAAAATATTTTGAAAAGACCCTACTGAGTTTTGTTTTGGCAGGTTTTTTCTCAGTAATGTGGGCTTTGGAACTCTGCCAGTGAATGACAAAGAATGTCCCATATTTTTTTGTTTAGTCTTATCTTGCCGTTTGTAAAAGAAAGTATGGAACATTCTGTTGATACCTATTTTTATCATTAAGTATTTTTGGACTATTATTTATTTTATTTTGTTTACTTTGACATATTAATCAACGTATCAGTTTTTATTCGCTTTAATTTTATATTTGTAATTTGACCACAAATCACAAGCAAATTCTATTATTTCCAAGTGATTAAATGCATTTTTGAGTTTGAGTTTGAAGGTAATTCTTCATCGATCATATTATGACTGCTCTCAAGCTTGCTTTTCCTTCGATTCGACTACTCTAGATTGAAATAAGTCTCCCGTAAAATATGGATGGTGTTGCCCCTGCTCCTTCTAGTTTCTCGTAATAATCTAATGCCCAAGAAATGCCGTCCTTACTATATATTAAATTCGTTCGTATCGGAAACAAAAAAAATAAAACAGCGATATTCATCTGTCGACTGCCGTACCTAAACCAAATGCAATTGTTTTAACAATTAAGACCACGATGCACCCCAGGCGGTGTGTAAGCGTTGTCTGAATTGCAGCAGCAACTAAGTAGACCAATCTCAATATCTTAACTATGTTGAACGTGGCATTTTGCAATTCTTTGCGGCCACTTTTTCAAGCTGACCACTTATTTATCGTTTAGTCTCGCTGCTCTATCGCCGCACTTATCTCCAATTGCGCGTAATTATACGATGTGCAATGATCTCTTGTATAATATAATTGGTACCGGTGACACACATCTTACTCGAGCTGATGATGGGGTGGAATTTGCTTCTGCAACTGATTACATCGTCCAAGTGAACATGATCTGTAATTGCATCGTCCAAGTTAGCAAAAATACTCATAAAATAAAAACTACTGGGCCAATCTCAATAAAACTTATGTCTGTCCAAATGAAATAAAAATCTAATGTTTTACATGGACACTTTTGCATTGTAGGATTACAAGCTACTTACAGTGAATGACTTATAAATAGTGAATGACTAATAATAATAATCCAATACGTATTTATGATTAGTTACCAATTTGTAAATATAACTGGCTGTTGCTCGCGGCTTCGACCGCGTGGATGTCGTTTTATAAATAACTAAGTAGCCTACGTTCTTTCTCAAAGTCAGCTCTATCTCTGTACTAAATTTCATTAAAATCGGTTCAGTCGTTTGGACGTGAAAAGGTAACAAACAGACAGACAGAGTTACTTTGGCATTTATAATATTAGTAGGGATTAACCGATAAATCAATATTTTTTTTAATTCTTTCATAGAAAAATATGTTCGTTATGTCATAGTCATTCACTTAGCCAAATAATATCATCCTTACACAATGTACATCCATAAAATCGAACCATCGTTTTCGGTTCTACATTTATTAGATATACGTACAGCTAAGATGTAGAATACTTTGCCAGCTTCTTTCTATTAATTCCCAGAAAGCTGAAAATTTACATAGATGTTAGGGACGGGACACCATTATTATGAAATTGTAAAAAGTTTAACTAGTCCATTCTCTAAAATGGTTAGTGTATTGAAAATATGTGTAAGGACAATTTTTGTAGATAATTGCATGTTCTCCAATTTTTGTCTGACATATTTTATCATAAAACTAACCGTTTCGCTGAAAAATAAAAAAAAAAAAACATTTTTGCAACCATTAACCTTGAATAAAAAATTTTGCAGTCATCGGATCGATGAGGACTTTTCACAATTTCATAACAATGGTGTCCCTAACATCTATGAAAATTTTCAGCTTTCTGGGATTTTTTTCAAGGGTCAATGTCTAAATTGACCGGACTATAAACTAATAAAGGATCTCATTGCATTTATCGTTCGCATGTCGGTATCAAATGTTCCAATCTCAACATTCCGACGGTATAAAGTTCACATAATTACATTTGCTTATTTTAAGACACTGGTGGAGATTAGAAGATACCTAATTATCTCGATGTGCTACCTAAATATCCAATGCATTTGAATGCAGCTCGATTCATTAACCCCAAATTTGGAATATCGTGAACATTTCAAGCGATTTTTCGAATCAAAGTAGGTATACATTTATCTTTAACTAGTTGTTGTTCGCGACTCCGACTTTTTGGACGTTTTATATTAAAAGTGTAGACCTATAATTACAAATTCACCAAGTTATAAAAATTACCACATTTCCCCAAATAGACACTGCGTTTCACAACAAGCCCTTATACTGCGCATTCAAAGGGACACAAACTACTTACGTGAGTACAAATAATGACCACTACGTCTCTTGTTAGCGGGATTACGGTCAGAAAAAAGCTTTGGGAAAATATGAATCGTCCCATATGAGCACGCTCAGTTGCGCGGAATATGCGGCGTTGGATATTCTCATAAGCAGAGCATGTTTATATACTTTATAATCTTTACATTGTAAACGTAATCCCTCGGTAATGCGGAGAAGTCTGTTTTACTTTGTTTTGTCTCGAAGACTGACGTTCGATTAAAATGTTGGGTTTGTTGTTGTGTTACATAATATTGTTTTTATAACTCAACCTCGCTAGAGTCCCTACCTAGTGCCACATAGTGTGATTTTCCTATCGTGCAAATTTTCAGTCGCAGTGGCCAGATTCTTTTATGATTTACGAGTAAATGTCGCACCATCGATGAGGTTTCCGGTGATGCAATACCATCTATACATACATACAAATAAATAAAATTGGAGTGTCTGCTTGTAATATAAAAATAACCGCTTTTTACTTAATGCATATGTATGTATACACGGTACTTAGACCAAAACAACATTTTTATATTTTTTGTCTGTCTGTCTGTCTGTCTGTCTGTTTGTTCCCGCTAATCTCGGGAACGGATGGACCGATTTTGACGGGACTCTCACTGGCAGATAGCTTATGTAATAAGGAGTAACTTAGGCTACTTTTATACTAGCTGCGCCCACGACTTCGTCTGAGATACTGAACAATCATAAATTCTCAGACGGACGAAGTCGCGGGCACAGCTAGTTCCAAATAATACTTTACATATGACACAAATATGGCACCGCTTGTTGGACCTGTTGTAAGTCTTCCACCCTCAAAAGTCTACCGTGATACTATTTTAATAAATTCTCACACTCGCTATTTTAATTTATATTCCTACTGAATTGGAAAGAGCGCATGTCAAATTATTGAAAAATATTTGAGCTACTGTTAACGCATTTCTGCGAAGTTTTAATTGACTTGGTCGTTTTAATTCAAAGTTGTAAAACAAATCTTACGCACGAAGAATGTCGTGTGTTAGATTTTTTTTTTTTATCTTTATTAATTTGGGGATTTTTGTCAATTTGACACGACAATCCCATTGTATCAAAATGTATACAAAACACACATTTACATACTAAAAATCAAAAGAACAATCAATAGGTATGCAATTGTGTAGTTTACTGGCGAAGTGTTAGATTTGTTTTACATCTTTGAATACGGTAGAGACGCAAATAAATGATGTAGGCATCTTACTGGTGGTAGAGCTCCAGTGACGGAGCTCGCGGGCGTAGGCACCACCGCATTACCTAATATACTTGCCGCTAAATGGTAGTGTGCAGCACTATCGTGTTCCGGTCAGGTGATAATGTACGGCCCTGTAATTTCCGGCACAGAGGTGACCTCGGTCTTTGTATGGGTGTCTATAGGCTGCAGTCATCACTTAACATCAATGTGACCTGCATGCTTATTTGCTACTTCGGTAACATAAAAAAAAAAAAACTGATAACCATGATATTACCTAGTACATGTATTGCAACGGCTAAACACGCAGCTGTCGTGTCGTCGCCGCGCGCCGGTCGCACAATTGCATGCATTATTCAAATTTGTTTGCCTACCCACATGGTTAAATTTACACACAATGATTGGTGAACCTTCGGCGGTGGATGGCGACCACCGGTGCAAATTATCCTGTCTCCCTCACCGGATCAATCATTCAATTGAGCGGCCGTACTGCGCACTTGGCTCACTTGGGTGCCTCTGGTGATAACAGATGAAATGTTATCATCATTTACCATTTCCCTTTCTTTGCTGAGCTGAGTTACAGAGCGTGCGGTTTGACTAATGATCCTTACATACATAATCTATCAACTAATCTGCTGATATATCAGCAGATTAGTTGATAGATTATGTATGTATAGGGTATTTTTGTATGTATGTATAGGGGATTATGTATGTATATAACTCTACCTGCCCTATAGGGCAGGTAGAGTTTTTTTTTTATGTTTCTTACTGGTGGTAGAGCTCCAGTGACGAAGCTCGCGGGCGTAGGCACCACCGCATTACCTATTATACTTGCCGCTAAATGGAAGTGTTCAGCACTATCGTGTTCCGGTAAGGTGGTAATGCACGGTCCTGTAATTTCCGGCACAGAGGCATAAAACCTTAAGCCTCAAGAGTGGTAACACATCTGCATTTTGACCTTGGTCTTTGTGTGGGGTGACTATAGGCCAGTGGCCCGTGTTGCTCTATGGTAGTACCTATTGAATACGCGAGAGAAAACCGCATGTGTATTTTTAACCGAGTTCAAAAAACGAGAAAATTCTCAATTCGGCCGGTATATATATATTTTTTTATGTATGTACGCGATTTTCGCCGAGATTTCTTGACCGATTTACCTAATTCTGTTATAGTTTTGAATTGGTCCCATAAAAATTTTGATTCAGATAGGCCCATCAGTTTTTATTTTATGAGCATTTTTATACTTACTTTCACCTCAGACTAAAGGAATAAGAATAGACGACGAGTTGTCATACAGTGCGTTGAATCCACTGACGTAGTCCTAATGCGCATGACAACTAGATGACAACAAGTGACAATGATACATTTACTCATCGACGACACAACACTAGGTTATTTACTCCTTCGTGGATATTTTTTTTTTCATTGATTTCGTATAGTCGTGTAGTAGTTTTGTAACGACACACCTAAACAATTTAAATAAGGTATCTAATTGTCACGAAGCTAAAAGAGTGAGATTTTACAAACTTAACAGATGTGAACATTAATCTAATTGGCAATGCAGCAATAAACTAAAAAGTATTAAATAAATATAACTACGTTAAGTAAAACCGACTTCAAAACTGAAAAGAAAAAATAATAAAGATTTAATAGTAATTATATATACTACCTATTATTTATATGTGCTATTTACTAATAGGTTTGAAGTCGGTGCCAAGCCAAAATCACTAAAGTAGGCATTTCATTGTATTAAAACGTAACTTCACGCCTATAATCTCCGAAGGGGTAGGCAGAGGTAAATGCATAAATTCAAGCATACACGCAAACACCCACGATTCGCCGGTTACGTTTTGTTCAGTATATTAATTTGCTCGTATTCATATTTAAGTGATTAAAATATAATTATTTGTTTAAGGCTTGGCACCGACTTCAAACCTATTAGTAAATAGCACATATAAAGAATAGGTAGTATATAATTACTATTAAATCTTTATTATTTCTTACTTTTCAGTTTTGAAGTCGGTTTTCCTTAACGTAGCTATATTTATTTATATGTAAATGTTATTGTATCAAAAATTATTGGAGCTCAAAAAAAATAAGTACCTAACACTTCAGAGGAAAATTATATGAAAATGTTATATTTTTGTTGAAGGAAACCTTAATAGGTATTAAGTCACCCACGATTCTTCGCAAGCATTCATTAGGCGCGGCCGGGAGTAACATAACTCGCGTAACGTTACTGGAGTGTTTCGCGGAACCGTTGTCGATACCGATCGAGATATTATTTCAAGAATGTTAAGCGATACTTGTCCATTTTAATGTTATGATACGCATCGGAGAGAGTTTGCCGTTGGGTTTTTAATGGTATAAGATCTACCATCATGATCACTACGTTCATGGCGTAGTTCGACATCGATTTCGAGGAAAATGGAGGCAAATGGTTTGGCTAGATAGCCTTAAAAAATTAAGTAAGTACCTACCTACACGACATTCTGGTCGCTTTCCAGCTATCGCCCGTCCGTAGCCGTGCTAGCTACAAGTTGGTGGTAATGTACACGCGAGAGACATTCAGAATTTTTATTACTTACCATATTTTTTAAATCTGCTACCACATTCATTTTTGACTGTATGTAGGAGGCAATTAGTGGTGCGAAAAAATTTTCGTTTTTCGCACCACTGCCATATGTCTCGTGCGATTTTATTTAAATGATAAAATTGTACACCGCCCATTTTGTTAATGTAGGCAATCGCCGTAGTATTGTCTATTCTTAGCAAAATGTTACAATTTTCTAGTCTAGAGGCGAATACTTTGAGGCTATAAAAAGCTGCAAGCAATTCCAGGGTATTTATATGTAAAGAAGATTGTGAGCGATTCCAGTGACCGTGCGCTGTTTCGTTATTGCAAGCGGCCCCCCATCCAGTCTGGCTAGCGTCACTAAATATAGTGTATGAATAATCTTTACTCTCGAAAGAGCAACTAGGGAAATCTAAATGATCCCTCCACCATATAAAATCACTTTTTAAATGTTGCGATAAATTTATATATTTATTCTAATTATTAGAATAGTCGAGAGCTAAGAACTTTTCTCTCTCAAACATTTTTGTGTAAACCCAGCCATAGTCTACAGCTGGACACACAGAAGTTAGCAAACCAACGTAAGCTAGCTCCCTAATTTTGCATCCTTTTGCACTCAGTAATTTGTTTGACATATTTTTTATGCGTTGCTTCTTGTCATCAGGCAGAGTTAAACACATTTTTGATGAATTGTAGATGAAGCCTAAAAATTTACATATAGTCTTTGGACTAATTTGACTTTTAGATTAATTGATCAAAAATCCTAATTTCTTAAGTAAGCTTATGGTAGTTTGTACATTTTCTAAGCAGTTTTTATATGAACTTCCAATACATAGAAAATCGTCCAAGAAATTTACAAATAAATGTCCTAATGAACGTAATTGATTAAGAACGGGTTTTAACAATTTTGTGAACACATATGGAGCAGTACAAAGTCCAAATGGTAGTACGTTAAATTCAAACAATTGATTGTCAAATTTTTTAGAATTCCATCTCAAACGAAGGTAAATTTTATCACACTTAGCTATTGGTAAAAGAAAGTATGCGTCTTTTAAGTCTATGGTAGCCATAAAACTATTTTTATCAATTAATTTTAGTGCAGTGCGATAATCTTCCATTTTGAAATGATTAACTAAGATAAATTTATTCAATTCTTTTAAATTCAAAATAAAACGATGTTTTCCATTTGGTTTTGGAACTGTAAAAATTGGAGATACAAATTGGTTTTTACACGGGGTGCAAGTAGAGATATATCTTGATTCTAATAATTCCGTAATACAACAGTGAATTATGTTTATGTCTTTAGACGAATATAGTCTATTATTAATTATATGTGTTTGAACTGGAGCAGAAATAAAAGGAATTTTGTAACCTTCAAGCCAGGACAAAATAGTTTTGTCATTCGTTATACAACGCCATTCATGGGTAAAATGCTGAAGTCTGCCAGCAACAGGTAAATATTCGTCAGTAAACGGTACCTGTGGCGAAGGGATTATCGCCGTCGAGATTGTGGGTAAGATTTCGGGCGTGCCGGTGCCGGTGGAGGTGCGCGACGCTGGTCGCGGGGCGCGCCCGCTCGTGTCGGCGGTGGCGGTGCTGCACGCCGATGCTGGGCTGGGTACACTCGCGTCTCGGCGGCTGGTGCTCGCGGTGCCCCCCTTGCGTTTAAAGCTCCTGGCATACGGACTGAGGTAGTCGGCTGTGAGCGACCTTGATTAAATTTTTTGCTACTAAATCTTAATTCCGAAGCAGACTGCGATATTGGTTTAGATGTTTTTAAGTGTTCGGACAAATTTGCACCGAACAAGTACTCGTCTATCTTCGTATTTTTTATCGTACTGCTGCATGTAAACTGTAATCATCTTCGGAACGATGCGAAGTATAATTATAGGTATGTAATATGAAAAGAATGAATTATTTATAAATTCCTCAATTTCCCCATTTTGAAACGATATTGTTTGTTTATAAAGATGATATTGATTTCAGAAACCAAGTAGGTAGATACATTCACCCATGTTTTTGCGAATACGAAGTGAATATTCATAAGCGTTCATTAGGCGCGGCCGGTTGTAACATAAATCGCATAACGTTACTGGTGTGTTTCGCGGAACCGTTGTCGATATCATTCGAGATATTATTTCAATAATGACCGATGTTAAGCGATACTTGTCCAGTCATTGTCTGTTACGCCTCGGATGCGAGAATTTGCTGTTTGTTTCTTTATGGTGTAAGATCCGGCTGCATGATCATTTCATATTTTTTTGTTATGCCATGGCCCGGTAATTTTCACACTGCCCCATCGTGACCCACTTTCTTCTTGCTTGCCAAGCTGGTTCCATTAGGTAAAATCTATATATTATCAATTGCTGTTTGTTAGACTCGCTAAACGACTCGATAGTAAGTTTATTACTTTTGCCAACGTAGCTAAACTCACGCTTTGCCTCCTTCTCCAGGTGGAGCAGCGAGATGTACCGGGCATCGACTGCGCGCACCTCGCTATGGACACGGAGGAGGGTGTGGAGGTGGTGTGGAACGAGGTGCAGTTCTCCGAGCGCAAGAACTTCAAGGCGCAGGAGGACAAGATACAGATGGTGTTCGACAACCTGACCAGGCTCGAGCACCCGAACATCGTCAAGTTCCACCGGTATTGGACCGATACGCATAACGATAAGCCTAGGGTGAGTCTTATGAGCTTTTATCAAACTTTGCAATTGTATGTTTACAAATCTTGCAATATTTGAAGCAGTTCCCGTGGACCGATAGAGATTAAAGGTGACCACACAAAACCGCGACGCGATGCGATGTGAGACCCATCGCGAGTTCCTGCCACCATCGCATCGCAGTTTTGTGTTTGCGTCCTTAGTGTACTTAGCACTTCCACTCGTTTATATTGTTCCGTGGTAATTAGTATCATCATCTGATTCAAAATGTTCCTTTTTAGTTTTTCCTGTGGTAGAGCTGCAGTGACCTACTTGCTGCTAAATGGTAGTGTTCACTATCGTGTTCCGTTCAAGTGTTATGGTATTTCTGTCACCCAGTTATAACTACTTACACCTCAGGAATGGCAACGTACCTAATACTTTACTCACACAGGCTCTCAGTACATCTAGGTTACAGTATTCACAAACCATCAATCAACTGTATCAATGAACTGTATGCCATAAAGAAAATGATGTAACATTGAACTTACTGCTAAAAATGTGTAATGTGATTGCTTCAGGTAATATTTATCACGGAGTTCATGTCCTGCGGGTCTCTGAAGCAGTTCCTGAAGCGGACCAAACGCAACGTGAAGCGGCTGCCGCTGCAGGCGTGGAAGCGGTGGTGCACACAGATACTATCTGCCCTCAGGTAATACTCGAAAAAAAATTCTCAACGTAGATATAGACTATATTATAACAGATTTAAAGATAGCCGTATTTCCAGCAAATTGACTGAAATCTGGTAGCATAGAAATATGAATAACTAGACAATAGAAATGGTATGTTGTTTAAAACGGTCTGGAAAGCATGTCGCATGTTAGTATATTCACTACTACGTACATAAATAATAACTGCGCACTCAAGTTAACACAGGTCATTGAAATATGTACTATTAAGAAAAATTTAATCGTTAATGTGTTCGTGAACAGCAAACTACATTCTATTACGTTTCGCTTACAGAAATGTGTGTATATGACAAGATTTGACACATCAATTTGTGTCTGGAATTTGTGTCGAATAATGTGTAACTAACTGTAAATGTATTATTTTATGATACCATAAAATATAAAGAAAATATCAACTGCATCTGACTGGGCTGAGCAATATTGTAAAACTTGCATTTATTGAAACATTTCAGTTACCTACACGGCTGCGTGCCGCCCATAGTGCACGGCAACTTGACGTGCGACACCATCTTCATCCAACACAACGGCCTGGTGAAGATCGGCTCGGTGGCGCCGGACGCCATCCACCATCACGTCAAAACCTGCCGCGAAAACATGAGGAACATGCACCTCATCGCCCCCGAATACGGATGTAAGTCTGCTTCCTCCTCACGCACACCAACTAGACGTAGATTGCGCAGTTTCCCCTGCCTCGGTTCTGGTGCGATCTGACCATTTTTCTACACTGTTAGCTTTATCTCTTAAAAATTTCCTCGCCAGTGATTAGAAAACTGGCAGGCAAACACCAGAACCGTCGCCAGGCGGAAACTGAAAACACTGTATTTATTGCAACTTTATTTTCCACGGAGCAGCATCCCAAATGGTGACACCAGCCATGGATATCTACTCGTTCGGCATGTGCGCTCTGGAGACTGCAGCTCTTGAGATTCAGGGCAATGGCGACTCGGGCAGCCACGTCACGGAAGAACACATCGTGCGAACGGTCGAATCATTGGAGGAGACGAGGCAGAAGGACTTCATATACAGGTATTCCATTCTTTGAACTCCACAGGTGTGTAACTCTCGGTAAGTTTGCGTTGTATGGGATTGTATCACTGACGGACACGTAAACTGCACCAAATCGCACTTTGATTTTCAAACAAAAATATACTGATGATAACTATGGATTACATTTTGCTTTTCCTATGTAATAAGTTCTTGAAAATCTGTGAATATTTTTGTTTTAAAATGATCTTGCACTCCAAATTTGATGCAGATTATATGACCGTGAGTATATTTGTGCCTTATTGGGATTCCGTATTAATCGTGTCGAATCGCTTTGCAGGTGTATAAATAAGGACCCAGCGAAGAGGCCTACGGCCAGGGAGCTCCTGTTCCATCCGTTACTCTTCGAAGTTCACTCCCTCAAGCTACTTGCGGCGCATACGCTTGTCAACACTAGTGGTGAGTGACCATCCTCCACAAATCATTTTGTAACAATTCATCCTCATAATGTTTTTGAGAGGAAGTATTTTTTGTATGAGTTGATTAAGATATAGTAAGGTGTAAATATCTCGTAATAACGATAATATGAAGAATCATGGCAAGACACATTAAAAAAAATTGTTACGCTAGAATAGCTGTGAAGTATTATAATGAATAATCACCTCTAGAACATTTCACGGTATTTAAAATATTTCTGCCTTACTAGAATATTAATGAATGTTATACATACAATTTACATTTCTATTTTTCCCTTCCGGGTTCTGAAAGCAATATTTAAATTAAGTTTAATTTTGCATCTTTTTATTTCGAAATTTTCGTACAAATTTCGCCGTGATCCTAAAAGCGGGACGATAAATGTAAAGTTCGATGAACACTCGCGCCCACACAGCGAACATCAGCGAGACGATAACGGACGAGGTGTGCGGCGGCGCGGGCGGCGCGGCGCTGGCCTGGTGCGAGCGCGGCGGCCGGCGCCACGAGCTGGCCGCGCGCGACCTGCAGCCGCACGCCGAGAAACTGGAGAAGTTCGTCGAGGACGTCAAGTGAGTCCGACACTTGTGAAGCATTTTATATTGTCTCCAACGAAATTTCTGTCTTTTGTGTCTATATTTTATGGATTAGTCGTGTTGTCGGTTTTGAAAGTAAAGTGCTGTAGGTTTTAGTTGTTCATATTCATTGAATAACGATGGGGTTCCCCAGGGTTGATATTTGAGGACTCCTTTATTGTTTGTTGATTTCCTTAAACTAAAAGAATAACATTTAATGGATAAATATTCGCACGATATTTAGGTTGTTGCATATTATTTCTTTCGTTCGCAACTAATTCCAAAGGTTCACTGTTTAAAAATTTGCCTAGCGGTATTAAGTCCGCCCAGTGTACTCGGTGCATTGCATGAAGAAACAATCAGTAGATATAATTTTACACCTTTTTTGGAATCGAAAGGGCAATAATGATGGTTAATGTAATATATAGTTAGACAATTAATATTGACGGTAGTAAATTTGTATGTATGTTCACGCCAGGTCCCTAACGGGGTAGGCAGAGAGTGTAGAGCGCCAGACATCCCGGTTCTGACAAACCTCTCGTGCCTCGTCTACCTTCATCATTCTCTTCATACATGCACGCCGATTCCTAAGACTTTTGACACCACCATCAGACAGAACTCGACCTATTTGGTCATGGTAGGTCAGCCTTGGTCTTCCTGGGCCTCTGCAACCATCCACATTCGCATTGTATATCTGTTTAGTCATTCGCTCATTCGACATTCTTTCTATATGCCCGAACCATCGGAGCATGCCTTTTTTCATTTTTACACCGATACTATCATTCACACAAAGTCTCTTTCTTACATCTTCATTACGAACGCGATCGGTGAGTGATACACCGCAGATCTTGCGCAAAGATCTCATCTCGACCGCGTTCAACTTACTTTCATGCTCTTTCCTGCATACCCAGCTCTCGCTTCCATATAAAAGCGTTGGAGTAAGTACAGCATTATGTACGGCTAGTCGAGCCCGCTGGCTGAGATGTTTAGATTCTAGCAGCTTACCCAACGCTCCATTCACGCAATTCCCAGCAAGCACTCTTCTTTCTATGTCAGTGGTGTACCTACCATCCTTGCTAAAAGCACATCCAAGATATACAATTTCATCAACCTGTTCTAACACTGCATCATCTACTACTACCCTTGCATTTGTTCTCTGTTCATCTCTTTCAAATACTAATACTTTAGTTTTATCCACATTCAATTGTAAGCCTTTCTCCATACAATCCTCTTTCATGACTGTGACTAGTGCTTGTAGCCCAGATGGTGTAGAGCTAACAATTACCGCATCATCTGCGTAAAGCAGACAGTTCACCACTAAGTCACCCATACGCACTCCCACATCCATCAACTTCACCCTCTGGAGGCATTTGTCCAGATATATAATAAACAGCCTAGACGAAAGCACGCAACCCTGTTTGACACCGATGTTAACATCAAACCAGGGTGACATGTTACCATCTACCCGCACACATGCTTGACAGCCCACATACGTGGACTGTATTGCACGGAGCAGACTGCCATCAATACCATACTCTGGCAAAATGTCCCACAGCTCCTTTCGTAATACCCTATCAAACGCCTTCTCCAAATCCACAAAACCGCAGAAAACCTTCTGGCTCACAGCCAGATGCTTCTCTACGATGTTGCGGAGGGTGAAAACTTGATCCATACATCCTCTTCCAGATCTGAAACCACCCTGTGCATCCCACAACAACCCGTCGGACTTCTCTTTCATTCTTCTTTCTAAGACTTTCCCATACACTTTAGCTGCCAAACTGATCAAACTGATCGCTCGATAGCTGGTGCAGTCCATACGTGAACCCTTGCCTTTATACAAAGGCACGATGACCGCACACCGCCAATCCTTTGGGATTCTTCCGGACCTCCAGCAAAGGTTGCACAACACCCAGAAAGAATCCCAAAGGGCAGCACCACCATATTTGATCATTTCGGCAGAAACCTGATCAATACCCGCAGCCTTACCACATTTCAAACTTCGTATCGCCCTTACAATCTCATCTATTGTTATATCCTCACAAGCCGGCACCGTCAAGTCAGCAACTCCGGCGTCAGGGTTGTGAGCATAATCATACATTTCCCCATAATACTCGCTCCATCGTTTTAACACATCTTGCGTGTTCTCAAGAATGTCACCCAACTTAGATTTTATTCTATTCATTCCAGAAACTGGAGAAGAGCTTCTAGACTTTTTCACCTCCCTCCAATAGAGTTTGATGTTAGTCTCAAAGCTCTTCGCCAGTCTCTCATCAGCTTCCACTTTATCTCTCTCACGCTTTTCATTCACTAAAATCTTGGTGTCATTCTTGAGCCGACGGTAAATTTCTCTCTTCTCATCTCTCATACCATTATTCATTTGCAAAGATGCTACATAATCCAGCCATGCTTTCTTCTTTCTTTCAACGGAGTCTTGCACCTCCTTGTCCCACCACGCATCCCCTTTCAAGGATTTGCGTATCTTTGCATAACCACATACTTCTTTCGCAACTTCCACCATACTATCTTTCATAACTTGCCAACATTCATCCACGTCCAAGTCCGTAAGACAAACCTTGTCTAACTTTTCACGGACTTGATGTTCATACACTCTCCTTGCACTAATGTCTTGTAACTTTTCACTCTTTATTCTTTCAAGTCCCCCGAAAGGCACACGGACACGCCAATGTCGCCATTTCTTGAACAGACCCCTAAACCGGCTTATAACCAAGTAGTGATCTGTATCAAGAGTGGGACCTCTGTAGGCTCTAGTGTCCATCAGGCTCTTCCGAAAATTTGGTCGTTAGTAAATTTGGTCAATCTTAAAGCCGGAGAAGCAGAAATGTAGAATATTTCTAAATCGGGATCGCGCGACTGAAGTCCCACGGCACGTCTCGCAGATACGGCATCTACCCGCTGACGGCGTACGCGCGCGGCGGCCGCGGGGGCCGCGCCGCCTCGCCCTGCGAGCGCGCGCGCGCCTCCTCCGAGAGCGCGCCCGCCTCCCCCGAGCCCCGCGCGCCCCGCGCCCGCGACCTGGAGACGCGCCGCGTCGTCAACATGATGTGCAGCCTCAAGCCCGCGCCGCCCGCCAAGCCCGACCCCGACACCGCCGACCTGCTGGTGAGTGTGCGTTCTAACCTTAAATGTGCACCTCCTACCTAAACCCGAACTCAAAGCCGCAGGTTTGCGCGGAAGTTCTTCTGGAACCTCGACCCGTGATCGATAAACGAAATTTTGCTAATTGCAGATGACGATCCTGCTGCGCATGGACGACAAGATGAACCGTCAGCTCACGTGCCCCGTGTCGCGCCGGGACTCGGCCGCCGCGCTCGCGCACGAGCTCGTCACGCTCGGCTTCATCCACGAGGTGAGCCCCCCTCCCCCCCTGCCCCCCTCACGTGCCCCGTGTCGCGCCGGGACTCGGCCGCCGCGCTCGCGCACGAGCTCGTCACGCTCGGCTTCATCCACGAGGTGAGCCCCCGTGAGCATCTCTCGCTGTCTTCGGAGACGGTGAAAGAGGGAGAATCAACCAATATATCAGATGTTTTTTTTATTTAAAGAAAAATGGAAAGAAAAATTTTACTTCAGGCGAGACTCGAACTCGCGCCCTACTGGGAATCTAGTCCAGCCGCTCTTTCAATTGAGCTACTGAAGTCCTGCCCGATTTGTCGAATCTTTCCTTCACACTTCTTGCATTGCTTTTATTGCTGTCGGGCTAGTATAATTTCTTTTATTTTGTGTTGCAGGCAGACCGCGATAAGATCTGCCGGCTGATGGAGGACTCCCTCCGCAGTAGCTTCGGTGGGCCCCCCGGGCCCCCCGCGCCCCCCGCCGCGCGCGCCCCCCAACACGTCGTCAGCTAGTGCCGCCCGCCGCGCCCCCCGACCGCCCGCGCCCCCCGCGCCCCCCGCGCCCGCTCTGTAGCCGCTTTAGATCTGTATTGACCGGCCGGGACGACCGTTCCTTGTGATTTGTCTTTGTACTGAAGCGATCGCATCCGTGTAGGATTTTCAAGTCGCCTAAAGTTGGCGAAGGTGTACGAGATTTCAAAACTACCCAAAGATGATACAGTACGTTACATTTTTCTTTTCAAATATAATTTACGGAATATTAAAAAACTTTAGATTTAAATGTCCTTTGTAAGTATCTTCGCGCATCGAATTCCTTACGTGGTAGGAAGAGAGGGTGGAGCGCCAAATATCCGTTCACACACCTCTCGTGCCTCTCGTTCTATATCATCCTAATTGTAATTAATTTTCTTAATGATATATCAACTGTATTTTGTCACCTTCGACCACCTCTTAGATTACCTAATAATTTAAATGACTATGATATTTTTATTATACGCAATAACCAATAGCCTACAAGTTTTTTCTGTAATTTCTACACTTAAACGACGTTTAGCAATAATTTCACTCTTATCTGTAGCCTATTTATTTTCGCGTCACTTACCCAACATTACTTATTTTATCTCAATATCGTTTACAAGAATAACGATTAACAAGTGAATTTCATCGTCTCTTTGGGCTGTTTTAATATTACATCCAATTTAACTTATTAGAAATTTGTACATCTTTAAAATCATATAACTATTCAAACCGCTTGAAAGCTTACCGGTGCGTTCGCTTTAGTCCCAAACGTCCAATAGTGTATCATAAATATACGAAGTCTACGGATCGTCCCCTTAATAAATAACCTGTTTCATGATTTAGTGTACACACTTTAATATTAGTTGTGTAAAAAGCATTTACTCTACAATGTTAGTATCGTAAGTGACTAATTTATGAAACAGCGGCCCTAATATGTTACCCTGTGGAACACCATAACACTTACTGAGCGTATTTATAAAGCTAACTGCTTTTTCCTTTCTGTCTGTCTGGCGTTGAATATAACATGAAATAATATGTCGGTTGGTCGATGGGATTACAAAAGATTCCGTGTCGGTACTATAGTTTCCTATATCGGGACTTGATCATTAGCATTTTTAAAAACTGTATTTGAAGTCCTCGATACGTAACGGCCTTTGGCACTATGTTATAATCTTCCGAAGCACATAGCTTTTATCGTTACTCTAACGAGGTTTTATTGTAGTCACTTAGAGACGGGCGCTACTGTGCTGTACGATCTAAAATGTCAGTCGGTTCGCACCCGGTTATTTTAAATTAGTTTAGATTTAAAAGCATATTGAATATATAGAAATCGTCTTATGAAAGAGATTTAGTGTCCTCGAAACTTATATTTTTGCATACGAATATAATGAATTCGATGGAACGCGTTCCCTTGTCGATATTAAAAGATCGTTTTGTGTTTATAGTGTGAAACAGCGAACGATGTTGTGACTTCTTTACGAACAAATGTCAGGAACATTGTGTAATCGCAAGATCGTCGGTTGACTGATGGAAGCGCGTTTGTAATGAAAATTAATTTCTAAAGCAAATATTTGCGTCTATTCTATAGTCAGACCGCTGATCTTAACGTGCATTCGTAAGTCACAAAAATATAGTCGGAATAAGAATTTAAAGTTTTGGGTGTTTTTGTTGGAGGTAGACACAAATGTTTGCATCGCGCCAACATTCCACTTCGTTGTTAAGTTTCAACTTGCGATGTGTACACAAACAGTGTATTTCCTGTCTTAGTGTACGTGATGTCTTCAAATACTTTATATCGATGGGTATTTGGATCTGTGTCGACACAATATAAAGACATCATTCCATACAGACGTCACTACTAAGCATAGAGCAACACCGGAGGGGAGTAGCCATATGCAGGCTTTCCCCTCTGTCAAAGTACAAGCCCAAATGGGCCTATACCTGTCGCCTAGATGTTTAAATGTGTGCATGAAATTGTTTCTGTATTTTGTCAAAGTCAAGGTGTGAGTTTCGTAGTAATAGACGATTTTTGTAGTGTGCGTGTGTGTCGCACGCATTTCCCCCCGCAAAAAATGACAGAGTGTTTTGCATCGGTAATACACGCTATGGCTACTCCCCTCCGGTCGCCGCGGCCGCTGGGCTGCATTGCTCTATGCTACTAAGAGATGCATACTTGTCTAATTCTAGACCATCCCGTTGACTATGTAATCACGTTTGTCGTCATGCACCTCCGCAAAAATTCAGACCTCCTAGTCGAACATGAATCTATATCCGAGTAACCAAATTTTGTTATTATTAAATTTGATCGCCCCTAGTGGCTATTGTAAAAAAATATACTTCACTATCGTAATTGTGTAAATTGTAAAATAATAAAAAAAAATAGTCGGAAAGGTTCATAGTGAGTTTGGACATCGAGTATGCTTTAGTGATTTAGTAATTTGTATGAATGTGTAAATGTAACAAGATGATATTTAAAAATATTTAATTAAACTATAACATTAATTATTATAATATATGTATAGTGAGGCTTCCTCTTAGAGCTTTATGGATATGGTTATGTAAGTATACGGAAATTTGAACATACTCACTATAATGATAAGGTCGAAATTTGTACTGTGCTCGCGTTTCTGTTCAACGCGCTGGTCGCGTTACTTGCACCTCATGTCTAGCTCTAGCTCGGTCGCGTGACCTAAATGTAAACGGACATTCACATCTTCAATTCTTATGAATGCAGTGTCATAGTTACTTGAAATGTTAGGAAATTCTTGCTTCTGGAGACTGCAGAACTGTGTGTATCAATAGGGTATTTGACTAATATTTTTATTGTGATTTAAAAAAGTATAAGAAATGTTAGTAAATATCGTCATTGGAGTCAATAGTCTATAGCTAATCGTTTTTGAGATATCATCATTCGAAAGTTGCAAGTAATGAAATGATCTCAACGGCTCAAACGAAATTGTACCGGCTTGTGACGTCACACGCTTGTATACAACTGATACGAGATCAATGACGAATTGAAGAAATCTTAAAATATCTTCGTTAATATTGCGTTTTTGTAAATAGTTTGCATTGTAAACGTTGTTGGGATTTGTACAAGGAGTCTAATATTGTTTTTATTTTTAATTTAAATCTTTTTTTTTTTTCACTTTTCTTTTAATTACTCTTTTACAATAATGCACCGATTTTAATAATTTGTATTTTTATACTTTTTATTTCCTTTATATTTTTCAAACTGTCGTTTAAAAAAAAATGCACATTGTCAAATACCCTATTGCTAGTAAAAAAGATATTTCTTTTAGTGTGTCTGTTTACATTTAATATCATTCAATGTTAAACAGGTTTCTTCAGGATTACAAATGGTGTAAAGTGAGGAGTTCAGGCGGAATGGTAGTTCTCCGTCGTAGTTGTTAATACGTCTTGTACGTCACGAGGTTACATTTTGTGTCCAGTTTTGTACTGTTATCGATGAAATGATGTTTCTGTGTGTTATTGTTGTGTATGTTCAACTGTTCGATTTGATGTAATAGAAATCTATGACAATTTAGATAAAAAATACTTTGGCAGCGTTTAAGTGTTATGTAACACAATTTGTGGGGGAAAGCGGGGGTCTTGTAAAACGTTACGATGAGATAAGGGGTAGGAGAATTCAAACAACGTGTTACGTAACTTTTTTTTATTTTAATAAAAGAATGGGGAAAAGCTGGCAATATTTCTCGTTCATGTTTCGGGAAATCCCTCGAATGTATTGTACGTTACTTTAATCGCTGAAAATTCTCATTTGGGTGTTGCGTATCGATTTGAGAGGGGAAGGAGGGGTACATAACAACGTTACGGTACATTACACGGAGGTGAGGGACGGTCAAAAATCTTCAAGAATTGCGTTACGTAATACTTGAACGCTTCCTTTTCATTGTTTCTGAATTTGGTGCTCATTTAAATTCTCTTTTCTTGATGTTTTTTTTTTGTCAACATAGAAACATCGCTCCATTCAAAAGCCAGGAGTCAATTGTAAATTCGTGTGATGATTAATTTAATGATATAATATTTAAATATATAGAACAAGATCGATGTATTGCATTTATAAGCGTACGTTTTGCTATGTTAATTTCTATGTGTAAATGTACAGTGGTGCTAGAGTGTGTACACCGTTTGTATACTGCTGTTTAGACAACTGACCGCTTTACTATTACACTTTGAATTATTTTACATTTTGTTTACCGTTGAAATAAGACTCGAGTCGAATTAAGTCCCCTTAGTAAACATATAACTACTGAAACCAACCAATATTTAACAAAATAATGTCCAGGGCACCGACCGCCTAACTCTAATTTCTTACAAAAACATTATTTCTTATTTTATCTAAACGAAATGTTAAGATTCCAATAGTTTAGTAGTAAAGTGTTAAACTCCGCAACGTTCCTATCCCCTGCTTTCGGTGCTTCAGGTTTAATTTGGAGAACACGTTCGGTTGACGCTAGTGGTGCCAAAAATGAGGTGCCAATTCTATGATATGTTTCCATTTTCTTCATTCCCTCGTTTGCCTGTTGTCCTGCCGCTTCTGTTTTAATATTCACAAACGTTGACACTATTGAAGCAATTATTGACACAGTTATAGGATTTTGATACCACGCTAATTGGGGTTTTAATCATATTTATTTAAGCACGTGTAATAATTTATGTCCAAAGTGTAACAAACAGTCGTATACACATTCGGACAAAAATGAGACCCGCCATACTTTTGACCACATATGTCGTGGCCTTACCGTAAAATTGCTCATATCATAATATATTCGTTCATTTCATGTAATGCGATCTTTTCATTGTACTTTCATGTACTCTACATTTTACCACATCGTTCAATCGTATACGTTTTATGATGTAATCGCCCGCGATTAACCAGATTGTAAAATGTGGTGTCCATTTTTTAAAACCATTTCATGAAATTTGCAATTTTATTATGATACTGGCAATTTTACGATATGGCTACGACGTACACACTACACTTGTGAACATCATAAGCTTGCGTTATCCTCAATGTTCCAATATTAAAATAAGTCCTTAATGAAAGTGATCTTTTTTTTTTATATATTCTAAAAGTGGCAAACAAGCGTGCAGTTCACATTGATGTTAAGTGATGACTGCAGCCTATAGACACCCACACAATGACCAGAGGTCAAAATGCAAATGCGCTGCCACTCCTGAGGGATTAGGTGTTATGCCTCTGTGCCGGAAATTACAGAGCCGTACATTACCACCTGACCGGAACACGATAGTGCTGAACACTACCATTTAGCGGCAAGTATATTAGGTAATGCGGTGGTGCCTACGCCCGCGAGCTCCGTCACTGGAGCTCTACCACCAGTAAAAGATCATACACTGTTAACTCGTTAATATTATGTCGATAAACTTAGTGATAATGCGTCATTATTCAAGTTACGTTAAAACGCGTTTTAGATGTAACCGCAGTGTTTGCCGCCCGGTTTTACCACTTTATGTTCTTATATTCATTTAACTAGTTGGGGCAAACTGAGTCGCTGTATTTTCTTTAAAATAGTTTCAGCTTAGTACACTAGTTGGGACAGCAATGACTAAAAACTTGATATTTCCTTTGAATAATTCCTCTTTATTGTTTTTTTTTTTAATTTTATTTTCTTATTAAACTACGAGATTATGTTAAGTAGTTTCCTGGTTGTAGAGTCCCGGTGTAGGAGTTCGAGGGCGTAGGCACCACCGCATCACGTAATATGTCTGCCGCCAAATAGTGTTCAGCACTATCGTGGTTAAATGGTAATGTATGGCCCCGTCATAACCGACCACAAAGTTCTCACGGGTGGCGACGCATCTGCGTTTGGACGTCCGGTTTTTGTGTAGATGTCTATAGGCTGCAGCCGTCACTTAACAACTGCATGCTTGTTAACCACATTCGCTACGTAAAAAAACGACTCCTTATTAAAATTTTTCAGTCCTACTATTTATATATTTTTTTACTTAAGTTGTCCTTTTATATCCAAAGCTATAGGCACTAGTTATTCTGAAATATTGGCACTGTTTGCCTCAAATATACCACATACATAGCTCAAGTTACCACGCGTTTGCTTTAATCCGATACAGTATAGAGCGGTTGGGGAAACATCGAATGGTGTGCGAACATATATTGTATATCTTTATTTCATTATAATAAGTTAATCTGTGGTCATTGGATGTGCGTCGCACAATCGAAACCTGGTAGAATAGCATTGACTTAATAGAAGGACCGGATTTTTACTAGTGGTAGAGCTCTTGTGACGGAGCACGTGGGCGTGGGCAATACCGCATTACTTCTATCTGTCTCTGTGAGTTATTACGGGGTCATACATCAACATCTTACCCGAACGCGATAGTGCTAGACTACTACCATTAGAACTACCATTTGGTGGCAGATAGATTAGGTAATGCGGCAGTTCCTATCTCGAGTCCATACACTAGAACTCTTCCACCGTGGAATTGCCAATATCGTGTTGCTTATTAAATAGTTCCATTCAGTTTCGTTCATTATTTTCGTTTGGTCAATCCCATTGATGTGGTTTGTGCGAGCCGTCCGTGGCCGCAGGGGACAGTGGGGACACCGGGGACAGCGGGGACAGTGGGGACAGTAGGGGACAGCGGGGACAGTGGGGACAGTAGGGGACAGGGATACAGGACAGAATGTAGCCGATGGTCGGAGAGCTAGTGTAGCGGCGTAGTTGTAGTAAACGAAAGACTGGCTAATGTAACGAGGTTAGGTTGGTAGGGACGCGCTCGTTCTTTCATTTGTATAAATTATAGTATCAAACATTAATTTAGAAATACTTGATAATTCTGAAGTTAATATTGCAATTTTATAAGAAACAGACTGATAATTACACATCTAACAAGATTACACGACTTAATACAGACTGCTCTGTGTTGCCAAAGTGCTGGATGCTCGATTAGTTGTCATTAAGGATGTATGTATGTATATACGACATAGTGGAATAACATCTCTAGTCTCAAGAGTATTATATGTGAATAATTTACATACCAATAGCATTATGGCTATTGTTTATCGCCTTGACAAGTGAAGTCTTTAATGGAAAGTGTAATCTTTTCAAATTAATATTCAGTATATATGTATGTATCTTCACGCCAGGTCCCTAACGGGGTAGGCAGAGAGTGTGGAGCGCCAGATATTCTGGTCCTGACACACCTCCCGTGCCTCACCTACCTTCATCATTCTCTTCATACATGCACGCCGATTCCTAAGACTTTTAACCCCACCATCAAACAAAACTCGACCTATTTGATCATGGTAGGTCAGTCTTGGTAATATTTAGTTACAACTAAAACCCACGATATAACTTGGGATTAATTTTAAAAAGTTTAACTTGTCTGTATATTTTAGAACCTTGTAACGTGTCCTTCAGAATTATCAAATTTGCAATTAATTGAACCATCATTATTATATTAAAATTAATTTTCCCAACAAGATTACCTACACCATAAACAAATATGTTTATTTCCCTTTGTCCCATTAGTAAAATAATAATTAGTGAAATTAGTGAAATTTAGTTACTCACACGATCTGATAGTCAGGTGAGCGAGCGTCGTCGGGAGGCAGGTATTTAGCTAGTAAAGTGGCGTGCCCTTGTAAATATTCGCTTTTAGTCTAAAATTTAAATGATTATTGTAATACTGGTGTTGATGTACCTACCGCGAATCAAGTATTTATCCGTTCCAAACTTTGAATACGACTTTGCTTTAATATAATTTATACCTATTTAATCGTATTTTTTCATATATGTACTTCACTCTATTGTGCCTATTGTGCTTCGATTAAATGCCTGATCTATGCCATTAAGCGTCCAATACACGAATTTTATTGTATACCTATATAAAGATAAACAAGCGTCTTTCACGAATATGTCTAATCGTTCGACTATTTTGCAGTTTACCTTTATAGTAGTAGGTAACACACGTCCGGATTCGGTACGGCGGACCGAATTTGCCGACCAAATAAACAAGAGCGGACTTGATTAGTAATAATTATGTCCGCCGGACTCCTCTACCGGTTCGGAGCATACCGATCCCGCTGTCCGCTCCGTACTATATCCGGACATGTGTTGCTACTATTATCCTAATAGATATAACTAATGCGTTCCGTGTATTAGACGTTTCGATAAAAAATTGATACGATATTTAAAATTAGAATACAATGTCTTCGCTACCGCCATCTACCGGCGCTTCACACGCAATATAGGTACCTACTATACTAAAAGTACTGCGATTTCGAAGCATCCTAATAGCATAGGCCTTAAAGTATAATTATAGTCAGATATATAGGGTACTAGGTGGACCACAATTATTTAGGGTCTTTCGTATAATGTCAAGTGTATGAAGGTTACGTTTGAACGTCTTAGCGTGCCGAAAGCCCGTGTGCAAATCTAGTAACTCCATATTTAACAGAAACACTATACTGTGTGTTTGTATTAATTAATTTATGTAAGGGGTACGCCCAAATGTTACTCAAGAGCTTTTTACTATAGTAAACATTAAATGAGATGCATATTAAATTACTCATCGATTTAACGCAATTAAATCGATTTTTGTAAACATTTGGGCTGCCTACATTTTTGCAATATGTTGAGATTTTTAATCTTTATTGTTTCCTTCACTGTATTGTTTTTTATTACATCTTCGTTTGTTTTACATTTCTCATCTTGTTTTTTTTTTATAATTGAGTAAATGGACACACTGAGTAAAGTCGTTTGTACATAATCCGTGTTCTGGTGTTTTTGTTTTTTTGTATCCAAAGAGGTATGTGTTCATTTTAAAAAATGTCTTTTTATTTTATTTTACGTTTTTATAAATTGAGATTGTAACATAATTATTTATTGGATCCAGAATTGCATTTCCACTCGATTTTATTTTCAGTTTTCCTTTCATACTATGTGGATGTAGCAGCTTTTTGGTATATTTTAGCTACCTGCTGTACTATGTAACTACATTATATTATTATGCTCAAAATGAAGTATAACCCATTTCAAGTGATCGAACGATCGAGTGATGTTTGCATACTATTCTAAAATGAAAAAATGTCAATAAAATGGTATTTTAAAAGGCTAACTTTTGTATTATTAAAAATCCTTTAGTCTCTTTGTTAAGGACACCTATGGTAAGAATTCAAGAATGGTATCGCCGACAATGCAGTAAACATTTCTTTGAAATTAATCGAGAAAATATAATTTATACACTCAAATCAACTTGATCACACACAAATCAATTCATCCAAATTAGTGCAGTCGTTCAGAGGTTCAGTCAGCTACTTACACACTCACAGAAGAAATCGGTCATTGCCCGTGGTACACCTACTTAGTCCACCTGGGTGAACCAGGGGTAAATTTATAATAAACTGGGTAATCTAAATATACTTGCCGCTATATATGCTGTGGTAGCGTTCAGCACTATCGTGTTCCGGTCAGGTGATAATGTACTGTAAATTCCGGCACAGAGGCATAACAGCTTAGGCCTCAGGAGTGGTAACACACCTTGGTCGACCTCTGGTCTTTGTGTGGGTGTCTGTAGGCTGCAGGCATCACTTAACATCTATGTGAAGTGCATGCCTGTTTGCCACTTAAATTACATTAAAAAAACCTGTAAAGATGGGACGCCTTTAAGTAGGAGGAAGAAGATAGGAATGAGTAAATAATAACGACAAAAAATACACAAATCTTTTATTACATCGCTTTATTCAAGGTTATCATCATGTAGTCTTAACGGCCTTCTAAGTCAGGACGATAGAAACGATATTACAATAGAAACAAAAGAATCATGACAACTTTAGCGCAATTATTTCAAAAATTATCCAATATGAAACTGCTTTGAAATAATTGAGAACACGAACAAAATTTTCCGATTTTTTAAGTTGTATAATACCTAATGATTTTTTAGATTTAAAACTAACCGGGATGAAATTTTTCTGAACATATTTGCGGATTTTTTTCAACAATACAATCTTCACGTGAAAATTCTACCCATGGCCAACGGTAGTTGGGAGTATTGTCTATGCGAGTAAAATCCGCAAATATAATTGCGCAAATGTTATTTCTAAGTTTTATTTTTGTATTGAGTATTATGATAAATTGGAACATTGTTAAACACTTGTTCTAGAGGTTCCCAAAATATACACCGTTTCACCTCGTTTCTTTATTTTAATTAATGATATTTTATAGGTATTTCTTTATTTTCATACAAATTAATAAATAAGTATAGTCGGAATCAGTACTTAAAGGATTTGAAATAATTATTTCTTACTTGAACTCCCTGTAAATTTGAAACAAGCACGTTAATGTCTTTCAATTATTGTCACTAGATGGCGCTGTTTTAATTTCATACAAATAGAAGTTTTACGCGTTCAAAAGTTCAAATAGGAAAAAAATATATACCGGCCGAATTGAGAACCTTCTCGTTTTTTGAACTCGGTTAATGAAAAACTTTCACACAGGTCACAGCTCGGCTCTCTGTTCCTGCTTACGGTAACCTTGTTTCTTTAAAATAATTTGAGTTATACGTCGTCGGTGAATCTGTTTTAACAATTGCATTATGGCCAAACCACTTAGGTTAAAAATAGTGTTGGGTAGGACACGCTTTCAGAATGAGTTTGTGAGAGGAGCCTCTTTTTTGTTTTGAGCCAGTACTTTGTCCCACTTCAAATTACTTGAGGCGATGACGTAACGCGAGGCCACCGACGCGGCGAGGCGGTGAAGTGATTTGACGCGTCGCGGTGCATTTGAAGTAACATGACAAAATTTGTCGCGAGACAAAATTTGTACTGGCTCTTACAAAGTGTATCTGACTCACATTTTGGACAAATTTTGTCATGCGATACATTTGAAGATTTTGAAGTGACAGAATGGATTTGTTTGTACCTACTAAACATAGTGTTAATAAGATGAATATCGAGAGATATTAATATTTTTAATGATTGAGCTAAGATTGCTTTTGTAATTTGTATGTTTTGTTTAAATTAAAAGTTAAGTCATTTGTGATAAAATTAAATAATGTCAATAAAATTTATATATAATTATTATAATGAAGTGGACTGGCTCAATGCCGGCGGTATTTTTGCGATAATGGAACGACAATTTCAGCGGTCGTGGTCGCGATCGTTGGGGTCGTTTGGTCGAACGTACCCTATGTGGTAGTACATTCTTTGTCTTAGTCACACACGTCACACTTGACTTAAGAGTACAAAAGAGCAAAGAACACTGCGACATTTTAATACACGGCGCTTATTGGTCTGTTTTGAGGAGTACTAGCCTCATTGTCCTCGCCTCAGATTAATCACATTACACTTTTTGTCTTAGTCACACACGTGACACACTACGTAAGAGTACAAGAGCAAAGAGAAATTTTACAAAAATTGTTCATATAGCAAGTGTATTTCATTTAAACCCATCTATGGTCATAGGTACCTACCTATTTTATAGCCAGTTACCTATATACTGCCGTATGTATGTCGTATGAGACGACAAAATGCTGGCCATTGCTGGCATGATTAATTGTATAAAGCCGCAATCTTGTGTAAACTTAAAACTACATCTACGAAAATAAATAATACATTTAGATACCACAATAAAATAAAATTAGCTAAGAGATTGGATTACCTGTAGAATGCTTTTAGTTCAGTGATAGGTACCTACCTACATAAACAAAAAATAAAAGCTCTAAGCTATAAAAAACTAGCTTGTATTGTGTATAATCAATCTACATCGTCATATTGCGATTGTGGTGTAGGCATAGAACATCATACCTAAGTTTGTAAGAAATATTTGAGCGAAAGCAAAGCGTAGGTACCTACTTAAATCTTGGATCTTGCATTCTCATTATTTAATATGGTTGAAATCTGTTAATTGCTACATTCATATCTAATACTTAATGATTATAATATAATAATTATATTTTCATTTGGATCACTGATAAGCCACTTTTAAAATTCAGAATACCTACGCATGTTACCTACATCTACGAAATAACATGATATTGTGCTTATTGTTCACGATGCAACTTCTTTCGATCGTGTTATCAAGGAAACACTTATTATACACAAAAGCAGTTTAGAAATTTTCAAGTTACGATAAAAAAACTATTTATTTTATCAATTACCTAATAATCAGTGTCGTGTTCTAAAATGTATGCTTAGGCCTTCGAATAAGTAGGCTAAGGCAGGTATAAATCTATCCATGGCATATACAAATAAAATTTCTTATAATTTTGATGTAATTCATTTACCTCCTAGCTATAAAGCTTACGTTGAAATTGAGAAAATGTGTTCCAAAAATATGTATCTTATCTTTGGTGATTACTATCTCGCATCATCCTGCAAACCTTTTTTTTTAATGCAACAACCATTAACTACATTATCAGTCTTAATAATAATAAGTTTCATCTACATACCTATTGAATTTGAATGTTAACAAGTCGATTAAATTGGCGACTCATGTAATACCTATTCTTAATTTTACAGAAAATACAGAACAGCATAAAAAATTACAACATTACTTACTTACAGGTAAAATGTCATAGCAGTTTGTATTATACCTTCTTACCCATTTAAAATTATATCATAATTTTTACAAATACTTCAGTCAAAACCGGATCCTGTAGCCTGTAGCATTACATGTGTAGCCGCCATTATGATTTAGAAGCAAATTACAACATCAATTGTTTTTATTGCACATCTGTATGCGTGTTTTGTTTCCAAACAAGACTTTTCCAGCGTTACACGCGTGAAACTACGCTTTGCATGTTACCGGCAACTATATCAAAGTGTTGTCTTATTCAGGACAAGAAACAATTTTGATCGTTTAAAAATTGATGTATAACCGCCCATTAGGATCAAAACAATCGACTTACATCACCTCAATTATATTGGACAATGGTAAACTAGTAAGTACGATGATAGATGCTGATTATATCTAGTCTCCATAATCTATAAAATATTCACATTACGTTTGAAATGGAATCGAACGTTCCGCTTGAGTTCACTAGTAATTGTTTATTACTTAACTCAATATCACTGCAATTGATGTAGCTCATAACGAATCAGCGAGCGTCAGAATATGTTTCACAACTTGTACCGATACGGTGAACCTGGTTTCTGCTCTGCCTCTTCCTTTTCTTCCTGCTCTGGAACGTAATAATGCAACTCGTACGCTGGGGAAAGTTCCACAGTCACGTTATCGCAGTTAGGATCCTGCTTGGCCTTTCGAGGTTGGCTTCCTTCAGATTGAGGCTCTTCCGGGTCGTTAGTCCCATAAAGTCTTCTGTAAAATGCCCTGGAAGATGCAATTCCTCCTTTGCCAGCTTCTAGTATATCCCTATGCACTATGCTATTATTGTATACAATAGGGAAATCAGATTTGAATCTATTGGTATTCTGATTGAAATTATCCACGAATCTTTCTATGACATCTTTGCGGAATTGTGCCTCGTAGTCGTATTCTTCCGGTTGAGTTTTTTCTTTTTCTTTATCGTTTTTTACCAGCTCGTTAACAGTGATGCCTGGTATCGGTGAATCTGTGTACGGTATAAAGCCCACTTTAGCATCGTAATCGACGTCTTTGGCGGCTACATTCAGGAAATCACCAAAATCTCGAATTATGAAGGGAATCTCATCATTTTCAACCACAAAATCATTATGAGGTATAGGGGGCGTTACAAATATGTTGTGGTTGAACTGCATCTTTGAATATGGACGCGTGAAGTCTGTTTGTTTTTGGGTATCAGATATTTTATTGGGAATGTTTTTGTGGAATTGAACGGGGAGCGTCGTGAGTTGCGTGAAAGATACTGGCAACACATTCTGAGGCAGTTCCGTTTTAAAGTAGTTGGCCTTATTTCGGCGACTTCCGCTTCTCAATTTTTGAGTAGTGCGAGGTGGAAAGTACTGTATTGTACCTTTTCTGTCAGGTAAAAAGTTAAGCGTAGTTAAAGGATTCAGGTACGTATTGGTTGTAGACATGGGCGTGGAGGCGGTATTCGTCGTTTGTGTTGGCATAGTAAACCTTTTTAAGTCTATTTTTGCTAAATTTAAATATTCTAGATCGTCATCGTCGGTCGTGTCTTCGTAATCAAAAATATTAAGGAATTTCTTCGGTTTTTTTGTCGTTCTTTCGTCAGTTTTGTGTTCTATTGCTTGGTTTGTCAATGATTCCAGTAATGTTGTTGGTGGAATAACTGTTGTAGATTGCAAAATCTCATTATTCACTGTTGTTGTAGGTGGCATTGTGGTGTGTGTGTTTGCAGTTGTTGGTATATATTCAAAAACAAACGGTGGACTGCTTTGCTTAGGATTTTTTATTTCTTCTGAAGATGTAAGAGGTATGCTGCTTGATAATTCAGTTTGAAGTTTAGGTGTTTCAGTGGTGTTATTATCTTTTTCTATTACAGGCGATGATGTTTTATCTTTTGTCGTGTTGTCCTCCAAACTACTGCTCTGACTTTCATCATAATCGCTATAAACCACGTTACCAAGCGAATCTATCTTCTTCTTCTTTGACTTTCTTCGTTCAGCTATTCTTTCGAGTCTTTCTCTTAGATCTGGACTCTCGTTTCTATTATTTTTCTCCAATATCGTGTTCCATTCTCTCTCTGTCTTATTTTTCAAGACTTGAGTGAAAGGTTTTGAGGAATTATTTGCTTTAAAAACAATTCCTAAGGAACTTAAACTTTCGTTTCTCCAGCTATTGTCATCGGGGTCACGAACGTACTGTTTGGGTGGTTGAACATCTATTTTCTTCAAAGGCTTGTAGTTTGGGTTAACTGGATATAATTTTGTATGCTTTGTTCTTTCCGTGCTAATTGGCATAACACTTAGTATATCTTCTTCTGAAGTGTCGTTTTGTGAGTGGAACGGAATCAATAAAGTGGATTCTGTTTTGTTCTCGGTGTCTGTGGGAGCAGAGTTTGTAATATATTCATCAGATTTGCTATGTCTGTACCGGATAGCGTTTTCTTCGTGATTATTTAAAATTTCTTCTTTTAATAATTCTTCTTTGATCGCGTCGTCAGTCTGTAAATCATTAAGAAGATGAAAACACATAAAATTATTAATGTTTCGGTTTACAACGAATCGGAGTAATATTGGCTTTTTAAATGATAAGGTTCCATTGGTATCAATGAATGTTAAATAGGCTTGTCAAATGTGACTCCAAATTCGTAAGACATTATTTTAAGTCCTCAACAGGTTTCAAGTTAAAATTAATGTCATAAGCCTACCTTAATCTATCACAATTCAAGAAAAGTTATAGCAAAAGATTTAATTGTTTTAACTACTTTGTAGCAAGGCAATCAAATCCTAAATTGTATTTTATCTTTTCGTTAAAGTAAGGTTTAGTCGTTTTGTTTGGGGTTCCAAAGCATTAGTTGCATGTGTTTGACTCGCATTTGCCCATTTTTATTTATGCATTAGTACTTACCAATTGACTTTGCGATCCAGTTTCTTTGTTGACTTTATCATCTACCATTTCACTGTCTTGTGCATCTACATCAAATATTGCTCGAAGTCTATACTTGTCATTCATATTATAACCAGACGTATCATGTACATTTTCTGTTGTCGATTTGTCTGAAAAATCTAGATATCCGCCTCTAATGGCTTCAAATTTTCCTAGTTTTGTGGTTTTTGAAGTCATCTCTGTACTTTCAGAGCTGTGCATTAATTCTTTCGTTCCTTCATGTAGTGTAGTTATTTTATTGGGTGGATCGAAACCAACAGGTGGCATTGGAGATTGACTTTGAACTTCATTTGTGGTGAAAAACACAGGGTCATATTTTGGTTGATCTGATGATGAGCCATCAGACACAATAACGTTTGATAAAGGAGGAAGAGAATGGCCTGTCTCTGATATTACCATTTCTTCAGAAGCGGTTGTCGTTGGTATTTCAGTTGTTGAATTATTGTGCTTCCGATCTATCGAAATATATTTTTTCAATGGTGGTCTGGCTGGTTCGTTAAGTGTTTTACCATTTAATGACATCGTTTTGTATAAATTGAAATCTTCTAGTTGTTCTGTAGTAGAAGATGTGCTACTTTCTGTTGGATCATTCGTTTGTATTTCTTCGTCGGTCCTTTTTTCATGTGTTAAATCGGTAGTAACCATATAATTTGTTTCTGTTTCAGAATCTGATTCAGTTGTTGGAGTTTCTGTCCGTAATGTCATGATATTGTCATTTTGGTCTTTATTATTGTCTGTGATAGTAATTATATTTTCGATTTCATTTCCAGTAGTTGTATGTAAAGAAGTATCTTCATAACGAGGAGTTGTTTCTACATTTGCTACGTCGACCGTTGTTGTGTCTTCTTGAAATATATTTTCTGTTATTGTTTTATTTTCTTCTATTTTGATGAAATTTGTCGTTTCAATGGTTTCTTTGGATTGATTTGTTGTATAAGATTTTTCTGTCGACGAGTGTCCGTCGAAAACTTTGTCTGTGCTTTTAATGAATTCAGTTAAAGTCAACTCTGTGCTGCTTTTGTATTCGTAACTTTTTTCAATATCATTGGGACTTTTAATATCTTTTTTTAATTCTAACATGACACTCTCATCGGGCGTTATATCTTGGCTGGGGTCCCTGGTTGCATTATACGTTCGTCGCAGAGTGAATGACTTCACTCCCGTGTCCACCGTTAGCACAAGTAGTGCTGACACCAGGTACAGTCTGAAAAATAAATAATATTTTGTAAATATCTTGGAAGCTGAAAGTTTGGACGCTTTTATTCGCTATTTAAAATGGTAAAACATACGGACGTTTAGGTAAATAATAACATATATCTTCAGCCAAAAGGCCACTGAGTGGCTATTTGCTAAATATCAATTCATAATTAAAAAAAAACCGTATTACGTAATCTTTGAGATTGTTCAACTAATTTCTTTTACGAAGTAGGAACTTAGCAATTTTCTTGTAGGACAGGAACCTGTTTTTTGTATCTTTGAGACAGTAGAGCAACTGAAAAACTTTACAAAATAAAAGAATGAAATAAATATCTTATATACTCGTACTACCTTTTAAGAAAACTTTTAAAGACTGTTCCGGTAGGTATATTATTACAATTAAGGCATTTTGAATATTGTTTTCGATTCATATTATTCATTTTGATATAACTCAAAATTTATATTAGGTATATGATGGATATTTTTCTATCAATTCATACGGAAGAACCTTCAAAGATACCCATGTCAGTTGCATTTATACACTTTTTATTTGTAGACAGGGATAATGAGGCAGTTAAGTCCGTTAACGCTTAGTATATCTTCTTAAGACTGTTTATCATAAATATGTTTTTAAAGTTAGAGAGTTTTTTTACTCTTCCTTTCCTTAATATAAAAATAGTCGCTTAAAAAAGGAATACATGAGAATAATAGATAATTGTATTACTTAATGCAAAGTTTATTAATATTCTGAACATAACTGACAATGGACACACGAAAAAAGAAACGCTGGGGCAATCGGTGTGTCAGGAGCGCGGTGGTCAAGCAAATTAATTATTAGCCAATACCACCTGTAAACAACTGTCTGCGAGACGAGTCGGATCACGCACGCTACACAGATTACGGATGGCCAAGTGGGAAAATATCGATAAATAAGATACAATGGTAAGGATCGATATTTATTATAGGTATTCAGAAGAAAATAGATAGGTACCAAATAGGTTGAGAACAGTATGAGGCTGGTGTCAGAAGTATATAGGAATGGGCGAGCATGTGTGAAGAGAATTATTAATGCAGGAGAAGCACGGGAGGTGTGACAGGACCGGAATATCCGGCGCGACTCTCTGCCTACTGCGTAATGGACTTGGCGTGCAGATACATACATACAAAATACATAAATACCTATTGGATGCGATTCGTGTCTTGACGACTTTCCACTCGCTAGAGGAGGAAAAAAATTCCTTTAGTGCAGTCTGTCAACCAAACAATGGCGGTTTAACCATTCCAGTAATAAATACAATCACGCGGGATGGGCGTAACAGCGGCAAAAAGGGCTCTCACGTTTCTGAGTTTCATGGTCCCATGAATTGGGAAAGGGAGCGATCCTATTGTGACTTTTATCAGGTACATTTCGAAAATGTTGTCTGTTGAATAAATAGAATCCATAAACCGTTCCGTAGAAGTAGTTGTCAAATTAAATATTCTTGTGTGATTTATCGATAAACTTTACCCAAGCCTAACATACTCGTACAATGTTCGGTATCTAACCGGCTACTGAAAACGAAACATATCACGTTATGATGTTATGAACTAACTGAACTAACACTGTACTGCAGTTGGTGAATATATCTGCTAACTTACTAACTTCAGCAGTATTATTCAAAAAGTTTACAAGTAATATCAAGTAGTAGAGCGACGTAGGTGTTACGTGACATAAGTATGTACCTAGAACTATGTTATGCTGCAACTGATGACTGAATGGATAGTAGGGGGAGTCCAAGAAGCGATTTTTTAATTTACTCCAGCGCGTCAGATAAAGATATAGGAGATACCTTGCACCCCGTTCAGTACCTCCACCAAATGTAAGATTTCCATAAGGGCCGAACCCTGAGGGCTTCCGCTACGAGCTTGCTTCGCATCCAAATCGTCAGAATTTTGGATGGGACGTATGATTGGGTTCACTTTACATCCTCTCTGAATATCTGACATTCATGAGTAATTTTTCACCTTAACTTTTGAAAGAATCAAATGTTATTGAAAAGAGCGCGGCATCAACGTCATGGGTCAAGAGCGTGTCAGATATTCTGAGAGGGTGTAATATGTACCCAAACTGCTCCTAACCAAAATTGGACAGCTGAGAGCATCGTCTTGGACCATCATGGTACAACAATGATATGACAGAAGGCTTAGGGAGCGCCAGGGTTTCGTTGCACTTGGGCGCTACACGAGCTAGAGCCGCCCCTGGTGACGATTATGGCATATCCGTTTTATGGGGAGGCTTTTGTCCCGCATTGGATGTCTTTCAGCTGTAATGATAATGATTATACCATCAGTTAACCAAAAATTGTTGAGAGAAGGTTCATGACATGTAGAAGTGTGTTCAGGTCGCGAGAAAATTATAACAATTCATTTCAATTGTTCATTAGCTGCAGGCTGCGGTCTCTCGTGTCTTGGCGGATTAATGATGGTGGCAAACCAGCAAGCGGTTCACGCGGTGGTTCGGTGGCCATGACTTCGAACTCCGACAAATAAAATATTCTTAGCGCAATTGGAAAAAAATATGAGTGATTTTTTACGATGCGCACGCACACCAACAAATAAAAGCAACAGTCTGAAGTTAGTTGCTAAACCGATAAATGCAACAGTCTGAAGTTAGTTCCTTAACTTTTTGTCGTTTTGTTTTATTTCTGGTATATTGAATTGTTACGCTAAAGAAGTAGGCACTTACTTATAGGTAAGTAACTTCATACGTGCGGACATAAGCAGGTACACACACACACACACACACACACGGCGTTTTTTAATTTAAATTCTTAGGTATTTCCTTTGATTTATTCACAGCTTTCTCCAAAAACGTTCACAAGGTGAACTATATAATACAGTTGGGTAAGTATTGTTAGTGGTCATTAGGCATATTTTAAAATCAATTAGTTCCACGCAATTCAAAAGGTTTCATAATATTCCATTTATCAGTTGCTGTCAAAGTATGAACATTTTATTTAATCAGATAACTTGTTTCCATACGTTGAGGACGTAGGATACAAAGTACCTACACTGATTTCAAGCATCACATATGAACATAGAGAAACTCGGCCTACCGGTGACCCGTGTTGTTTTCACTGGTGGTAGAGCTCCAGGGACGGAGCTCGCGGGCGTAGGCACCACGGCATTACCTGATTTACTTGCCGCTAAATGGTAGTGTTCAGCACTATCGTGTTCCGGTCAGGTGGTAATGTACGGCCCTGTAATTTCCGGCACAGAGGCATAACACCTTAGGCCTCAGGAGTGGTAACGCATTTGCATTTTGACCTTGGTCTTTGTGTGGGTGTCTTTAGGCTGCAGTCATCACTTAACATCAATGTGAACTGCCGCTTGTTTGCCACTTCAAAAAAAAAAATGCTTATGAAAGGTCAAAAATTGGCCAAGTGCGAGTCTGGCTCTCGCGCATATGGCTTCGTATCATAGATCTAAGCTTCGTATAGCGTACAGCTGTGGAACTTCCTATGCTTCTTTAACATTCAAAGACATCTCACAGGTTTATCTGTAATCTTTTCTCTATTTTTTTTTATTTGTAGGCAGGCCTAGCTTTTTTGATATACCCCTTCATCACTGAATTTGTTAACTTTCGTATATTTCCTTATATGTATGTATCTTCACGCCAAGTCCCCAACGGGGTAGGCAGAGAGTGTGGAGCGCCAGATATCCATATAATTATGTTCTTAAATAACCTCAAAGCAATTGCTGTCTTAAAATTATTTAACACGGTCGGACAATAAAACACAATTATAGTGTGTAAAAAAAACGTCCCCATACATCAATCACGCTCACTTTACCAACTGCAAATACCTAAGTTCGTCTTTTTTCGATTGCGAAGTAGACAAACCGAAAACGGTTTTTGGATTTTGTCGAGGTTTTGTCCTCGAGAACATACCCTGAGACTCTACCACCAGTTTATATTACTACAACGTCGCCAATAACAATATATGAAACCAATTGAAGGTTTATTCATGATACCTGTCACATAAGGTTTTCATTGGTGCAGAACGGTTGTCGTCGGTATTAAAACTGACCTTAATACCGCTCAACCACTGCGAAGTCTTGGGCAATAAGTAAATAGGTACTATCAGGGAACTGGCCGCTGGATCACACGGCGATCTTACGCGATTGTAATAAAAGCTATATTACTCAAATTTTGGACAAGCGGAGAGTTCACCATCTGCACCTACATAGGTTA